>JADWQK010000805.1:0-107214 GCA_017933935.1 Sesamia nonagrioides
TGTGAGAAACTTTATATCCTACGTTTACAAATGTGCTATGACCAAACTGGGAGCATACATAGTGGAATGTCTCACTTAGCTTAAACTCACTTAAATATCTACTTCTTTTTGTGTTGCACAGTAACACATTCGTGTGCGCCAGTTTATCTACGAGAAAGAATAAATTTGACTGCATTCTAAGTGGGTTCCTGTCATTTTTACCAGATATAATTATGACGTAGTCGAGCTTGTTTAGGTCCTTACATAAATCTAGTAACGATTCGAGTAGTTTATCAGTCGTTGCACCAGGTTTACTCAAAGATGATACGATAAAATTGGGTCCGATCAAGTTTTGAAGAATATTTCTCATATTTGTGTTTTCATCTGAGAAAATTAGAACTCTATTTCTGCTAGGCTTTTCTTCAATTGTGATCGGGATTTGATTTGACTCACCCCGGGGGAGATCATTATGCATTTTATTTTCGTTAATTCCAGGAGACTCAGTATTGGTTGTAGGAGACTGGCATGTCGGATTAGCGTGTTGAGCATTACTGATTGGGGTATCAATAGTGTTATCAAGGTTAATATTCATTTCGCTGTAACTGTCATTTAAGTTCAATGGTTTTTTAATAAAATTAGGCTTCGACTTCAGTGATTTGTTGCGTTTGTGTGAAGATAATAAACTGTTTCGTATATTCGAGGAGTCGGAACACAGTAATTTTAATTTATCTATTTTTGTTTGTTGAGAAGCAATTATTTCTTGAAGAGTGTGGTTTTCTAAGTTTAGATTATCTACCTCGTTCTGGGATCTTTCCAAATTCATTCTTAGTTTCATGATTTCACTTCTTAACTCTTCCACTTCATGGTTAAGAAGTGCTTTAGATAAGTCTGGTAAACTCTGTGCATTGTCTGAGAGATATAAGCTTGAAGAGGAGTTCAAAGAATTCACATCATAGTTACTTTGACTGCTGATCCTTCTTTGCTTCCTTACCGTGATGTTTCTATCGCAAGAATCCATAATTTACTTTAGATAGATATGTATTGCCAAGACAAACTTCAATTGCATTTAGGTTTATTGCTGGTAGAAGGCTGTTTACTGATTTACAAAAATTGTTTTAGTTTCGTTATATTTATTTTATTTCTTCAAAATAAAATAACAAACTACCAATATTTTTTTTCTTTTTTAACCTGTCAACACTAATTGGAATCTGGTATCCCAAACTATCGAAGATGTTGCTAATGGCCAACAGATGGCGCTGTCCGTACTTTTAATACAAGAATATAGTATTCATTTCTTGCAACACTGTGATGAGTCTTGTAACACTTCTGTTATTTATGTCTGTTACTCTATACTAGATGGCGCTATTTTAATATATTGTGGTTTTTTGAATAAAAATCGGAATTCGTTTATATTTTTTCATAAATGTTGGTCCCTCACTGTATTCTAAAATGGTTTTATGTATGATGATGTTTATTTATAGTTTTGAAAGGATGATTACATCGCACATATCACTAACAGATGTTAATTACGCGAAAATTAGGTCACAGTTTAAGAATTTTTGAATCACCTATAATTTGGTTAATTAGTCAAAAGAAGACTACATAACACTTTCACGTCTAGTTTATACGTCCAGTTTCACTTTTATTCACTTTGCAATGACCAGATATACAAAAAAACTATATAATAATTAATTTGAAACGGATCACAACAAATCTAATGTTTACTAAAGGGCGCCACCTACCCTCCTCCTGACGTACTAGCTTTCCGCCAGCGGCTTCGCCCGCGTGGAGTTCGGTTATATCGCGCTGTTTAAATTCCCCTCGGGAACATCAAATTTTTCCGGGATAAAAGGTAGCCTATGTTCTTTCTCAGGGCCTAAAGATTGTCTGTGCCAAACTTCATCAAAATCGGTTGAGAGGTTTAGGCGGGAAAGCGTAACAGACAGACAGAGTTATTTTCGCATTTATAATACTAGCATTGATTTAGAATTTTCACAGTTTAGAGGCAATTAGATTTAAGAAGTGTTTGATATGAATTTCAACTTTAATATCTCTACGCGTTCATGTGAAAAAGGGTAGGTAGTAAGTTTATAATTATTAAAAAATATTTTATGTCATGTAAGCAAAAATAATATTTTAATATTTTATGTAACTTCAAATTTATCATTTTCACAATTTTTCCTTTATCTGTCTGTACTATAATATAACGTTGTTTCGTGCCGAATTTCAAGATTCTGAGTTCACGGGAAGTACCTTGTAGGCAAAGAGATTTAAGATATATAGAGAGGGCATGTGTCATAATGGCATAGAAAAACTGTGATCCCATGGCTCAGTTCCGCCATCTAGTACAATATAGCAAAATTAGATCGACAATTGGAGACATCAAATAGTAAAAATGAAATAAGTTTATATAATATATATTCAGCTATTGCCCGGTAGGTGGCCAGTGTGGTCTATGTTGCCAGATCCGATTTAATACCCTAGTATAGTTCAAATCGGGTAAATAAACATTGAAAAGTAAATAAATTAAGTGAAACTTGTCTTGTACAAACAAAAACTGTTTTAGAATTTTATTCGCTACTATTCATTTACCGTGACACCGTCTATTGGCATTTTAGATGTTTTATGTTTACGAATTATTTTAACGCTCAGTTTATTGCGATTTTTGAGTGTAATAGACCTTTTAGGCCATAAAGCGCATTTTGTTTTGCAATTTTCGTTTGCATTTCGTTTTTAGCAAAATTATTCTTTTTACACGTTTGTTTGCAAATATTTTTAAATGGCAATGCAAAAACTGTGGTAGGGTTTGTATCATTTCGATATAAAGTTATCGATAATATTCAAAGAAGTTACTACGACGATGTTTTTTCGCATTATGATAGCTTGAAACAAAAAATTAGGAAGCAGAATAATTATGGGTAATTTCAAGTTTACAAGTTTTTTATTTATATAATTCTTTTAATATAATAGGCGTTAAAGTTTAAAATTGCCGATTAGTACTGAAAATCTAAATAATTGCTTATTTTTTAATTTTTAAATAATTCATTTATAATCAATATATAGGAAGGTCGTTTATGACTTTGTGATAGAACTCTGAGGATCTAGACTGCACAAACTGTGGGAAAGCAGAACTGCCTGCTGGGAAGAAAACTTCTTGTCACGTAGATAATTGTCCAAATCACGACAAAAATGGTAGTCTGCTGGAGCAAGACCTTTACAAGATTCGTACGCCATTATCTTTAAAAACGGCAAAAAAATCACGGTTATTGTATGGGAGCCTGCCTTCAGGATTTATTTTATTTTAATTATTTATTTGTAATTTGAATATATAACCAAATATTCTGTGAACATTTTAAGCGTCTATCTGTTTCCGTTATTAATATGGAGCAAAAAACGGCAAAATTCACGTTTGTTGTATGGGAGCCCCCTTAAATATTTTATTATTTTTATTCTTAGTACTTGTTGTTATAGCGGCAACAGAAATACTAACACAATCTCTGGAAATTACAACTGTCTCGCTATTACGGTTTATGAGATACAGCCTGGTGACAGACGGACAGACGAACAGAGAAGTCTCATGAATAGGGTTCGTTTTACCTTTTAGGTACGGAATCCTCAAAATCACAAAGTAGCTCGCAATCATTGTACTACATATACGTACCTACATATTTTATGAATATATTTCATTATAAATAAGTTATGTAATCTATGTACTTATCCACTTAACCGTAAATTTTATTCCACTTTTTACGGTTAAGTAGAAAAGTACTGAAATTAATAACTTACTATTTCATTTCTAATACAAGGTACCGATTCTTTTTTTTTAAATTTGATCGACAAGTCTTTCCAAAGTAGATAACTTCTCTTTTAAAATGCATTGAGCATAATTTCGACGAATGAGACGGAAGCCAATTTTCTTCTCTACGGTCTATCTGGACAAATAGTATCCACTTTTTCCCTACGACATTATTTTTATTCGGAAACCAAAAATAACAAAAACCTAGATAAATGAATAGTAATTGTTCATTCAATTTTGTTTATTAATATGATATGATTATGTTTAAATAGAGTTAATAATAAATAAACTTGAAATATAGTAATATTTTAAGTTTATTTAGCTATATTTTAAATGTCAATAAAATACAACAAAATGTATTCATCTTAATAAGTATTATCGATAACTAAATCGATAAAAACATTACTACATCTCTACAAGAAAATAGTAAAACCACTCAACAATAGAGGGCGCTTATTACAATAATGGAAAATTTTCTAGAACTAAGATTTTTTTAAATTTGAATTGCAGACGAAATATAAATAATTCATAGAAAAACATTCCGAAGTTAGGTCCAGTCGTTTTACTATAACGAGATGTACAGCAACACAAAGCGCAACATGGCATATTTCCTTAGAAAATGTTTATTCTTGGTGGACACAAATTACGTCCTGACGCGCAGACTAGACTGAGCGACTTTTAACCAAGTCGATAAAAGTATTGGCTTAGGATTTTGTTCGTGATGTCCTGTCTATTGTAAATATAATTTTATTGTCTTTGCTTGTAGGTTTTGATTCCCTAGCGTGTGACGGAAATTCGTCTAAGGTGTCGGTATAAACTGCTGTATCTTTTGATCGCTTTAACTTAGAAGTTTGATTTTTTCACTGCTTAAAGGGACAATAGACCTAGGTATTTGGTATAAATTTCAATTTGATACCTTTATTAGTTCGTGAGAAATAAGGTAGTAAGTTTCATTTTATTAAAATATGTTTATTATATTATATAACTAAAAAAATTTGATTTTCGCAATTTTTCTTATATTTGCATTATATGACAATCCTTCATGCTAAATTTCAAGATTCTGAGTTTACGGAAAGTATCCTGTAGGTTTTGATTCCTTTGCGAGTGTCGAAAATTTGTTGAAAATATCGACATATCGGCTGTATCTTTTGATTGGCTTGGCTTAGAAGTTTGATATTTTCACAGCTTAAAGGGACAATAGACCTAGGTATTGGTATAAATTTCAATTTGATAACTTTATTCGTTCGTGAGAAATAAGGTAGTAAGTTCCGTTTTATTAAAATATGTTTATTATATTATATAACTGAAAAAATGTGATTTTCGCAATTTTTCCTATATTTGCATTATATGACAATGCTTCATGCCAATTTTCAAGATTCTAAGTTCACGGGAAGTATCCTGTAGGTTTTGATTCCTTTGCGAGTGTCGAAAATATCGACATAATCGGCTGTATCTTTTGATTGGCTTGGCTTAAAAGTTTGATATTTTCACAGCTTAAAGGGACAATAGACCCGAGTATTTCATGTGAATTTCAGCTTGATACGTCCACGCGTTCTTGAGATAAAGGGCGGTGACAGACAGACAGACAGACAGACAGACGGACAACAAAGTGATCCTATAAGGGTTCCGTTTTTTCCTTTTGAGGTACGGAACCCTAAAAAAGGGTAGAAAGTACATATTAGTTTAATCCAGTCAAATGAGTCAGTTTTTCACTGTTCAACTAGGTAGTGGCCATGTTTCTCATCGGACGACCCGTCGTACGGCGAGTTTCCACCGTTACGTTGTTGACACCACACCGATCCGAACGAAGCGTTACACCTTACACCTCGGTTTTTAATCGCATTTTAACTGTCTATGGAGCATCTTAATTTGACAGGACTTTACTAGTATGTTATCTTCTGTCCTTTTCTTAATCCATACTAATATTATAAATGCGAAAGTAACTCTGTCTCGGTCTGTCTGTCTGTCTGTCTGTTACGCTTTCCCGCCTAAACCTCTAAACCGATTTTGATTAAATTTGGCACAGGCAATCTTTGGACCCTGAGAAAAAACATAGGCTACCTGTTATCCCGGAAAAATTTGATATTCCCGAGGGAAATCTAAAAAGCGCGATATAACCGAACACCACGCGGGCGAAGAAGCGGGCGGAAAGCACACAATCTTTAGACCCTGAGAAAGGGCATAGGCTACCTTTTATCCCGGAAAAATTTGATGTTCCCGAGGGATTTCTAAAAAGCGCGATATAACCGAAATTTACGCGGGCAAAGCCACGGGCGGAAAGCTAGTGAATTATAAAGAAAAAGACCCATTGCGTTTAAAAGTCTCTAGGTTGTGTAAAAGGGATTCCGGGTCATTGTCAATATTGTCATTAGGTGATGTAAATTGGTTATGTCGTTCTATTGGTTATTTTGTGTAATAAATACATCGTTCCTTCTCCTCTTCTTAACTTTGGTTTATTCTATGTCAAGATTTTTTCTATCTCACGTTTTTTCTATCATGCAGGTACAGAACGGGCCCAGCCGACCATAGCGACTCAATGTCCCGGCAGCAGAGAGCCAGTACGGAGGCAGGAAAAAAGGCTTGGCACGGAGGCAGCAGCAGAAGTACCGCATGGAGGCAGCCATAAAGACCCAGCACGGAGGAAGCAGAAAAGACTCGACACGGAGGCCGCAGCTCGTGTATCTTAATTATAAAAGGAACTAGTCTGATATGAAATATATTTTAGCATATCTTTGATAGACCAATTCATGAGAAAGGCGTTTAAATCACGCTAAGACTCTTCGGAGCCGAGTAGAAAGAAAAAATGTCTGAAAGAAAAAGAACGCTAAACGAAAACGAACTCATAACGCGATCAGATGATGTATAACGTGTTGCGATGGGTCGGGTCGTAGGAACTAAAAGTTCTACGCAGATGAAGTCGCGGACAGAAGTTATTTTCCTAATAAAGTAAAATATAAGCTTTCTTAAGACATAGTAAATAAATCCCACCAATGGCGTGAGATGTGATCTTCATAAAAATGTCGAAATGCATTTCAGAATTCACACTACTACAATTAATAATCTAATGACCAATCACAAAAATCTTTTAACTTCATGATGTACGTAAAAAAGTACCAGGGCTTCATAAAATAGTGGAACAATATCGAGCTCAGATCGGAGATATGCAGGCATATTGCCAGGTATGCAGCTGTGTGCACTCGTGTACCTTCCAACCGATGTTGGCGGCATTCTGGACGACCTCTTGAAGTCTCCTGCATTCCTGAGCACACAACGTCAATATTTTGTTACCTACGTAACAGCTAAGTGTAGACGGGAATGTGAGCTACTCTCACAGATTTTAACGACGCATGAGTTAAGAGAGTTCCTTTGTTATTTAATTTCAATATATAATTAGCCTTACGGTAAATGAATTTTTCAGTGAGCGTCACAAAAGGATATTAAATAAAATGACCACTCCGCATTAACCGGACTAACAATACATAGTCGAGGTTTGACGCTGCAGCTCATAAGGGGGCATTATTGCATTAGGGATAATATTTGCAGGTGGAACTCATACATTATGTAGGTAATGAGGTAATGCTTTTGAAACCAACCAACTGTCAAAATATTGGGTTTCTGTATGAAACGAAGTGGGGTGAAAATCGAAGTCTAAATATAGATGATAACCCCATTTCCACTACACAACCGTGATAGTCAAGGTTAATCTCACCTCGTATTACAAAAAAAAAAAAACTAACAAAAGTACGTGATCTAATTAAAAATTCCCCTTTCAAGTCCACAAAGTAACCTTTTTAGCTGAACAGAAAACTTGTAGACACGAAGATAACAGAAAAGTTGTAGCGTGGCGGCTCCGCCCTCAGTAAATGTAAGTGCTGGGTAGACGGGCCGGGACGGCGTATCGCCCATCGGCGCTCGCGGCCCACGCCCCTGATACCATGATATCAGGCCTTTATTGTTTAGCGTTTGTTTGCAGCCGAGCCAACGTTGAAAGCGTTACTCTTTTAATTTAGATTTCCTTGTTCAATGCTCGTTAATCAGCTTGTAAAAGCTAAGTTTTAGAATGAGGTGTTGGAGCTTATGGCCGGTTCTGTTCGCAAAGTTTTTTCTTTATTTATTACTTTGTACCTCGACACGGCGTTAAACTTTTTGGTTTTGGCTGGAGAATAAAGTATCGTATCGTTATGATACTGCATTAATGTATTCGCATACAGTTAAATAGCTACTTTTTAAATCATTCTAACGTAACTAAATATTTTTTTCGTGGCATGTCATCATCATCATCATCATCATCTCAGCGTTAATCCCAGGCGCATCAGAAGCTTCTTTTTCAATTTGCAGTCTGGGGTTCGCTTTGCCAGTCTAACTGCTGATTTCGACTGAAGTTCTTTTGATATAGATATATAGATATTTTGCGTGAAGCGACTGCCGTCTGACCTCCACAACCCGAAGGCGACGTCGAAGCATTGCAGTTAGACCAATTGTTGGACTTTGGAGGGCTCCAACAAACCGTGACGACTGCCATTAGCTGTTCGTATGGTAACCGGGACCAACGGCTTAACGTGCTTTCCGAGGCACGACTAATCCAGTTTTTCGTTTCATATCCTTCTACGTTATTGAGGTCCATCCATACAACTACACTGTACACATTTTCAATTTACTAATTTATCATATATATCTACATAGCTAAAATTTTCGAGTAACAAAGTCTTTTATAGGCAATCTTCACATCACAAACATCCACTAAAACGCGAAGCATTTTCTCTTCATCTCGCATCAAAAGTGCTTCTCCATGCATTTCGTTCATACTTCAACAGCATACACTTAACATAAAAGAGCTCTAGAGAAACGTTGCTGGAAAGTAAACGTTAAAAGTAATGAATTTTGGCAGAAATGCATTCGAAATATATGGGACACGTGATGATATACGGCCGCCTTACAGATGAGGACGACGAGGGAACTTGGCTGCTATTGGTGGATTACATTATACATGACCGTCCTACTTCGCTATGACTATGGTGAATGTTGAAATCGTGTTTGATTACTGTGATATTTAAAGAATTTTAATTTTGACTATTTTTATTTCTATAACTTTTAGATGACATAACAGCCCATGTGAACATCCTGTCGTAGATAAGAATCCAATCATCTTTAGCAATTTGAGACTTTCTACTGTCTCAATTTGCTAAAGATGCTAAATAAAAATCAAACGAATAGAATAGGTATGTATGGTAAATTAAACTGCCAATCCGATTAATTAAGAGAACATTTGGTAACTAATACTACCTACTACGAAATATGATTTCTCGTAGCGCAGTTGTATAGATGCTACCAACGAAAAATCGTAGCGCTACGTAGACTGCTATGTATTATAATCTTGCATAGTTAGTGCTTATTTATAGCTTAGGTTAGAACCAAGTCACTAATTAAAAAACGAAACAAATAATAATGAAAGGACCGATACAATAAATCTCATCTCAATATTCAATAACTTTTAAATCACTATCGAACTAATAACCATAAAATTTAATTATGCAAATACAATAAAATTAAATGTTCTTATCTTATTGATAATGAATAATAAAATACACAAATCCCATTAAAGTTATTTGAATTTAAAAGACAAAAGATATTGTTTTAAAGACACATTAAATATTATTAATCGATACTTAACTTCAATGGCTCGTTCAGTATAATAACAAAAAGATAAATTAAAATAAAAATGAACCTATTAACATTCAAATGCCCTGAGCGTGTTGTATAGAACAACAACTCAGAGAATTGGCAATCAACTTGAGATTAGTAAATTATTTATGAACATCTAATATTTAATCTATAGTAATGAGGACTTTATTCTTATTGCTTGATTTGTGAGGGTCGTAGCGCGATGCCGCCGATAACCTTCCTCAAGAATTAGGCTGTCAAATGCAGAAATATTCTTCCAACTTCGTTCCAGAGATGAGCGCGTTCGAACAAACTCTTCAAATTTACTATCATAGCTTATTATAAAGAGATGACCAAATCACTCAACTCATAACTGTACGTATCCAATGTGTGCAGTTGCAAAAATATTTTGTTTTCAGTACTATTTTCAAGCAAAGGATATATTAATTTGGGTTGTAAGTTAAGTGTAACCTATGCACTACAGAACGATCTCGCCGATGTGAATGAGACATGGCGTTAATTGGAATGACAGTACCTACACTCCACGCTCATCTCACCCACATTTTTCAAGGTGAAAAGCTGTAGAAATCAATGGCGCCAAAACACAAGCGTGTCTATTCATCGCCAAAAGAAGCTCGTTCACCTTGTCTCCTACTTTTCGGAATGTATCCTTTTTTTTTTTTGTTGGGATGGGAAATCATCAAATGACTTCTCCCGCTCTGGGCAGAGCGGAAGGGCGTGTCAGACTTTTACTGACTAAAACCCACCCGTGTTTCTTTACTTGCCTGTGCAACGGCCAGGGCCACGGTTTCTTGTTTAACCAACCCGCAACCCTGACCCAGGAGGCATCGGTCTTCGTGGACCCCGTCACGACGTGCTGACATCTCTTTGAGGCGCGCGTGAAACACGACGCGCCGTCGACTCGGGCCTGGTCCTTACCGAGCGGCGAGCTGCCCACTGCTCACCGCCCGCAGGCCTGCGCCTACGGTGGCTGGGAGTTTAGTATCATCTCCCGACCAGGGCGTCTGTACGAGGACACGGCGGTGCTCTACCCAAACCGGGCAGACCTCCACCGTATGCTCCACCGTATCCTCAGGACGATCCACACAATGGTGACACCCTGGCGTTTCCTCCCGTCTTATACGGAACAGGAACCTCCCGAAACAACCGTGTCCGGTGAGGACCTGCGTCAGGCGGAAGGTGAGGGCGCCGTGGCGCCTCTCTAGCCACTCCTCAAAGAGGGGACTTACCGCCGCTATATCCTTAGAGTGCACCAACCACCTTCAGCTTTTGGGAGTGGAGATTTCCTCGAACCTATACTTTGGGCGGTTCGTGGAATCCAAAACCAAGGTGGCTGCCAGAAGTTTCCGTCGGACTACAATTTAAGTGTCTTTAAGTCAAAAGTGAAAGGCTCTTAATATACTAGCGTGCTTTATCATCATCGATTGCATCACTGCTTAGCATCAGGCGGGATTGCGGTCAAGCACTAGCTTATAATTTAACAAAAAATGGTTACATGGCATTGGTCGAGCCAACCATATCGAATCCTTTCAAAATCAAATTGTAGCCAATGATTGGCTTCACTACAGGGCAACACCCTCTACAGAGAAGCAACGTGCTCTGCTCCCGACGTGCATTGCGCAGAACGTTCGCTGATTGCATTCTATTCAATCAAATCCTCACACGTCGCGATATTTTACTTGTTAAATCTACTTATCTGACAGATATCGGTTCGATATATGTTACAGACGTTACTTAGCGGATTGGTTCCTATCTCACCAAGTTTACCTTTCGCTGAGAGAATGTTTATCTTGAGAACGTTTAGTGAGCTGCTCTTGAGACTAGTGGGGCACTTAGCCATAGTTGAGATTATATGCGGAGGGTTTGACAGACAGAGTTTGGTATGTTAGAAATATTATTGGTTCCCTGTCGCAAATGCCTCACTGCGATTCCTCTCGGCCAGGCTTTGGCTTGCTATCTTGATGTCACCTCCATGGAACACAAATACGTACTAGTAAACACATGCCAGGCGTTGAAATAAAACATTAAGCAGCCCGCGACCTATAGCATTGAATGAACCTTTGGCACGTGCGTCTATTTTAATGAAATATGTTATAAGTATGGGTCTAATGTTCCTGTTCAACAAATATGAACTTTACTTTAATGAAGATTTAATTGATATATGAATAACTAGCACTACTTATAGTTATAAAAATGTTTTGTAGTTGTAGCGTAAACTAAACTTTATTTTGTGAGAATTAAAATTATTTTCCCAGTATCTCATATTATTTTATCTACTAGCATGCATTTTTTCTACATACAGGTGTCAGCTACATAAATCGAGTGGTATCGAATCACAGTAAATGTTCCGATGGGTAACGTGTCCCTTGAAATAAAAGATAAGCCTGTTCGCTAGCCTAGCCTTTACACTGGCCTTTTTGATAATCGGGTAAGCAAGCAGAACTGATGAAACCTGATTAATTAACAGGCATGCGCTCGCTACATCAAAGGAATTGTGGAGGAATTGAATTATCTTATACAGTAGGCGGCCCGAGAATGCCAACAGCCATATCCTATTGAAACTTCGTAACTACCACGCAACTTCACCAGTACTTGTACCCAACACATAGGACCTCAGTAAAGCCGTCTGGCGTCATTAACAGGTATGGTACAATTATTTACCCGGAAAGTGAGTGCAGGGGGCCGTCGAGTGTTTCACTGTCTAATGCTCTGTGACATATTACTGCGTCGTTGAGCAGCTCTTCATACAAGGAAGTACTCTCAGCTTAATTGAATCAGTTAGTATTAATATAATTACCTAGATATGTATATAATTACAATGCTATATGATTCCAGTTAAATTGTTAAAATTAACTAGTACAGCTTGTGAAGCATAATTATTATGTATATGTACACACATAGAGTATCTATATGTGCTCTTGTTGTTTAGTAAAATTCTTTAAGTTTTGCTGATTAAGCTGTGGGTACCTAAGGTCCACTACACACCTTTGGGATCCCGGGGGGATAGACAACGGACTCTGTGCGCCCATCAAATGACCCCAAAGAAGACAGTGGCACAGTGTGCACGTGCTGCCATGCACAGCAGGGCTTTCAGGAGGCGCCTTTACAGTGCTTTATGTGCTGATAGTGATCACTGGGGTGGTTTAAGTGAGGTGAAAATCTTTTTCTTTTTTTTAATGATTATAAACTAGTCCTTGACAGTAATTGATTTGGCGCATCGTAACCGGCACCCATCGCAACACAACTGCTCAGATCCGTCCTCCGTACGACTTCACCAGACATCATGCCAGAACACGACGAATCGCTTGGCGCCAAGACTTTGTCTGGTGGCTGGTAACATCTGCCGTCAGCCGATGTGTTACATTTGAGCATATATACAGGATGTAATCATATTTTCTTAATTTTATACTGGAAGCATTTCATCGTTTCAGAACTAGATAAATAATCTGTAGACATCAGAACTCTGCCATGAACTACTTAATTAGACATATTAATAATAGAAGGACTGGAAGGTGACACACCTTCCACACTCACAGTAAAAGAAAAGTTTGAAACAAAATAAACAACACCATGTGTACATACAACAGACATAGACAGACAACATAAAAGGTTTTGTTTTACCAAATTATAAACATTGTTAATAAAATTAGCTAGGTATGCGCGAGGTACGAACCCGCGATACACGAGAACATTAGCTTGAGGCAACGCCTATCTTTACGTAATCCTGCTAAATAGTTACATTGCAAACCGATATTTACACTTTGTTTTTGGATCTTAGGATGAACAACAAGATATAAAAAAGGGCAAAAGTGGGTAAATGACACTATTGTAACTGTCCCAGTGTTTGTATAAGATTCTTGTTTCTTGTGTCTGGCAACTCAACTGCTAACACTACTCTTCACTAGAAGCAATATTGGCGCTAGTCGTAATGTAGAAGCTGTTTACTCCACCCACCACTAGGGCCAACAATGGCGCCTGTAGTAACTGCATAGTTCATCCACTCATCACAAGTGTGTGTGGCGCTAGTGGAATACAAGGTCCAAAGTTCATTTTTTTAATATTTTTCGTATCGTTTTCGTAAGAAGATTCAAAGTTATTGCTGATATTAAATATTGATTAAAAACAGATTTCCCCGCTATGAATACTGTTTTCACAATCTGACAGTAAAGTTCTTGAGAGCACTGTTTGTTTTTTAACCCCAATATACTTCTAGGGCAACTTTGTCGTATTAGTGATTTTACTGAACGACTATTGACACAAACAATACACCTGGGTAATTGTTGACCACACATACACTTCCACTACTTTTTGTCTAACTTATAATACTATTTCATTTTAATTTTATATACAAATACCAAATTACATTATTGTAATTTGGTATTTGGTATTTTGCATGTTACGTGGGTAACAAATGTCTTGCCATGGCGCCTCCGCCGGGCCGGAACAAGCGGGGTAGACCAAAGAAGTGCTGGCTTGACGTTGTAAGAGATGACATGCATGCCAACAAGCTCTTACCACAGGACGCTAAAGATCGTGCGAAATGGAGGAGAATGTGCAGGAAAGCGGACCCCGGGCTCCAACGCGAAAGCCGCGGATGCAACCGGGATAAACGCTGAGATGATGATGATGATGACCAAATTACATTATTCCGCTAAATAATAACTACCAGAATGTCAAAATCTATAAATATCTTTAAAGTTAGGTATGCTAATAACTATTTTGTTGAAACAATTTTGTAAACACTGAATATTATAATTAAGTGATTTTGAATGTAACTACACAATTTAAAAAGACATTCTTCTCGATATTTTACATAACTGCCATTTTTAACGATGGGATTTTTACATACATTCGGTATGTACCTAGTGATAGTAAGTCTAAGTTGGCCATTTCTACAAAATGCTGGATTACATATATTTTTACTGCTTCCTTAATATGGATACATATCAAATGAAAGGGCTTTATTAGCAGTATAGAGATTCTCTTTAAAAATAAAATGAAAATTCAATATGGCCGCCAACAAAATGACAGGTTCATTTTTTCTTTTCACAATCCTTTATTTGGGGTAAGAAATGAAAGATTTTGACTACTAGATGATAAAATAGATGGGTTTCAAATAAGAGGGCTTAATTAACAAAATACTTGAATATGCTTTGACAAAGATGAGAAGTGGTTTTACAATTGAAAACAAAATACTTGAAAATTAAATGAGTGCAAAATGGTTACGTTTTTATTGAAAATAAAGATTTAAAATGATGGAAACAATGTATATTTTTCAGTTTTTTGTCATGTATTTGATATGAATTACAATACATTTTCATTTTAATATAAGTTTTTATAAAAACCGTTACAATACAATATGTAAGAACCTACAAGAGAAACGATCCCAAAAATGTTACTTACCCATTTTTGGGATTGTTTTTCTTATAGGTAAACTAGCTTTCCGCCCGCGGCTTCGCCCGCGTAGAGTTCGGTTATATCGCGCTTTTTAGATTTCCCTCGGGAATATCAATTTTTTCCGGGATAAAAGGTAGTCTAAACCTTCATTAAGAATCACTCTATCTATTAAAAAAAACCGCGTCAAAATCCGTTGCGTAGTTTTAAAGATCTAAGCATACATACGGACATACAGCAAGCGACTTTGTTTTATACTATGTATTCATCATCATCATCATCAACCTTTTATAGTCCACACTGGGCTGGGTCTCTCTCATGCCGAGAAGGATTTGAGCGTAATCACCACGCTTTATAATGCAGGTTAGCGATTTCAGACTTATAAAGTCTGAAACTATGTATTGATATTGTATAATTTTTTGAAGAAATGAATTCATGAAACCGTAACATATCTCCAGAACATATTGTAATTTCTATGAAAACTGAAAGGACTGGTGCGGTTATCAATGCAATAACAATATTTTACTCAAAATTATATGTTAACTTTAAATATGAAATCTGCTGAGAAAATATGGTATCCATTTTAAAGGCAGCGAAACACTTCTATGATGCAATCATGCCTTCCCAACAATTGTTTTTCTGTCCCTTTTCGTATCTTATTAACCCTGACCCAATTGGAATTTCTCGCGAAGACTACAAGTACTGCCTAGCCACTAGACGTCTTGCCGTGACGGTCGCGGCCGACCGAAATAGCACGAAGTCAAACAATAGGCAGCGACTCAGAATATTAATATGTTAATGGAGATGTGATAGGTTTATTACTACGAGCTCCTGACCAGTTTTAACATAAACATTAAATATTTCCTGGGTATAAACATATAATAATTAAGTCATGAAGTTTGAAAAAAGTATTTTAATCAAAGATCGAAAGATAAAGGGATTTGGTACAGGTCTATTGTTTCGAAGCCTGCTTACATACCGTGGTTGAGCAACCAAAAAACCAGCAAGCTAACTCTAGGCTATGCAGGAAAATTATATTTACCACACAAAATGAGATCAGGATACATGCCGCTGAATAATTTTTGATTTTTAATTTAAAAAAATGATTCAACAAATTGTGGGATGTGGGGCTCACTGGACGATGTCATACACACGGAAGGAGTGCATCCGATTTCAATTCGCAACATAGGATCTAGTAAGAGACTTCGAGATAAATATGAACGATGTTTATATTTTTCATTATACATCGTCGACAGTTTAGTTAAGTTTGTTTTCTTACAATTTACGTTATAAGAACTATAGTCTCCTTTACTAGTAAAACCTATTAAGTTATAAGTTCCGATGAAACTGGCATGTACAATTGTATAAAAATCCTTATCATTATCATGATCTGCCTGCCTTCCAATCAAACCGGATCCTGCTGAATAAAATCAGTATTTTACAAAGAACGATTTCCTATCTGACTTTCACAATCCAGTTACTGCGTATTACGATACATTGGGAAGATTGGTGGTCAGACTTCCGGGCTTTAGACAATCTGTTACGACTGTCAAAGATCTAGGAATGACAGCGGTTCATGAGATACAGTCATAGAGTCCCGGTTTGACCCTTTGTGTATGTTACACTAAAAAGTAACAAAATCATCTCGAACACGGAGACAAGCAGTGTGGGTATAACTCGCGCAACTTAACTGTGCACCTCGCTGGAATTAAATCCATATGTATCAATTTAATTACAAAACGTCATGAGTAAAATGAAGTAGTATTATGACGCTTTATCAACAAAGCTACCTTTTATTAACATAAAAAAAACGTAATTTATATTTTTTAACATGATTCTCGTGTTTTACACACAGAGCGAGGTGCACAGCTAACTAACGCGAGTTATAACCTAAGCGACGGGTCAAAAGAGCACAAAAAATTAACGCTAACAATAAGAAATGTGAAAGAATTTGGTCAGCAATTACAGGCTAATAGTTAGCATATAAGACAATACAACTCTACTCTGTCTGCCTTCGAAGAATTTTAGAATGGTGGAGAAAAATGGAGACGCCCTCCAACATCTGATGGTTACTGGAAAGGTTGATGGACGACATTCTAGAGGTCGCAGTCCAATAAGGTGGACTGATCAAATTCGTTCATCTCTGGACACCGGTCTGCTTTATGCTATACTCGCGGCCAGGGATCGTAACAGATGGCGAATTATCGTTAAAGAGAAGATAATTCCACAAGGACATCATGAACCTCAGTAATGAGGGGAACGACTTGAGGAGGAGGGGAAGTTAGCATTATTAAAATTAGCGTGACTACTGAGGTGTCGCCTAATACAGAAGTATGGAGGAAAAAGACATATTGGGCCGACCACAAATAAGTTGAGAATAAGGAGATAAGGTCAGGTGAATGACGATGAACTGAGGATAAGGACAAACATGTTTACGGGACAAAACGAAACTAAATGACATGGAATTATTTCGTTTGTTGGTAATTGAGGCAGTGAACAACCGCGCTGTTTGCCGCCGGAAATGAAACTTCCGCTGTGTTTTCCTGAACACCTTCCATATTGAGAGCCGCACTTAATTATTACTGACAGCGCCTCATTTCAATTCGGTTTTGTTTTGAATTTGAGACTTGCAGGATATTGAAATATTTTGGGATGATTTTCCACATAGAACGTGCTTTGTTTTTGAGTTGTTCTACTATTTATGGAATAGGATGTTGTTGTTGTAATAGTATTAACGTTCAGTAGAGGGCAAAACTAGCATTCATTCCATCGCAATGTGAGCCTAAATCTAATAAAAGAGATGAGAAAAACGGACTCGCGCACTAAGAGTTCCGTACCATTATCTCAAAAAATCACACACACAAATATTTGTAGGCCATACAAATATTTGTTCCGTGCGGGAATCGAACCCGCGACACGCAGCACAGCTTTCGATCGCTGCACCAACCATCTCGGTTCATAAGATGAGGGAGTTCATGTTCAGACGATGGAGTCTTAGTAATAGGGACCTGGTTTTGCCGTTTGAGTACGGCACGAGTAACCCTAAAAACTAAAAACATCAAAATAAACCCGGTTTAGGTCAACAGAAACTCTAATAATTCTTATGTAACCACTGTTTAACGGCGACCTCATCTAGTTTTTTAAAATATGATTGATGTGTAAAAATGTTTGTACAAACCTACTTACAAAAATAAAACCATTTATCATTTATGTAAAAGACGCATTCATCAGTGTCTAGACTGGATTTCAACTTTATGGCTCACCACTTTTTCCAGCAATTATTGTTAGAATAACATTATCAAATTCTGATTGATACATCATCGGCGAAAATTGGGGTTATTAAATTAAAATCATTTATCAAATGAAGAACATCTTGAAGGTGAGTGCGCAGTTGAAGCGCGAAATACACATTTTTTTATCTGATTTACTTACTCTATACGAGTAAATAGCAAGTTGTAATTTGATCAAAATTTTGATTCGCGAATATAGCAGATGCATATATATATATATCGACGCAGCCCGCAAAATTGCAACACTTAAGTGGCAGGGGGCCGGGCACATTGCCCGTAGGACCGATACCCGAGGGAGCCAACGGGTTCTCGAGTGGCGACCACGCACCGGAAGACGCAGCGTGAGTAGGCCCCCGACAAGGTAGACCGACGACCTGGTGAAGGTTGCGGGAAACCGCTGGATGCGGATTGATCGTCGTGGAGATCCTAAGGAGAGGCCTATGTCCAGTAGTGGACATTTTTCGGCCGAAATGATGATGATAATGATACAGATTTATAATTTAATATGAGACGGACTTTAAAACCTTAGGCAATTTCTATCAGTCAACCAAGAGCAGTGGAGAGAATAGATTGTAGCGGTACCTATAAACGCTACATGGAACAACGCCGCGACATACTGACGTCACACGAATTCTACATCTCGCAATCAGAGTTTACCGTGCAACTAGCATTTATACAACTTACCAATTTCAAACATTGGGCAAGTGCCCGCCAGACATAACAAGCGTCTGAACGGAGGATCCTCCCTGTTCTATGGTGGATGAGTTAACCGTACACTCTGTTCCCCATACCTCCACAAGATAATCGTTTTTATTTATTTTAAATACAAGGATTGTGATTTTGGTATACAAATCTAACTTAAAAAGATGTATTCAATATGTATACTAGTACAATGAGTATAATGAGTTAGTCGGTGTGTAACGGTGACTATGATGTGTTGGATAGTTAGTTATAGTACTACCCGTCTATAAAAAGATGTATTCAATATGTATACTAGTACTCACATAATGAGTTAGTCGATGTGTAACGGTGACTATGATGTGTTGGATAGTTAGTTATAGTACTACCCGTCTATAAAAAGATGTATTCAATATGTAAACTAGTATTCACATAATGAGTTAGTCGGTGTGTAACGGTGACTATGATGTGTTGGATAGTTAGTTATAGTACTACCCGTCTATAAAAAGATGTATTCAATATGTATACTAGTACTCACATAATGAGTTAGTCGATGTGTAACGGTGACTATGATGTGTTGGATAGTTAGTTATAGTACTACCCGTCTATAAAAAGATGTATTCAATATGTATACTAGTACTCACATAATGAGTTAGTCGATGTGTAACGGTGACTATGATGTGTTGGATAGTTAGTTATAGTACTACCCGTCTATAAAAAGATGTATTCAATATGTATACTAGTACTCACATAATGAGTTAGTCGGTGTGTAACGGTGACTATGATGTGTTGGATAGTTAGTTATAGTACTACCCGTCTATAAAAAGATGTATTCAATATGTATACTAGTACTCACATAATGAGTTAGTCGGTGTGTAACGGTGACTATGATGTGTTGGATAGTTAGTTATAGTACTACCCGTCTATAAAAAGATGTATTCAATATGTAAACTAGTATTCACATAATGAGTTAGTCGGTGTGTAACGGTGACTATGATGTGTTGGATAGTTAGTTATAGTACTACCCGTCTATAAAAAGATGTATTCAATATGTATACTAGTACTCACATAATGAGTTAGTCGGTGTGTAACGGTGACTATGATGTGTTGGATAGTTAGTTATAGTACTACCCGTCTATAAAAAGATGTATTCAATATGTATACTAGTACTCACATAATGAGTTAGTCGGTGTGTAACGGTGACTATGATGTGTTGGATAGTTAGTTATAGTACTACCCGTCTATAAAAAGCTTCGCATATTTAAAAGGTAAATTCTGAATTTAAGAACAATCAATAGGTATAAATGACCTTTAAGTAGTTGAAGTTTTTTAAGAAACAATAGATGTTTTCGAATCAAATTTAATTTAATGAATAGTAAACAAACATTAAATTAATCAAACTAAATGAGGTTCGAAAATATCCATACGGCTTCTTACTAAAGTTCAACTATACATATGTGACCACTCGGGCCAGAGTCTCTGTTAGCCTTCTCCTTAATATGCCTAGCTATACAGTGATTGCCAATTTGACACTTCAACCCAGATCCTGGATAATACGTTATCCAAGAAAGAAACAAAGAAAGAAAGCTGTAAAAACGTTATTTCCGAGTCACGGTGGGGTTATGATATACAGAGTGGTGCTGACAAAACGACAATAAATGAAAACTCGAAGAGTACTGGTCCATTTTTTTTTTTTTTTTTTTTAATCAAAATAAAAAAATGAAAATTTCAAATTAACTAAATCGCATAAAATTGCAAACGGAATAGAACATCCTTTAAAAATATTGGTCCACTGACCTCCGATCGGCGATAGCGCGATCCCGTATCGACTTGCTTTTTTTCGCGCCACTATTATTAAAGTTTGGTACTGCAGGATGCGGCGGTCATTAACCTGTAAGCGCTTCCTTATCAACATGGACATCCTGTAGAAAATGTGAGAAATCAAAAATAATTTCCTGTGACTAAACTAATGGACATATTTATATGATTTTTTTATGGGTAGACTGAGAATGTGTTGAGGTACTCGATGTTTAATTTATTGTTGTATTGTCAGCACCACTCTGTATAATTGATATCACCCATACACGAACCAACCCTGGAAACGTAGCTTTTTACTTTCGATCGACCTGTGTAGCTTTTATTAGTTAGCCACGAGCCAAAACAATAACTCCGCAGTCTGAATAACAACAACGAGGACCTATTTGTAGATTTCCAACAATTAACAAACCTAAATGAAAGTTATTAAAGGTAACAATCAATTATTGTAAATGTTAATTAAACTAAATTAATTGTTAATTATTCAGACGTTGGCTGAACTGATAGCAAACAGATAACTTACTGACATTAATTATGTTTATCTTGGATAGATAGGTATTGTTACTCAATAATGCCACAGTTAAACTTAGATATAATATTGATTTGTTCTACGATTTCTGAGGAACCATTATGGACTATGGACACTAATAATAGATAACTACTTAGAAATCAATGAATTCATAAAATAATTAGTCGGATTGAACAATTATTGACAATTTCAGTCGAAAACGAAATTCAGATTGATTAGCACATTTTGACGAAAACTGGACAAACGAACGTCCACTACACGGACACGATGGGTTCACTATTTAATACTTATTTTAGTATTCGTTATTATAGCAGCAACAGAAATAGGTACAGCATCCGTGAACATTTCAACTGTCTACCTATTACGGTTCATGTGATACAGCATGGTGATAGAGGGACAGGCGGCCATTAGACGGTGGGTACCTAAACAATATGGTTTAAAAAAAATTACATCTCTCATATTCGGTAAGTAGGTCCTTATGACCCTCAAATGAGGTTTGTAAGTGACCAATTAGCGCTCTAAGGTAATAATGTAGCTCTAGAAAAGCCCTAGAGAGATGTTTTTTTTTTTTAATTATTTACCGCCCGGTAAATAATTTAAAAAATTTTGAACTGAACAGAACTGTTTGAAAGAGAGATATCTTTCAAAAAGTTCGCGTACATCTAATGTAATCATCATACTGGCAATAGACAACAAACATTCAGCCCAATGACAAAAGCGGTCGCTTCGCTATTGAGCCTTGTCTTCGTATGAGTATAATATGTAGTTATCAATGTTAAATACCGAACGGAGAAGCTCAATTTAGTTCGATAAAAAAAGATGTAAAAATGAAAAAAGGCGGGAATAGAAAACTATTATTTTAAATATTGTATACTAGCTTTCCGCCCGCGGCTTCGCCCGCGTGGAATTCGCTTATATCGCACTTTCTTTATCGCGCTTTATTTCTCTCGGGAATATCTAGTTTTTTTCGGGATAAAAAGTACGCTATTATTTAATCTGAACTACTAAGTTTACGACTGATTTGATAACCACACTAAGAGCTGATTTTTTCAATTCCAGATAACTTTATCTGAGATTAAATTAATAATTAGGATGACAAATAAATAAATTTATGGTTGAAAAATCTGCTGCATAAGGCACACAAAATAAAGTAAATAGAAAAATGGAATGTGTAGTATGATGTAAGATAATAAACAAGGAGAACACATGTATGCCATATTAGTCTATAACTAAAGACAATCATAAACTCCAACAATATTAAAATTAAACAAAACTAAGCGGAAACTTAGAATAAATAAGTATTTAAATAAAGTAACAAAATAAAACTACATATAAGAAGCGTTTACCGGCGCCGTATAATTAAGAGCACGCCTCTCGTCCGCCGAGCAAAAATAGATAAGTTTTAATTTTATAAAAGCAAATGAGATTTTTCTCGAGTTAAGGCGAAGGACTAGAGGTCCTTTTCAGAGGGCGAGGCTTAGCATACCGCCCGAGGGCCATGATTTGCATACCGCCTTGTCACCAAGATATTGAAACTCATAAAATAAATGAAACGGTAACATTTTGTTTGTTGTGTCACGCTCTAGTATCAAAGTCGGGGAAAATCCATACTAATATTATAAATGCGAAAGTAACTCTGTCTGTTTGTTACGCTTTCCCGCTTAAACCTCAGCCGATTTTGTTGAAATTTGGCACAAACAATCTTTAGATGCTGAGAAAGAATATAGGTTAACTTTAATCCCGGAAAAATTTGATGTTCCGGAGGGAAATCTAAAAAGCGCGATATAACCAAACTCCACGCGGGCGAAGCTGTGGGCTGAAAGCTAGTAATAATATAATTGCTTATCACACTGCACAACTTAAATTGTCTGTAACATTTAATCACAACTACAGCTACACAACAATTGTATGAAATAGCTATAATTAGCAGTTCTAAGTTTTGAGTTGGACTGTACGAATTTTGATAAACGCGTACACGGAGTGCGCCCGCGTGGTAAATCGACCACTCCCCCTCACCGAGAGGAGGCATGTGTTCCAGGAACATTACACGCTGACTATGTTACGTATTTTATGTGCACTCACTAAACAGGTCTCCTCAAACCATGTAGTTCTTTTCTCAAAAGACTATGTCAGACATCGATCAGATCGGATTATGATTTGACGAAGATTATGTTTGGACTTTAAAAAAAAATATTAGTATACTAGCTTTCCGCCCGCGGTTTCGACCGTGTGGAATTCAGTTATATCGCACTTTCTTTATCGCGCTTTATTTCTCTCGGGAATATCTAGTTTTTTCGGGATAAAAAGTACGCTATTATTTAATCTGAACTACTAAGTTTACGACTGCAATTTCAAAGCAATCGGTTCAGTACTTACAGCGTGAAAGCGGAACAAACTCACTTTTCGATTTATAATATTAGTTTAGATTTGATGGATTTTTTTATAATTACGTGCCAATTAGGAAAAAAGCATGAGTTCTGCAAGTGATGATGATATAAGCTGTACTCCCGATTCAACGAAAATGGAAGCTAAACCAGCAATTAACAATATTTTCTTTTTGTAATGCCGGACTGAAAAACCATTACGCTTGCGACCTTTACACGATGGTGACAGTAATCGATCTAAAATAAAATAAAAAACTCATATATTTACCAATATTATAAATATATGAGTTTTACCCAATATTATAAATGCGAAAGTAACTCTGTCTGCCTGTCTGTTACGCTTTCCCGCTTAAACCTCTCAACCGATTTTGATGAAATTTGGCACAATCTTTAGACCCTGAAAAAAGACATAGGCTACCTTTTATTGAAAAAAAAATGATTTTCCCGAGGGAAATCTAAAAAGCGCGATATAACCGAATTCCACGCGGGCGAAGCCACGGACGGAAAGCTAGTTTAATTATATTAGATTTTTAGATAATCGTTAGGCAGATCGCTGAATTTAAATATTTTTTAGAAAATTATTAATTAATCATTATTATAATTTAAAAAAATGTGAGTCTTTTTAATGAACGTTGTAATTTGATTACCTCTTTTTAATGAACCCATAATTAGAAAAGAATGCCTAAAAGTATGCGAAGTAAAACAAGTTAATTAAATAAATGCTTTCCAAAAATAACTTATTTTCAGCTGAAAGTCATTCAACTGAGTAATAACTTAAATGATCTTTGAAATTAATTGTGAAATTTCTATGTAAGCAAACTGAATTTGTTATTTAATATTACAAATGAAAACGTCGAGCCTTAAGCATCTCGGGCGAGTAATTAACACAAGTAGAGCGAAATTGAATTGAACGAAATTGTCGAGTCAGCTGACGAGCGAGTACTCGCCACTATACACTACACACGGAAATGCCGTAGGCTAGCTTAGAACAACACGTGTTAACACACTGTTAACTTAAATAGCGAGGTTTTGAGATAGTACTCAAAGAAAGTATTTTATTTCCCACATATTTTCTAGCGGAAACTCGTCAATGATAACAACCTACTATGAATGCTTCTCACGTATACCACGTATACGTTACTAGCACTTATCCAGGGATTTGGTTCGCCTTATATTCTCTTTCCTTTGGGAATTTTAGAAATGCCAGTCTTATTCCTTGTCTAAATCATAAAGTGGACCTCTGGTCCTCTGTGCAACATTTCAGCTCTCTAGATCCAAAAAGATTGGGTCGGGAGTTAATGGGTCAGGCCTTTTTATACCCATTTATTTATTTTGCATATTCATGTATGCATAATGTTGTGCACTTATGTATTGAAATCAAACTACATGTTGTGCACATCGAGTTGACCTTCTGCATCCATCTCTTTTGATACTGGCTGCTAGTTACTTCACCAGTAGGGAAAGGACACCATTATGAGCTATGCGATAACGTCATCAAACCAAACAAGAAGTCGGTAATCAAAAGGGTTAGGTTTATGAGATTTTAGACCTTCAGGCAGGTGGCTAATCTAGATCCTTAAATGTTAACGTATATTAAAAGTAAATTCTGTTTTTGTTGATTGTTAATCTACAAAAAGTTAATTAGGATGCATCACCAGTTTGGAGTGGCATTGATATACTAATGGTTAAACACAAAGTTATTTGTTCAGTGTCGACGTTTTTTGCGAAATTTTGTGGTCTGTGTCAGGCCTGGTCACCCGCCTAGATTGAGGACATTCCCCTTCTCAAAGTTCTTCCAAGTTTTCAAAACGGTGTAGGAAAATATCGTCAGGAGACCTAGAGAGAGAGATGTACTACAACCAACAAATCTTTTCTTTCTTTTTTCCTTTTTATTTTAAACGTTGTCCCACACTAGGAATTTCTTCTGTGTAGTGGGTGCGTTTACAAACATATAAACTTACTGACACAATTCCACACAGATACACAATTCGAAGACATGTGACTAATACCAACCCGCACTGGGCCCACGCGGTGTGGTCTGCTCCGTCTCATCGAGAGGAGGTGTCCCAGCAATGTCAACACTATAGTGTGATTATACTAATGCAGAAAGTTCCTCTTAGATGAACATATCAACTTAACACATGTGTCTCCTGGAAACATTGTACCTACTTACGTCTGTCTAGGTCCAGGAAATGCTCCTATCGTGATTTACCGTACCATAGACACTGGTTGGTAATTTAACTGTATTTTTTTTTTCTGACATTGATATTCATTCTGTAATTACTTGAACTTTCACCCTTTTTCCGAAGGTGGAAAAATCCTCATGGTCTATCCTCCGCTCGGGGACGCGGCGGAGGGGTGTGCCGCACTCTTACCGGCTAAAAAACCATCTAAGCGTTCGACTAAAACTACTCTGTCTGTCTGTCACCACAGTCACCAGGCTGTCATCTCTCATGAACCGTAGTAACTAGACAGAATATCAGCAGATCAGCATTTGTTGTCTTTCTTGCGTTTCTGTTGCTGCTATTACAAGAAAGACTATTTTTTGCCGAACACACTAGCACACATCCACCCAACATTATTACACATTTAATTTATATGCGATAGTTTCATTAATCCAAATCCCTTTACCTATTGTGGTATAGCAAATATACTTTAGGTGTTTAGGTGTGGATTTTATAAATTCATGCAAAATACTGTAATTCATTTTAAAAGTGAAACCTGTAGTTTCTTCTCTACTTGACTAGAATCAGTGCTATTTTAATGTAATTTTTGTCGATCAAAACGCGAACCTTTTACGTTATTCACATTCTGCGGTAGTTATTGAACACCAGCATATACTATATCTCATTATTATTTTATTTAATTTTATTCAAAAAAAACTTACAGCTATTATTAACAGCGTTCTTAAATAGTATACATTAGAAAGCTATTTAGAAGTTTCCACTGATAAACACCTTAAATAAAAAAGACAACAAAAAAATGGTCGGAAAAAAATAAATAATAAATGATATGAGAACCAACCCTTCAACAATTCAGGGTTATTAGTCACAACAAAATCGTTTTCCCTCGAGCCACTCGGGCGGACGGACAAATTCATTACATATTTATTTGAACGCACCACTTTAATACATCCCTGTCTATACCCCTGGGAACTGCCGTGAGTTTAGTTGGTTATGAATTTTCAACGAAGATTAATGATATTAACTGGGCAAGCTCCCACGTGTGAAAATGACCCTAAAGTTTGCGTGCCCGGCTTGGAGCACGTTAATAAAATATTAGCTATGATCTCCTTGTTTGGTTAACTATAAGTCAATCGGGGAATTTAAAGAGTAAATTTCGCGAAAAACAACTGTATTATCAAAATTTTCTCTCGTGTCGGACACCAGACAGCCCTGAAACATAGAGAATACAACCCAATAACTAGATGTTATGTATTGTTGGGTTTAGAGATCTCTAGTCACTGGCTACTTGTGTTCAGAATCCTTTTATTTGTTTCATATAATATATATGTATACATATGCAACTTTATATCGTTATGTCTTGCCTATAAGTACAAAAGTCTGTCTTGACAAAATAAATATAACACATTAGCGGCCGCCAGCGACTTCGTTCGCGTGGAGTTAGTTTTGCTCCGCTCCTATTGGTCGCAGAGTTATGTTATATAGCCTAAAGCCTTCCTGGATTAATGGGCTATCCAGCACAAAAAGAATTTTTCAAATCGGACTAGTAGTTTCCGAGATTAGCGCGAACAAACAAACGAACTCTTCAGCTTTATATATTAGTATAGAGTATAGATTAAACTAAATACCTACACAAAATATAAATAAATAAATCGTGTATTAACCAAATATTATTTTTACATTTCCTTATAACTAAGTACAAAATACTTCTAAAATTAATGTTACAGGGGAAACATAATTCTAGTATTTTAACTTGTGAACTATACTAGATCGAGCTATAATACTAGGTCGAGCCTGTCTCGTGGAGCCCTTGAGAATTGTTAACAACTTGAAATATCACGATCTCATTTATCTTTCATATCGTATTCGTGTTCCTAAGCGTAAGGCTCAGTTTCTATATCTCCGCAACTACAAGGGCATAGATTTGGAAGCTTTGCGGCGTGATGCCGACGATCTCGACTGGACCCCTATTGTTGAGTTGGATGACATCGACGATAAGGTGAATTGTTTTAATGCAACGGTTCTCGAACTATATGATCAGCATGCCCCTATACGACGTGTCAAAGTTAGACATAATCCTGCACCTTGGATAACTCTGCAAATTAAAGAGCTTATGGCTCGCAGGTATAAAGCTAAGAGCAGATATAAGCGCAAACCTTCAGAGCTGAATCTCTCTTACTACAAATCTCTGCGTAATCGCTGCAGTCATCTGTGTCAGGATGCTAAGAGACGCTATTTTCACGATCAACTTATTAACCGCAGTTCCTCCGATGTATGGAAATTTCTGAAATCTGTAGGCATAGGCAAGTCCCCTACCAACCAGTGCAAGGATGTGAACCTCAATGATCTTAACAAACATTTCTCCCACCTTCTCTTCTCTCTTGATCCTTCTGTCAAGGCTGCGACTCTAGAGAGTCTTGCTAGTATGACATTACCACAATATTCTCATTTCAAACTTAATAATATTTCTGAGGATGATGTTAAGAAGTCTATACATGCGATTACTTCTTCGGCAGTCGGTAATGATAAGTTGTGCTCAAGAATGATTACTCCTATCCTTTCTTCATTACTCCCTGTTCTCACTCACATCTTCAATCATTCATTTTCTTCTTGCTCCTTCCCGTCAGTTTGCAAACAGGCTCACATAATACCTTTACCTAAAACTAACAATCCTACTTTATTAACCCATTTTAGGCCTATTTCTATTCTCCCATTTCTCTCTATAGTTTTTGAGCATATAGTTCATAGACAATTATCATTTTTCTTGGCGTCAAACTCGATAATATCTCCATTTCAATCTGATTTTCGCTCGGGTCACAGTACCGTAACCGCGCTTTTGAAGGTGACTGACGACATTCGCTGGGTAATGGAAAATAAATTACTGACTGTCCTTGTATTGCTTGACTTTAGCAGCGCCTTCAACTCAGTGGATTTCGACATTTTACTGGGCATTCTCAATTCTATCAATTTCTCTTCTTCAGCTTTAGCCTGGTTCAGCTCATATCTCCGTGAACGCTCTCAGTGTGTTCGCCTAGAGGAGTCCTTCTCCGATTGGTGTAATCTCACTGAGGGTGTTCCTCAAGGTAGCGTTCTCTCTCCTCTTCTTTTTTCAATTTTCATAAACTCTATTACTAGAGTAATCTCCTCCAGCTTCCATCTCTACGCAGATGACCTGCAGCTGTATTGGCATTCTTCTGCAGACAACACGGGCTCTGCAATTGCTGCAATGAATCATGACCTGGCTTGTGTTAGCGCTTGGGCTAAGTCATTTGGCTTACAAATCAACCCAACCAAATCCCAGGCTATGATCATAGGCAGCAGGTTCGTTCGCAATGCTGCCGATATTACATCTCTCCTGCCTTTATATCTTGATGGTGTACGAATTGACTTAACTAAAACTGCCAAAGATCTGGGTGTAGTTTTAGACTCCAATCTTTCGTGGCGTGCTCAGGTCAGTGAGGTCAGCCGAAAGGTACATTTCTCCTTTCATTCGCTGAAATGCCTTCAGGGTCTTCTGCCCTTGAAGACAAAAATTTCTTTAGCACAGACACTTATTCAGCCGATTATAGATTATGCCGACGCCTGTTACCTGGATGCTACTGAGGAGCTGTTAAACAAGCTTGAGCGCCTGCAAAACCTGTGCATTCGCTTTGTTTTCGGTCTTCGTAAGTATGACCATGTTTCTCACCTTCGCAAGGAACTCAAGTGGATCCCAATCCGCCTTCGCAGGAATACTAGGATTTTATGTCTCCTCTTCAACATCTTACACAACCCGTCTTATCCTTCCTACCTGCGTGAGCGTTTTTCTTACGCGCGCTCTGGTGGAGCACTCTGTAGATCACACCTAAGCTCCATCCTTAAATCTCATCCTCATAAAACGATTTACTATTCTTATTCCTTCTCTGTACATGCTGTAACATTGTGGAATTCGCTCCCGCCTAACATTCGTGATTTAAACACTATTTCTATATTTAAACGTCGATTAAAAGAGCATTACCTTTCCTCTATATTGTGAGAATTTGTTTATTATTTGTATCTATTTATATATTTTAGTATTATGTATTTATTTAAGTATAGTTATTTTGTTCGTGTTTTCTTGTTTTGTAATATTGTTGAGTTTTGGTTTTATGTTTAATATTATTACTTTAGGTATATTTAATGTTATTACTTTTATACTTATCATAGTCATATTCTATTTCCTTACACACTATTGTCTACATTACTGTTTTACTTCTCCTTTCGCAGGTCTGCTGGAAGAAATTTCTTAAGAAATAAGCAGCACCTTTGTACTCAGATCTTAATTTTGTCGTATTTTTATGTATTGTATTGTGTGTACATAAATAATAAAATAAATAAATAAATCAAGGTCGATACTGGCGCCGATTCTGTTGTTCACAAACTAAACTAATTTTAAGTTATGTGCATCTTTTTCTTTCCATTTCGTTAAGAAAAGGACAGAAGATAAAACGTCAGTTTAGACCTGTCAAATTAGTTCGCTCCTGACGTAAACTGGCGTATTCAAGGCGTATTTTAGTCGCCATGTTTATAATCGCGTCTAAACTGTCTATGGAGTATCTCAATTTGACAGGATTAAATTAAAATGTTATCTTCTATCCTTTTCTTAACGAAATGGAAAGAAAAAGATGCACATAACTTAAAATTAGTTTAGTTTGTGTACAACAGAATCGGCGCCATTGTCTTACCAAACTTGTTACTTATTGTTTTGAGAAAATAAAATAACAAAATAATATTTATTATCGTACCTAAACAAATCAAAATCGTAGTTCATGAAAATGGGCTGAGTGATGGAATCTAAAACACCGCGCGCCGTCTAGCGCATCACAGTGAAGCTCTTCGATTATCTTACGTTATCATGACGGAGATTGTTGATTTTCTGATCTATACTCTGTTTTTTAATCTCGTAGACTAAACTGACATTACGAGTGTTGGCAGTTTATTGCAATTCTTAAATAGTGCCGAAACTTAGCGTTCATAAAATCAAGTATCGTTTTTTACAATAAGTTATCCTGAAATAATGTGTAGGTACTTATTAAAAACGTAATAATACAAAATTAATAATGTAAATTTGACATTTGCATGTGTCAATTTAGTCTACGAGATTAAAAAACAGAGTATAGCATCTATCAAACTAATAGAAATCAGATAGGTTATCAGCAGAAAGATGTAAATCGCATGACCGCCTTTAGGTACCCACGCTATAAGCATTACAGCAGTGCGATTTTGTTTCGATATATCATGTAAACCTACATAGGTTTACATATTATTGACTTTTTGTGTTTGGCATTATAAGCTTACTTCATTTTTCATGACGACATTTTTATATAATCTCTCGACAGATATCCTATCGATATGAATAAGTTTGCATCTCTTCGTGTAGGGCTAAGTTCTAAGAACAAGTTTAGCCATGAAGCCGTAAACTTGTCTGGTTTACAAGCAGTAGTAATGAGGTGAGTAGTCTGTCACAGTTGAGGAGTTCGTCACTTCGGTGAGCAAGTTTGACGCCACGCTTGAAGTTTTACTATTGGAAGTGTTTAGATTCAGTAATTGTTCTTAAGGAATAAAATGTCCAGTTAAATAGAAATCCTCCATTTCTATTCATCCAAATGACGGCAGCGGAGAGAAGAGGAATCAAGAAGAAGAATTCGCCCGGCCCGGCTAGACACTTCTTTGCTCGCTCGCCGCACATAATTCTATAAAAAAAATCTCCCCTGCCTTCTCCGCTTGATTCAATTCCACAAAAGCTAAGCCGAGAAGAGATATGGAAACAACGAAATCTGATTGGTTGACCGGGCGTTACACTGGAAACGAATTTCATTTTAACAGTTCTTCAACATTCTTTGCGTTGCTGTGCAGAAATTTTTTTCGAACATAAGAAGTACCGGATTAAATATTTTGTAATTCAACCTGCAGAATCATTGCGCAACACACTATCAGTAGCAATGGGCTTTATTTTGACAATTAAACAACATTCATTGCGTTATTTTGGTTGTTGAGCACACGTTTTCGAACTCATGGAGCAATGGATTAGCAATATGCTTCGAAATGATTCCAACTGACAGTAATTAGCACAGTCTAAAAATCATTTTTATACTGTGGTAATAGTGTGTTACGTAATTAGGGTGCTGATTGAAAGTTATATTCTAATATCAATTAGCTAAAGGGATGTACCCTGTGTATGAGTTGTGTATTAAAATAGTATAGGTAGTGCTGCATCCGGTCAGAGCGGATGTTAACCCAAACATAGTTATGAAAATCCTTCTGTTTACCTTAAGGTATTTCCTTTCTAACCCTCTGGCTCCCCTACGTAGGCCTACATCGCCTGAAATAAATGTATCATTATTATTACTTATAACAATTATTTTCGTTAATAACCTAGGTACATTTCTTATCGAGAAACAAACGAAATGTATTAAGTTTATGATAATGATATGTTATACATTTAGAAACTAGTGTTCTCATAAAATATGAAGAGTTAGGACGCTGCCTCGAATCTTGCGGGCAGCGGGGCGGCGGCGGCGGCACGGGAGCCGAGAGGGCATCAAAGACCCGTTCTCGAAACTAGCGGGTAGATCGCGCGTCACTATAGCCGCGTAGTGTTGTGTTCACGATTGTGTCGACGAGATATTTGTTTTTAGTCGCGAAAGAAATGTCTGAACAATGGCGGCAACATCTTTTTGATTCAAATTTATTCCTAATTCCTAACGCTTGATCACCGCTCGCTGCCCGCCCGCTGCCCGCTAGATTCGAGCGCGAGAAGTACACCGCTCGCTACCCGCCACCGCCCCACTGCCGCGCCGCTGTTTTCGCAGTGTTCCCAACTTAGGGGTTTTCCCCCTTAGGGGGTAAATAAGTGAGATGGGATTTTTTTAGGGGTCTAAAATGTTTAGGGGTATTTTCAGGGATTTTTTGACTCTTTGTTATTTTTGAAATTTACTGTATTAATATTTATTTCTTGCCTAGTGACTGCTGGTCCGATTTATATTAAATCGAAATTATGGATCCTGTGTAACATTTAATCCATGCAATAAAATGTTAATATTCAATATCAATATGTATGATTCAAAAAAATCTCAATCTTCAGACGAACACGAAATATTTAATGTATTACATAACCTGCAATAAAGATTTTGAAACATATTACAGACATCATCATCTCAGCGTTAATCCCAGTCGCATCCGAAGCTTTTTTCAGCTTTGGAGTCTAGGGTCCGCTTTACCAGTCTAACTGCCGTTTTTGGGTAATCTTCGATATTTTCAGTGAAGCGACTGCCGTCTGACCTCCACAATCCGAAGGCGATATTTAAGCATTGCAGTTAAACCAATTGTTAGACTTTTGAGGGCTCCAACAACCCGTAACGACTGCCACTAGCATTGAGCTATATTACATACTTCTATGGCCACTAGATGTTCGTATGGCAACGGCTTAACGTGCTTTCCGAGACACGACCAGACCACTGAAAACATTCATATTCATGCATACAAATATTATACAACCGCACATTGAAACATATTACAGTACCTATATTATTTCTAAATCATTATGAATTTAAGTATATGTATTTTTTAGGGGGGAAACAGATGAATTAAGGCGATTTTAGGGGTTTTTGACACAAACTTTAGGGAAAAATATTTTTGAGAGTTGGTAACTTTGTGTTTTCGAGAACCGGTCCGTTTGATTTACGCATAAGATCCTGCCGCTCACCCGCCGCCGCCGCCGCCGCCCCACTGCCCCCAAAATTCGAGGTAGCAGCCTTAAACACGAAGATACCACAGTTTTCTTATAATTTGGATGCCAAGCTTCAATATCTATGTTTTAAATTGAAATCTTGTATAATGTGAAAATTATGCCAGAAAGCCTATTATACGGTAAGAGATTATATTCAGCTCTAAAAGACCTGGGATGGAGTTGCTCTAATAGGTTTAGACAGTGAATGTTGTTTTTTTATTGGTATTTTGATTTACTTTTGCTAGATCTTTAATAATAATAATAATAGTATCTTGATTTGGCTCACGAGGTTGTCGACATGTGGGAAGTGGATTCAGCAATCATTGTACCGATAGTCGTGACAGCCAATGGCTTAATAGCCAAGAGCCTCGACCAACCCCTCAGGAGGCTCTCGTTAGGCAGCTGGATCAAGGGCTTGATTCAGAAAGCGGTACTGCTGGACACGGCTCGCATCGTCAGGAAGTTCCTCTCTTTGGAGCCCTGACCGCCGGTAGCTTGGACCCTGTTCCCGATACCGGTGGGCTACTATTTTTTATATTTTTAAATGTTTTTTATGTATTTTTTATGTAGAAATATTTAAAAATGTAATTTATATGTATATACAATAAAATAAAGGAATAATAATAAATTAAATATTATTATTATTATTATTTTCTATTTTTTATATTTTTAAATGTTTTTTATGTATTTTTTATGTAGAAATATTTAAAAATGTAATTTATATGTATATACAATAAAATAAAGGAATAATAATAACAAGCAATTTTCATCAACATTCATAGAAAATCAATAAGGAAAATTAATAGCTCAACAATAAACCCATTTTTTTTAAAATAAATGTGCAATAATGTGAAATTAAATGCTTATAAAAAACTGTCGAAGCGGAGGTGACATGACAGCTGTCACCTCCGATAAAACTGGAAAACGAGGACGAAAAAAATGTTGACGAGACAAGCTGCACGAAGAGCACGCTCACCACCCCCGGACTCGTCGCCCAGCTCCGCCTCGCCGTCGCCGCACTATGGAAAATATGGGTCTTTTGCTGATTTGAAATTTTGCACCAATGTAGTTCATAGTCTATATATTTAATTAAGTTTACATCTAATAAGCAATAGGTTTTGCTTGCGGTTTTACTCGCGTTTAAACTTACGATTTTGTCAAAAAACCGTAGGAATATTTTAGTTTCACTTGAATGTGTTGAATGTTTGTGTGTATGGTCTCTTTTTGAACCCTAAATAACTAAATAGGAATAATAAAACAATAAAATAAAAATAAATAATTTAATAAAAAATATTTATTAAGCTTACATTTTGAACTTATGTATACTATATAGTGAGTCTAAAATATATAAAAAAATAACATTAATAACCTCAAGTATTATTATCTCTTAACATTATAATTATGTAAAAGGTAGGTATATAAATAAATAAAGGTAGGTTTCACACCTGATCAACCTCAGGATCCGTGATCAACTAGATTCACTTTCAAGAGATGCAGAGTATCTTCGTCCAATTCCTTGACATTCTTTTCATATGGTTTGCTATTCGCAAACCGTATGAAAATAATTGTAATGTATGGATCCGATGTATATAGTAATGTATGGAATACATCTTCGTTAGATCGCTGCCGATCTTGAACACTTTTTTGCATGATGTAGTCTACAATTTTTGTAGTCTTTATTACGAGACTCTTGCGCATCTTCCGAAAGTTATTTCTGCAGAACAACTGGCATTACGGAAAAATCTTCTAGCTGTATTACCATCATTCGAGTAGCCACTTACTTGCCTTGGTTTATCAATTATTAAGCCCAGCTCTTCACGGAATCTTTTTTGTACTGTTGCTTTTTTTCCTGTTTTAGTCGCTTATTTTCGTCATTTACCCTTGTCTATATAGAAAAGTATCAATTCACGTCTAGAGCAATTAAAAGAACTCATTATAAGTATTTTGTATTGTAATTTAATAACGAACAATAACAAATTGTGGTAAAGGGTGTTCAGTGGCCAAGCTTTTTATAGGAAAATCGAATAAGGGTGGTGTGCATCATACACCGTTATATTAGATGACCTTATTTTCAAATAAAACCTGTGCAAAAACTATATCAATAACAAAAAACGCCAAAATTTTACCTCAGAAACGTCATACGATACTTATCAATTCAGTTCCCGTGATAATGAATATGGGACGTGTTATCAAAAACCGCAAAAAACCGCAAGTTTTTTTTATTGTACATATTAGGTGAATACCTTGTGCATGAAATTATATCAAATTTAGAACTTCGCCAAGCTTAGCTAACATATAAAAGTCTCGTTGAAGTTAAAACAATTTAATTTTCGTCGGCATTTTACGTAAAAAATTGTGACAGTTATATTTTATCTTTTATTATAATTTAAATAACTGACTATTATATATGGTTAGATCACTGTGTGGTATCTGAATCAGCTTGGCACACAATCACAAGTGTAGATGTATCGGAGGATGTTTACGTTTCGGATCATTTACCTATACATTTGGAATGTGACTTGGAAGTTGTGAGACCGAAGTTGATGACGGGGGGTGTAGGCCGAAATTCGGTCTTTTGGGGTGAAAGAACTAAGTCAGAAACGCAAAGTTATCATACTTTATGTAATAGTCAATTGCGAGACATTGATTTCCCCCATGAGTTTGAAAGGTGTAGCGTTGGATCATGTAGTTTGGCTGAGCATAGGGTTGTTCTGGACAGTTTGTATGAAAAGATTGTAGAAATCCTATGTGCGGCGGCTAGGCAATCTAGGGGATCATCTGTAGGGGGACCGAGGCGAGGTAAGCGGGTGTGTGGGTGGAATGAGTATGTGAGAGATGCCCACCGCGAGGCCAGGTATAGTTTTCAGGTCTGGTTACTGAATCATCGTCCCTCGTCGGGCCCGGTGTATGATGAAATGCATGAAAAGAGAAAAGTCTTTAAAAGTCGTTTGAAGTTTTGTCAGAATAACGCTGAACAAATTGTTATGGATAGGATAGCTGAACAACGAGCTAGTAAAGACTTTAGTAAGTTTTGGAAGTCCACCGGTAATTTGGATGCGAAGCCTGGCCTCTCTGCGAGTGTGGAGGGGGTAAGTGATAAGAAGGGAATTTCGAATACACACATCAAAAGTGTCTAGGGATCAACATATATTTTTGCAATAACTTTTCTCCTGATTGATATTAATTAAAATTTTCTTTAAGGATTCATCAAATAAAGTGTTTTCGTTTGTCACAGTAACGATAAACCAAGTCACCTTTGCATTAATAAAGAAATTTGCCATTTTCCTAATAAAGGGATATTTGACATTTGAACCACTAACACAAAAGTTCGAAAAAAGACTGAAATAACAGTTTTCTCTAAAATTTTATTGGGTAACTTAAACAATTAATAATCCGTGTTTCTACCGCGAACACTAACAACACATGAACATCGGTTTGGCATACTCAAAATGAGTTCATCCAAATCACGCTGTGGAATGGCCGCCCATGTTCGTTGCAACAACAAAAAAAGGTCTTCTTGCGACTGGATACCCTCCATATTCGGCAGAGCTCTTCTCTGTAGCATATCCCATGCATGCTCAATCGGGTTCAAGTCTGGCGACTGAGCAGGCCAGGGCAGGACATTGATGTTAGCTGCGGCGAGAGTCTGTCTTACAACTCTTGCGGTGTGCGGTCGTGCATTATCATGCATTAACTGAAATAAGGGACCGATTTGCACTTGTAGAGGAACGATGACGTCTGATACAATCGTTTCAGCATAAATTTGAGCGTTGAGGTTGCCTCTGATCCAAATCAACTCAGTTCTTCCGCCGATCCAAATACCCGCCCATACCATGATGGTTTCACCACTATAAGGATGGACTTCCTGGCAGGATTTTAATCGCTGTTGGCGTCCAGGGGTTCTCCAGTGTCGTATACGTCTTGTATCCGGTCTCATACCCAAACGAGACTCATCAGAAAAGCACACGAAACGCCATTGTTCTTCTGCCCAATTTCTGTGTTCAAGAGCCCATTGATATCGAATCCTACGATTGTGCATTGCTATAGGTGGTACCCGTAGCGGTCTTCGGGAATGAAGGTTCACTTCATGCAAGCGGTTTCTGACTGTTTGGTCGCTAATTAAGTTCCCTGAAGAGTGATGAAGCCTCACGGCTAACATCATGGCGGTTATTGTTGGAGCTCTTCGAGTTAAGATTTGAATGTATCGGTCTTGTCTCCGTGTGGTGCAGCGATACCGTCCTCCATGGCGCTCAGCCACGGTACCAGTGCTTCGGTAACGTGTCCAAAGTCGACTGATAACACTCTGACTTGTATTCAGAGCTAAAGCCACAGTACGTTGCCGGGAACCAGCTTCTATCATTCCCACGGCTCTGAGCATTTCTTCCCTGCTTAAATGACGTCGCCGCTCCATAATAACGTTGGTTTTAATCAGTAGTAGGGAAACAGTAGCACTAATAATGTCTTCAATGCGTTGTATGTTTTATAGGGAAAATATTGACAGCTGATTTTCATCTTTTACTCGAATTTGATTCACAGTTCCTGATTCAAATTATGAAATGCACCAAAAAGGATCCATATAAATTTATAAAATCATAAATTTATTACAAAGCCACATCTCAATCTCAAGAAATCCGCATAAAAATGCTTGATCCCTAGACACTTTTGATGTGTGTATTTTCAAAGAACATTTCAAAGTTCAATCCCCACTCGGCCCCTCGTCTTTGGTGAATGATGGTGAGCTCATCCGTCTCGGCGCGAAACCTCTGGTACGTTTCTCAGCCAAGCAAATATGGGCTATCATTAGTAACATGAAACGAGGTAAGTCTCCGGGACATGATGGGCTCAGCATTGAGCACCTGAGGCACGCAGGTTTCCATCTGCCGCGAGTCCTTTCTATGTTTTTCACTATGTGCATTAGTCACGCGTACCTTCCTGCTAATCTAATGAAGACCATCGTGGTTCCCATTGTGAAAGACAGAACAGGTGACATCGCTGATAAGGGTAATTATCGTCCCATTTCGCTTGCGACCGTAATAGCAAAGGTGTTGGATGGTGTGCTTGATTCTTATTTAAGTAAATATATACATCTTCATGATGCACAGTTCGGGTTTCGGCCCGGACTATCAACTGATAGTGCTATATTGAGCCTCAAGCACACCGTTCAATATTATAAAGATCGCGGTACGCCGGTGTACGCCTGTTTCCTTGATCTCTCCAAGGCGTTCGATCTTGTCTCTTACGATGTGCTTTGGAGAAAGATGGGGGACAGGGGTATACCGGCGGAATTATGTGGGCTACTCCAGTATTGGTATGGTAACCAAGTTAACCATGTGAAATGGGACGATACGTTTTCTGAGCCGTACAGGTTGGAGTGTGGGGTGAGACAGGGTGGTCTGACGTCTCCCAGACTCTTCAACCTCTACGTGGATGACCTGCTGGTTGCACTCGGCAGCATGCGTGTCGGATGCAGTGTTGATGGGGTTACAATAAACAACATCAGCTATGCAGATGACATGGTGCTGCTGGGTCCGTCGGCGGGAGCAATCGGAGAGCTGCTTAAAACGTGCGAGGCCTACGCTGCCGCGCATGGGTTAACATATAATGTAAAAAAATGCGAGTACATGGTCTTTGAGGTCAGCGGGAAATGCCGTGGAGAAGGACCGAAGTTGCTGCTGAACGGGTCATCAATTTGTAGGGTGACAACTTTTAAATACCTAGGGCATCTTCTTACCGCTGATCTCAAGGACGATGCAGATATTGAAAGGGAGCGCAGGGCGCTAGCGGTCCGGAGTAATATGTTGTCCCGTAGATTTGCCCGATGTACAGACCAAGTAAAAATAACACTGTTCAAGGCTTATTGTCAAAGTCTGTACACGGGCAGTCTGTGGGTCAATTGTACTAAAAGATCGCTGGACGTCCTGCGTGTCCAATATAATAATGCTTTCAGGATGCTGTTGAGACTACCTCGTTACTGTAGTGCGTCGGAAATGTTTGCGCAAGCCCGTACCGACGGTTTTTATGCTATCATACGCAAAAAGATCGCGTCGTTGCTGAGAAGAGTGAGGGACAGTCGGAACAGCATCCTGAAAACTGTAGCTGAGAGCTTCGGCTCTCCAATAATTCAAAAATTTGTGCACCTTTTAATAATTACTAACACTAGGCAATAAGTTTTGTTTTTCTTTGTACATACTAACACCCTATGGATTTTTATGTCCGAAATAAAAATGATTTATTATTATTATTATTATTACTCTACATAAAATATCCTTTCTAAATATATGGCACACTATATAGTTATTTCTTAACCAGTGCTCAATATCTAACCCTGAAAATATGTAATTTACAAGTTACAGTTTGTAGTATATCTATACTTTCGAGTTCTAATGCATTTTTTTTTTTACTATTTTGTGTATACGAATTGAATATCATAGAATGGCTTCTTATGAATAAAATAAGACCAAAAACATGTACTATTTGCAACATTTTAAAAAAGTATTTTTAATCAGCTCTTGTTCTACGATAATCCATAGTGCGCCGGTCCCCAGCGCCAATGTAAGCGCTGTGACGACACCGGCCGCGGTAGTTGCGTCGAGCTCGAGCGACGAGTATTTCTCTCCGCCGACGTCGCCAAGACCTGTACGTCGGCAGGGGAGAGGCCGGCCACCGAAGAGCTTGGGACTTAGGGGCCATCCGGCCCCGAGCCGGGTCCCCGCTGCCGGTGGTTGTGTGCAGCGCATGAGATGGACTCAAACAATGAACGAGAACGTCATGCGCGCATATTACAGGGCTACAGAGGGGGGAACTAACCTCACTGCGTACCGTGAAAGGATGCTGTCTCTGTTTCAGGCACTGGAACCAACTGTCAACGTCTCGGCCCAACGACTGTCGGATCAGGTGCGGGTCATTCAACGCAATCACAGGTTGGACGATATCGCACTTGATAGGCTGCGCTCAGAGGTACTGAGCAACCAAATCACCCCGACTCTGACACAGACTGCGGCACAAGCGTCAATCATCGATGCTGCTCCGCCGCGGTCCAATGCTGTTGAAGAAGAGGATGATAGGGTTGAAACAGTAAGTAGCCAGTACAACGACCGACTGAGGAACGCACTGGAGGATGCGTTCCGCGATTATACAACGTGTAACAAAAAGGGTATATACATACCAAGGGCATGGCATCTTTAGATGATATCAAACGATATCGGAAGGGTTTCAACTCAAAATAAAATACTCAAAAAATTGGTACCAAATTTTCGGTTTCATGTGTTTCTTAAAATCAAATCATAACAAACGTGGCAGCACACTACATACGTTAATAACTACTCGTTACCCGTCACGTTACTTGCCAAAATCCGATAAATGTCTTCAATATCTCTGTGCGACTAGTATGATAGTAGCCTATCACAGGCGGTGTTTTTCCTCATTACTTCCTAACATAAAGAGATAAGATTAAAAGACCCTTCCAATATCGTTTGATATCATGTAAAGATACCATGCCTTTGTTATGTATATACCCTTTATGTTACACGTTGTAGATCCACTCCGACTGACCTTAGAACCCCGGTTACCACGGCTAACTATGCATAAAAAAAATTGGGCGCTGGTGTGTGCTTTGGACTCGCTGCTCAAGAATTTCTTTTAGGGCAGCGAGGATCTCATTGATACACACTCGATCCTGTATTGCGCGGCTGTAGCGGCATGTCGATTAGCGAAAGTCAAGTTCCCGAATTGTGAGGAAGCTGCTCGACCTAAACCAGCCGTACCAGCCTGGCAACGCAGAATCGAGCGTCGTATCGATGGGACCAGGGTACTCATTGGCAAACTATACTGCTTCAGGGATGGCAATACTCGACCACGAGTTATGCGCTTTGTGAGACAGGCATTCTCGGGGACTGGTATCAGCCCTCGAGAATACATAAATCATCTCATAGAGCGCATCGACTTCCTGAAGCAGAAAGTTTGTGCATGGGCGAGCCGTATTTGGCGGTATAAGCGGCGAGTGGATCGATATACGCAGAATCGCATGTTCCAGAGCGATGAGAGGTGGGTATACAGAGCTTGGGAGCGACCTGAACAAAACTAGGCTGACGTGTGCCGCCCGGATGATACCACCATTCTGGCGCGGTATATGGTCGGTATCCGTTTGTCACACTGAGGGTAACTGGATACAGAATGTCGAACAAGTGTGTGAAACCATACCAGAAATGGATACCATTTTGATAACACCATCAGACGTAGCCGCAGCAGTCCGTTCGTTACCGAACTGGAAATCACCGGGACCGGACGGGCTGCATAACTTTTGGTTAAAATGGCTAAGTAGTTCACACACTTGTTTGGCATCTCAATTCCAGTCATCCTTAGAGTCTGGTTCGCTACCCCAGTTCTTAACAACTGGAATTACCCGCCTGCTCCATAAATCAGGTAGCACCGCGGAACCCAAAAATTATAGGCCGATCACTTGTCTACCAACGGTCTATAAAGTTCTTACATCCATTTTGAAAGCTAAAATAAACAAACACCTTAACAGCAACTCCATCATGTCTGTCTCTCAAAATGGATGTAAGAGCGGGTCCCGTGGTACTAAGGAGCTACTCCTCATAGACATGGCCATCAGCCAACAGGTTCGTCGATCCCGCAAGGATCTCTCAACCTGCTGGATAGATTATAAGAAGGCCTACGATTCGGTGCCACATACATGGCTTATGAGAGTGCTGGAGTTGTACAAGATAAATGCAACTCTACGCACTTTCCTTAGGTCGTGTATGGGGCAATGGAAGACAGCCCTTCACTATCCAGGAAGTCGACAGATCCAGGGGAATGATGAACCTGTATGGATTAAGTGGGGAATATTCCAGTGCGACAGTCTGAGTCCACTTTGGTTCTGCTTAGCTCTGAATCCTCTAAGCACACTGCTGGAGAATTCAGGGCTGGGTTATCGATTAAGGAGAGGTGGTCAGGTCATATCTCACCTCCTCTACATGGATGATTTGAAACTCTTTGCCCCCAATGAATTGCATCTGATGAAGCTACTGAATGTAACGGAAACTTTTAGTAGTGGCATCAGAATGGAATTTGGTGTGGATAAATGTGCAGTCATGCATGTAAAGCAGGGGGAGATTATGGAATCCGAGGGAATTACACTCCCAGATTCCATACACCTTAGATCCCTCTCCTCATTCAAGAGCTATAAATATTTGGGTATGTCGGAAGCGTTAGGTATTGTGAGTACTGGCAGGCAAAAACCAGTCATGACACTGCACGTCGTGAACTTCTTTCATACTTTTGTATCCTTCACAAATGTCATAATATGTAGTACATGTAAAATATTGTAAAATATATTAAAGGCGATTTACGATCACACGCGTGTATTTCTAGAAAGAAAAACCCTCACAAATTGGTAGCAGAGCGTGGTTCTATTTCGCAAGTATGTACCTATAAAAAATGGCACCAAGTACTAATTCTCTTTACACAGAACCTTTGACCAAGTCTAACTATGATACGTGGAGTCTGAAAGCACAAGCGGTCCTAATCAAAAATGACTATTGGGATATCGTAAGCGGCGACAAAACATTACCACCAGCAACAGATGCGGCGGCGAGATCGGCGTTCAACAAAGAGGATTTAAAGGCAAGAGCTGAAATCATTATTTTATTGTCACCGTCTGAATTAAAACAAATTAAAGTCTGCACGACATCTAAAGCTGTATGGGACAAGTTAAAGGCTACTTATCAAAGCACTGGGCCTGCGAGAAAAGCTACCTTATTAAAACAGTTGGTTTTAAAACGAATGACCACTGGTGAAGATGTACGAGACCATATAAATGATTTCATGGACATCGTGGACAAACTCGCAGATATGGATATAAAGGTACCTTCAGAACTGCTAAGCATAATGCTTCTATATAGTTTGCCAACAAATTTTGAAAATTTTAGAATAGCCATAGAATCTCGAGACACCCTGCCTAATCCTGAAGATCTAAAAGTAAAGATTCTAGAAGAACACCAAGCCAGGAGTGGTTATGATCAGTCTGAAAAGTCAGAAGCATACCATATGAAGAAAAATAGGCAAAGGTTGTACTGCAAGGGCTGTAGAAAGAAAGGTCACACTATTGAAGCGTGTTGGGGTAACAAGAAAACGTTGAAGAAAGAAAGTTGGGGCACTAAAGAAAAAGGCAACGAAAGTAAATGCAATTATAACGTTTGTCTGAGCACCGAAAATTCAGATGCTGATAAAAATGTCTGGTGTCTAGATAGCGGCTGCTCATCACATATGTGCGGAGACAAATCAATATTCTCAACCATGACCCCTGAAACTGGTACCCTAAAATTGGCGTCAAGCAAATATACCAGTAGAATTTATGGCAAAGGCAGAGTCACAATCAATACCGATAATCAGGGCTACAATTTCGATGATACCTTGTATGTTCCTGACATATCAGTAAACCTTTTATCAGTCTCTAAAATAACGGACAGAGGACATAAGGTTATTTTTGAAAAAGAAAAAGCATACGTCGTAGAAAAAACCGGCAAAATGACACTGACAGCTCGAAAGAAAAATGGGCTTTACTACTTTGAATCTGGACGAAAAGAGTCTGCAAAGTACACACCGCAAAACGGCAGTGACATAATGGAATGGCATCGCAAACTAGGCCACATAAACGAAAGAGATTTAAAGAAAATGTCCACAGATAATCTTATGTATGGCTTGAACTTAAATGATGAACAAATGGAAACATGTGAAACCTGCATAAAAGGAAAATTATTGAGGTTACCGTTCATAAGACATAATGATCTATACACAACCGATAACTTGGAAATAATTCATAGCGACGTTTGTGGACCATTTGAATGCGATACATTAGCGGGATCAAAGTACTATGTTACTTTCATAGACGACTATAGTCGCTATTGTCACGTATATTTTATGAAAAAGAAGAATGATGTATTTAACATTTTCAAGGAATACAAAAACGAAGTTGAGACTTTTCATAACAAGAAGATAAAGAACCTGCAGACCGACAATGGCACAGAATATCGCAACAAGGAATTTGATGATTTTCTCAAATCGCATGGCATCAAAAGAAGACTGACCACAGTTTACACCCCTCAACAAAATGGGATTAGCGAGAGGAAGAATAGATCGTTGTTGGACAAAGCCAGATGTCTGTTAATCGAGGCCAGTGCACCTAAAAAGCTATGGGCGGAAGCGGTAGCAACTGCAAACTACCTTATAAACCGCAGCCCTTCTAAAACACTTAACGGTGAAACACCATTCAAGAAATGGCTAGGCCGAACACCATCTGGACATCATCTTCACGTGTATGGCAGAAAGACATTTGTTTTAAAAAAGAACAAACGAGGAAAATTGACCCAGAATGCCAAAGAAGGCGTATTCATGGGGTACTCGCTGACATCAAAAGCTTTCAGAGTGTACATACCAGCAGACGATGATGTTGTGATAAGCAGGGACATAAAAGTCATAGACAAAATGTACTTCGAAAAAGGAAGCCAGAACTATGACGAACTTGTTAAAGATAAAGATTACTCTCGAATGTCTGAAAAAGAAAACAAAAATAGAGACAAGAAAAATAAAACGGTTCAATCAATAGAAATTGAAATACCGGAGAATAAAAGGGGAAATACGTCACAAAACTTCAACGATCAAGAAGATGATGTTTCTGCAGTAGAAGAAATAGAGTCTTACGATGACGCATCAGACGTTTTAGAAATGCCAGTAAATGGGAGGCCACAAAGAGAGAGGCATCCGCCCGCGTGGACCAAAGATTTTATAATGCACCAAACTGAAGAAAGTCAACTATTGACAGAGATGTCTTTTATGTCCGATGAGAATGAAAATGAAGAATACTGGCATGATGCTATAAAAGCCGAAATAAGAGCACATGTTAAGAATGGAACCTGGAAAATAGAAAAGAAGAAGAAAGACATGAAAGAAGTAGATTATAAAATAGTTTTAAGAAATAAAATAGGCTCTGACAACAGAATCACAAAGAAAGCCAGACTTGTAGCACGGGGTTTCACTCAACGACCAGGCGTTGACTACAACGAAACATATGCTCCTGTAGCTAAACTGAGTACGATAAGATCTGTTGTCGGAGTAGCATTAGAAGAAGGCTTGAAATTAAATCAAATGGATGTCACAACGGCGTACCTTAATGGTGAACTAGATGAAAATATAGTGATGAAGTATCCTGAATGTTTAGAAGAATATTTGACTGAAATCATGGTCAAAGAAAGTAAACAAGAAAATTCTACTTTGTATAACAAAGCAATGAGAATGTTAAAGGATATAAAAAACAATCCTAAAGAGAAAGTTTGTCATCTCATAAAAGCTTTATATGGACTCAAACAGGCAGGGAGGCAATGGTTCAAGAAACTCGACACAGAATTAAAGAACATCGGTTTCAAAGCATCAGAAGCTGACCCATGTCTATACTTACTAGAGAAAAGAGGAGTTAAAGTAATAATAGTTATCTATGTCGACGATCTGTTAATTGCCTATTCGTGTCCTAGAAAACTTAAAGAAATACAAGACTTGTTGAATACAAAATTCGAGTTAAAAGACTTAGGTAAGCCTAAACGGCTAATTGGGATAGACGTTACCTATAAAGGAGATGAAATCAAATTGAACCAGGAGAAGTTCATAGAAGATACTCTTAAAAAATTCAAAATGGAAGATTGTAAGGCCACGTCTACACCTATAGAACCAGGTCTTAAACTAGAAAAAGGAGGAAGATATGAAAGGAATGATCTACCCTACAAAAACTTGATTGGCACACTCATGTATCTGGCAGTGGCAACTCGACCAGATATAATGTTTGCCATTAGCTATCTCTCCCAATTCAACGATTGTTATGGAGAAGAGCATTTCAAATGTGCAAAAAGAGTGCTGCGATACCTAAAAGGTACAAAAAGCGTTGGTCTTATATTTAAAAAAACTCGCCGAGAGTTACACGGCATGGCCGACGCAGATTGGGGCGCATGCAAACTCGACCGTAAATCTTTTTCTGGCTACTGTTTTAAATATGCAGGGACGGCTATAAGCGGGATGTCGAAGAAGCAGAAGACTGTAGCGCTATCGACTGCCGAAGCGGAATACGTCGCCTTGACTGAAGCTGCAAAAGAGGCCATTCACTTAAGAACTTTATTTAAAGATCTTGGGGCCAATTATGACAGCATAGTCATATTAAACGACAACCAAGCTGCCCTCAAGCTAAGTCAGAACACAATGGTCACTTCCAAGTCCAAACACATGGACTTAAAAATGCACTTTATAAGAGATTGCATAATGGAAGGATCGATACAGGTCAGGTATCTGCGAACCGAGGATATGGAGGCAGATATCCTAACCAAAGCCCTAGCCGGACCGCGGCTGTTAAAATTGCGGAGCGACTTAGGAGTTTCCTGAGTCCTGATCACCACGATAGTGCCGTGAAGAGGAGTGTGAGTACTGGCAGGCAAAAACCAGTCATGACACTGCACGTCGTGAACTTCTTTCATACTTTTGTTTCCTTCACAAATGTCATAATATGTAGTACATGTAAAATATTGTAAAATATATTAAAGGCGATTTACGATCACACGCGTGTATTTCTAGAAAGAAAAACCCTCACAGGTATCAACGATGCTGACATGAAGCAATCGTTGAAGGAGCGCTTCTTTTTTCGCCTGAAGAAGGTATTAAATAGTTTTCTTTCAGGCGCAAATAAGGTGCGTGCCTTCAACGGGTGGGTCATGCCAGTTTTGATGTACTCTTTCGGCATACTTAAATGGACTCAGACCGAACTCGACGCCCTAGACAGAAGGGTCCGTACACTGCTGACAGCAAACAGGATGCATCACCCACGATCATCGGTGATGAGACTGTATATCCCGCGGAAGTGCGGGGGTCAAGGATTTTTAAATGCGAAGACCCTACACAACCGAGAGGTATGCAGTCTCAGAGAATATTTTTTACAAACCGTAGTGGGTATGCATCATGATGTGGTCACAATAGACAAGGGGCTCACCCCGCTATCACACACACAAAGGCACAAAAGCCTATAATACTGACCACAGATGACCGCAGGAAGGTATGGCAAAGCAAGGAACTTCACGGGCGATTTTATCGGGCTCTTCATGAGCCCGATGTAGACTTTTTAGCTTCCGTATCCTGGCTACGATTCAGTGACCTTTTCGGGGAAACTGAAGGTTTCGTCTGTGCAATTATGGACGAAGTTATCTTGACGAATAACTACCGGAGATATATTATGAAGGACGGGACGATTGACGTGTGTCGGGCATGTCACCATCCGGGTGAGTCCATTAGTCTCTGGTTGCTCTCGTCTGGCTAACAGTGAGTATTTGCACAGGCATAACTAAGTAGCTAGGAATATCCACCAGCAACTTGCTTTGAAATATAAACTTGTGGATTCTGAGGTACCGTATTATAAGTAATTATGTGCCCGACCCAGTTCTTGAAAATGACCATGTCACGTTGTACTGGGATCGGTCTATCATTACTGACAGGACTATTGTTGCAAATACGCCTGATATAGTAGTTATAGATCGATTAGCGCGCCTCGCAATGATTGTCGATGTTACCATTCCACATGACGGGAATCTCGTGAAAGCTGAGAAAGAGAAACAAATGAAATATCTCGACTTGGCGCACGAGGTTGTTGACATGTGGAATGTGAACTCGGCTGTCATTGTACCGATTGTCGTATCGGCCAATGGTTTGATAGCCAAGAGCCTCGACCAACATCTATTGAGGCTCGCGTTAGGCAGTTGGATCAAAGGCCTGATTCAAAAGGCAGTACTCCTCGATACGGCCCGCATCGTGAGGAGGTTCCTGTCTCTAGAGCCCTAACCACCGGTAGCTTGGACCCCGCTCCCGCCATCGGTGGAACACTATTTTTTATATTTTTATATATGTAGACACGGAAAAATAAAGAGATATTTTTTTTTTTTTTTTTATTTTTTTTTATTTTGGCATCAAACAGTCATATACAAACAATTAGTTATAAATACAAATGTTTTTTTATAATAGACCTATAGTGCCAACAATGTTATATAAATGTTAAAATAATGCAAAACTTCTTATAAGGAAAGACGACGGTTAGACTTAAATAATGTTTGGGTACATAACACTTTTGCATCAAAAAATGACTTTAGTGAAACATATGCTTATTAGTTAGAAAGGACGTAAACTGGCAAAAAAGATAAGTTTTGATTAGGTGATATATTTACTTTTTAGCTTTAATTTTAGGTTATTAAGGGAAATGTTAAAAAGATCTATGTCTGTAAATTCTCTATTATAGTTGTTAGTGGAACGGTATAAGAATGAGTTACGAGTGTATGTTTTAGTTAGTCGAGGAGGAACGAAAAGTGATTTTATACGTGAGGGGCGTACGGGTAGACGAGCATGTGCTTTTAGGGATATTTTACCAAGTAATGATGGTGAATCGGTTAACGAGGTCAAAATTTTGAACAACTGAATAATGTCGAATATATCACGTCTGTTGCGAAGGCTTATCAGTTTATGCCTACGCAATGCATCTTCGTATTCGGTCCCATAAATATTATTCCGATAATTTAGTGATTTTAAAAACTTTTTTTGTATCTTTTCTATTATATCGATGTGTACTTTAAAACATGGACTCCACACAGTGCTACAAAAGTCTAAAATAGAGCGGACAAAAGAAAAATAGAGAATTTTTAAAGTCGTAATATTTTTGAAAGGTTTACTGATTCTCAAAATAAAACCAAGGCTGCGAAAAGCGGAGCCGACGATGTGATCGATGTGATTGGTAAATGTAAATTTGGAGTCCATAACGAGACCTATGTCCCGAATGGTGAAAACTCTTTTAATGATTGAGCCATTTATGGTGTAGTCGAAATTGAAAGGGTGAGTTTTCCGGGTATATGACATTATGAAACATTTATCTATGTTAAAATAGAGTTGGTTTGTTGTACAGTAGTGATGCAAGTTTAATAAATCACTTTGTAGTTTAGCGCAATCTGCGACACATTCAACCACTCTGAATATTTTTGTGTCGTCAGCGTAAAGTAAATGGTTACTATGGTCAAATATAGATCCTATGTCATTAATGTAAAGGTTAAAGAGCAATGGTCCAATATGGGAACCTTGGGGAACTCCAGATGGAACAGGGAGGAATTGAGATGAGTAACCTTTAACACAGACCGCCTGACTTCGATTTTTTATATAAGATTGGATCGATCGCAGTAAGTTTCCGTGTACCCCGGCAATCGCTAATTTTTCAATAAGCATATCATGATTAATTTTATCGAACGCCTTCGAAAAGTCAGTGTACACGACATCGACTTGTTGATTTTTATCCATGGCTTGCACTATAAATTCCGAAAAATCCAACATATTACTATAATAGATATATAGAGATAATAAAAATAATACATTTTTATTTATTCGAGTATCAGTGACTCATTTTGTTAGTAACAATTTTAAACTTACTTCTATGTTAGGATACTAAATTCTACAACACATAAATAGATACTTAAACAATATAAATACAAAAACATAGCACACACAAAACAATACCAAAGCAAAAAATTACATATATAAAACAATACAAATACAAAACATAATAAATACAAAAGATTATAAACACAAAGCACAGCACAAAGCGATACAGATAAAAGAACAATCACTGGTGCTACAGGCTTACAACTGAAGTGGAAATCTTGGAGCAGCGATTTAGATAACCACAGTCGAGTCTGCTCGCAATACAAGTCAGAATGTTATTGGAGCTGGCCCGCACCCGCCTTACCAGGGACGCGCATCTTTTACGCATGGTGGCGTAAAAACAATCCACCCTTGCGTCTGCAAACATCCCTGAAGCGCTACAGTATCGGGGCAACCCCAACAACACCCGGAACGCATTGTTGTATTGCACACGAAGGGCGTTGTACGATTTCTGAGTATAATTAGCCCACAGACTACACGTGTAGAAGGAGGTGCAATACGCCCGAAACAAAGTAATTTTAACTGATACAGAACAACGTGTAAATCTACGAGCCAACATATTTGCTCTAACCGATAACGCCCTCCTCTCTCGCTCTATATCTTCGTCATCCTTGAGGTCAGCGGTCAATAGGTGTCCGAGGTATTTAAAACTGTAAACCCGAGCTAGAGGTGTACTACATAGCTTAACTGGCGGCACCGTTTCCAGACACCGACCTCAAAGACCATGATTTCGCTCTTCTTTGTGTTACATTAGTCCATGACTACTAGCATATTCCTCACAAATGGCTAGCAATCGCCTAAGACCACAGACCGAGGCGCTCAGCAGAGCCATATCATCGGCGTAACTGATGTTATTAACGCAAACACCGTCAATGTAACATCCCACTCGCTCTCTACTGAGCGCCTCGATCAGCTCGTTCACATACAGATTGAACAGTAGGGGCGAGCTTATCCCCCCCTGTCTCACGCCACACTGCAATCTGTAAGGTTCAGATAAGGCCCCTGCCCACCGAACGTGGTTGATCTGGTCCCCATACCAGTATTTGAGTGTGTTAATCAGTTCATGTGGGACTCCCACCTTGTAACACTTACTCCACAAAATATCGTAGGAGACCAAATCAAACGCCCTGGACAAATCCAGGAAGCATGAGTACACAGGCGTCCTACGATCAACATAGTACCGCACAGCCCACTTCAAAGACAGTATAGCAGTCTCAGTAGATAGACCGGGCCGAAAACCGTACTGATTATCGTACAACCGGATGTATCCACTAAGCTGGGTCTGAAATAAGCTATCGAGCACCTTGGCAATCACTGTAGCTAAGGAAATGGGCCTATAGTTAGCCTTGTCCGCCATGTCACCAGTCTTGTTCTTAGCCACAGGTTATACAATAGTCTTAGTCATCTCGTTTGGTACATAAGAGTGAGACACACACATTAAACAACAAACACAACAGACGAGGCAAGTGCGGTCCCGCGTATCTGAGGTTAAATGCACTTGCTTGGGTTTAATGCACTGACTGGAAAGATTCTTTCAATCAGTATGATTATTTCCTTAAAAGAAAATCTCAGACATAGATTCTTTATGGCCTTCATATGGCACTGGCCCATACGGCGAGAGAGAAAGCAGGTCTCATGCATCTCTCTTTGCCCATAATTCGCGTCTCGACACTAACAGTGCTACTCCACCTAAATTACCTCATTGCGGAACCTCAATGCCGGAGGTTCGCATTAGGAACAAGGAGGTTCTGAGAGTATTGTGTCATCTGGACGTGAATAAGGCTAGTGGTCCGAATGGTATACCAGCGATTGTTCTTAAGACATGTGCGCCCGAGTTGTCTCCTGTATTGACGCGCTTGTATCGCCTCTCATTTAGGACTGGTACAGTGCCTAAGTCCTGGAAGCTTGCCAACGTACAGCCCGTGCCCAAAAAGGGTAGTCGTGCCGATCCTACCAACTATCGGTCGATTTCAATAACCTCCATATTCTGCAAGATTATGGAGCGTGTATTGAACTCGCGCCTCTTGGCTTACCGGGAAGGTAACGATCTCCTCAGTGACCGATAGTACGGGTTTCGACGCAATCGGTCAACTGGGGACCTACTAGTGTATGCCACTCACTTGTGGGGCGAGGCCCTCGAGAAAAATGGGGAAGCGATTGCCGTCTCCCTTGATGTCTAGAAGGCCTTCGACCGGGTATGGCACGCTGGCCTTTTGAGTAAGCTTCCAGCCTACGGCATTTCCGCTGGCTTGATTGGCTGGGTAAAAGACTTCCTGTCTGAACGGTCCCTCCGAGTTGTTGTCGACGGTTGTTCATCGGAGCCCATGTCGACCAATGCCGGTGTTCCTCAGGGGTCTATTCCCTCTGCAACTTTGTTCCTGCTGCATATAAACGATCTGCTGGTGCCTGGTATCTATGGATATGCAGATGACAGCACAGTTGTGGAGAGATACCTGCCGGAAGTTCGGGCTAGTAAGAAATCAATCCGGTTCGATAAAGAGGCCATGGTAGAGCGTACGAGTGCCGCACTTTAGGCAGTCTCTGAATGGGGTAAAGCCAATCTTGTAGCATTCAATGCCGCCAAAACAGTGTCTTTTCACCGCCAAAAGGAGTCCGTTCACCTTGGCTCCTACTTTTCAGAAAGTATCCTTGGAGTGCACCGACCTCCTTCAGCTTTTGCGTGTTGAAATTTCCTCGAACCACAACTTTGGGCGGTTCATTGGGTCCAAGGCCAGGGTGGCTGCCAGAAAACTTGGGGTCATCGCAAAGGTCCGGCGTACTTCACACCGAGGCAACTTCTAATGTTGTACAAAGCACAGGTCCGCCCATGTGTGGAGTACTGCAGCCACATTTGGGCTAGTGTTGCGAAATGTCACCTGGCTTTACACTTCTCATTTTTCTCACTTTAGATTCAGTGGAGAGGCGTGCGAAGAGACTGATTGGGGACCCAGATTTAATTCGAAACGGTCTCCAAAGCCTGGAGCACAGGCGCAGAGTAGCCAGCCTTTCGGTCTTCTATAGGATGCATTCTGGTGAGTGTGCAAGGGAATTGCATGATTTAATTCCCCCATCCCCGTTCCACCATAGCACGACACGTCGTACGGTGACTTTACACCCTCACGTTGTTAAAACCACTACGATCTGGACGAAGCGTTTTGCTTCCTCTTTTATTCCGTGTACATCGAGGGACTGGAACAATTTGTCAGCGGCGGTGTTTCCGTCACACTACAATTTGAGTGTCTTCAAGGCTAGAGTGAATAGGCTCTTAATAAACTAGCTCGCTTTACCATCAATGATCGCATCACTGCTTACCATCAGGCGGGATTGCGGTCAAGCGCTAGTTTATAACTTATAAAATATATATATATATATATAAACTGACCAAGATTATGGCTGTACTTTAAGAGAGGCTGTGACTTCTGAGATAGTTCTGGCCTTTCTTCTCATTGTAATTCGATAGGAAACAGCGAAATCACCTAGATTAAAGAAAATAAAATAACTTGTAAAAGTATTATCAATATGAAATTGTTATAGAAATTGATACCACCTACACACGAAATACAGTCCGCTTGAAATATATCATTCAAACAGCAGTTCATAGAGAGACGCTGTCGCTATATCTACATACACATATGCATACAGTACCTAATGTATGCATACTTGCTATTACTAAGTGTAATCAGGCCATGAAGACCCTCATTATAGCCGAGACAGCGAGCTTCAACGCAGGGCTGCCGTGGGATCGCTGCTTATAATGATGTCCGGAAAACGCAGGTATCTTGGAAGAAAGAATACGAAACGAACGATAGAAAACAAAAATGTTTAAAAACAGTAGTTGGCTCGTAACCTGACAAAAATGTATACACAGTAAAGACGCAAAAGCTTCAAGTAAATATTTTATATTCAAACTTTATTGTATTAAAACTTTTCGGCAAAACAGTATCCATTTAAAAGCAAATAATTCATTGCTACTTAACATTTTATTTCATTGTGTTTGGTTGGCTTTCAGCTATCAAATACAAAAGTAGTAGTGAGCTAATTGACCACAAGCTAATAACAAGCCTCCACAGTCAACAATAGAGCATCTTATTAGTGAAATTTTGTATCGTCACAGTGAAAACCCTGTTCCCAAACCAACATGATAATAACGAGAATATTAACATAAAATTTTACGCATACACTTTGGACCCGAACAAGATTAGAACTGGGGCGCGGGACCCGAGCTTACCGCAGACTTTTGTAAACTGTAAACAAATCTTAATATTCCAAACAATTTCCCAGTTTGATGACGTTACAAATGAGTTCTCTCGGCTTAGGACTGAGGCACGGAATATTTCCTCAAGGTCATTTTAACAAGAATGGTAGGATCTCCATAACAATCCCTTCACAGGACTACAAGTAGCTACACATTAATTCTTATGCTACGCTATATTGTGTTTACCTACATCAGTGTATACATACAATTGCTTGGTAGGTACCTCTAAGTTATGTATGTCTATAATACCTTAAGATTAGACCACCCGCAGACTACTTACCTAATAGAGGCCTATTAATACATATTCCTCAAATAACAAACAAATGGTTTGACAGGATTGGCGCAGTGGTTGGGGGATCGACTGCTGAGCTGCGTGCCACTAGTTCGATTCCCGCACGGAACAAATTTTTATTTAGATCGCGTACAGGTAGTTGTTCCGAGTTTGGCTGTGGGTGAGATGTGAGTTTGAATGTTTGTAAGCGTACCTACTCATTCTGCATCTTATAAAGCAAAGAAAGGGGTTCTTTAACTTTTTACAATTTTTCCACTTTGAAATCAACTTAACATCTATTGAAATAAAGTTTATACTTGCTTAACTTGAAATCAAGTCAATATGATACCTACATAAATAAAATTTGAATATAGGTCTTAGGTATAACAAATAGGCAAACAATTGAATTTCTCTTCTGAAGTACAAACATCAGTTAATCAGCTAGTCCCCCGCCGCCCCTCACCCCTCTATTACCCCACAAGAGGCAGTTGATCAGATGCCTAATTTACTTTATTTGCCGTTGTAGGTATAAGGAATATAAGTGTTATGGCTAGTTTGCGGAGTTAGGTATATCACTTGATGAGCCTATTGAAGTGAATCTATTCCTATTGATAACACTTATTTCTGATATTTCTTGATAAATGGCCATTCTTTCATGCCACCATACCCTGGTAGTGGTACGTACATTAGTACATACTCCAGATGGAATAAATCAACAGCACCACTCATCATCATCATCTCAGCGTTAATCCCATTCGCATCCGAAGCTTTTTCAGCTTTGGAGTCTGGGGTCCGCTTTATACGTGGAGATAACTGCTGATTTTGGCTAAACTTCAATATTTTCCGTAAAGCGACTGACGTCTGACATGGCCTGCACAACCCGAAGGGGATATCGAAGCATTGCCGTTACCTAGACCAATTGTTGGGCTTGTGAGTTCTCCAACAACCCGTAACGACTTCCATTAGATGTTCGTATGGCAACCGGGACCAACGACCTATTCGACTTAATTACTTAGTAGCGTGCCTGTTATATTAGTAGTTACCAATAACCTATTGAAATAATTCTATAATAGGTAGTAACGATCAGATGTCCCGCCCACATTCACAGACATTATTGGTAAAAATAAATCTGTAGTCTACCTAGTTCAATATTACATTACTGGTTTATTTTACTAATAAAAGTATGACTAACATTCATATGTATTCTGAGTAAGTACCAGCTACATAACAAGATGGCAAAAAAAAACGACTAAGGCTGATTCTACACATGCCATTCGTGTAAAACTTGCGAACTCACGCCACTGGTGTTCATATATACTCAGCGGTACACATACTGCGCCAGTGCATACCAACCGTAAAATGTAGTGCAGGTAGTACGAAATGAGCGGATGTGACAACTTCGAAAGTTCGGGAATTTTATACCTAAGTATACCTAATACTGTTCCTGAGGAATGATCATTTGTTTTGCAGGGAGGCTTTGAAAACTAGATGAGATCGACGTTTTTAAATCTAACTAGTCTGACAAGAAAGGCCGAAACAAACATAGACTAGACGTAGAAAAATCGACTCTATGAGAGCATATATAGAATATAATACTCTTTATTATGTACCCTATATAAATTATAGGCCAAAAATTTGAAGATTTTACAAAGGATGTCGCAATGGGCGGGCTTATCGCTAAGAGCGATATTTTACAGTCAACCTTTGGATGGAAGACTTAGGGGAAAGAGAGAAATAGTGTAGGTAGTCTACGGTGTACTATTTAGGTTATATAATAAGTCTATACATTTATTAATAAACATGAACCAAGAGCAAATAAAATACCGTTCAAAAAGGGCCTGTCTATTTATGAGACTTTAGAAATATTCATGCAAACAAGTAAACAACGCCTATCAAATACCATCGCAACAACCATAGCACATCATGTAAGACACGTCGCCTGTAAAGTTTCAGACAGTTTCCACAAATATGTAGCACGTGCCTCTTGGCTTCTGATTCACTTTGCCCCCATTCCCAGAGCAGCCCACAGTATTCTACCAGTCGCCAACAAAAATATGTCACCAATCAATATTTAAAAAAGCAAACAAAAAAGATGCCGTATCTTTTCCGCATCCTACATGGAGGTAGGGTCTGAATATCGCCATCAGATATTAAAATCAGGCCGACCCTCGGCTCTCATAAATAATAACGGCATCTAAATAAAAATCACTTTTATACGCTTTCCGTGCCGTAAAATATAAAACACACTGATTCCGCTTGCATTACTGAGGTTCACACGCACGTCAGCGCTGCCTTATAATTAAAACCTGTCGGTACAGTGTGCATTATTGTGATTATGGAAGAATGTTGTTTTAGTAATACAATAACTGATTGTATTCTGCTTAGTGTTTTGTTATTTTAATGGCCTCCCCCTTTCATAGAATCCACACAATTATTGTATTCATTTAAAATTTATCGTGGTGCTGGTGACTCAGAATAGGTTCAATATCGAATTGCCAAATGTGTTCAGCAGATAGATTCTGTATAATCTCGAGGTGAAAAGTTAGGTTAACTGAGCTTAAAGTGAGCTGTTAATAATGCTAATATTAGCATTGATGTACCCAGGCCAGGGGGGCAGGGGTAATAGCTGCCTCCCCTGTAAATCTCGCCGAACATGTATTATCATCATCAACCTTTTATCGTCCCACTGCTGGGCGCAGGTCTCCTCTCATACAGAGAAGGATTGAGCGTAATCTCTACGCTTGCTCAATGCGGGTTGGCGATTTCAGACTTATAAAGTCTAGGTTTCCTCAAGATGTTTTCCTTCACCTTCAGTCATTGGTGTCCAAGATATACTTAGAAAGTACATATAACTTTTAGAAAAGTTACATTCGTACTGACCTGGAATCAAACCCGCATACTCATACTTGGGAGGCTGGTGTTTTAACCACTAGGCCACCACGACTAGGCAAAACATGCATGAACTCCCCTAATTAATAAACAAAGTATAAACGAGGACTTATCTCTAACTATTACATAAAGCACACAGTAGACACTGACCAAATGTACCACTTAATTACCAAAAAACCGTATGTAATTATAGCGCACAAAGATTACTCACTCTAAAAATTTGACAACTCACTTCACACACACTTCACTTAGGTTTTAACGGTGAAATAATTGCAGAATCGCACCGTACTGGTGAGCACGGATGTTACACCTGAAATCGGTATTATATGTACCTATACATAATACAGTTTATTTTACGGTGTCGGCTTACCTTTTTAATAAATTAATAAGACTGTATTTACCCTGTAACCATAGCTCTTGAAGAACCCAGCACTACGTAATCCAATTAATTTCATTTAACAATTCACCGGAGAAAAATTTGAAGATCCAATCACAGTCCTAACTCCTCAACCCGCTTCACAGCGCCATTTCCCACAGAAATTAACCCAAAAATACAATCGTAAAAACAGAAGAGCCACCAAAGTTGTTGAAATCTATTTAACACTTTCATCGCTCAGCTTTTTCAGGAGCGGTCGGTAAAAATTAGAGCTGAATCGTGGATTTTAAGCAAAAACGGGGAGTTATCTGACGGGCTGCCTAATGCCCATGAATTTATAGTATGCGGGCTGTTACACCGGTTATTATAGCGGGTCGGGTTCATTATTTGACCTGAATAGGGTTAACATTTTCTTTTTGCAACAAATCCTAACTAGAATATAAATTAAAAAATGGTAATCGTAAAAACTAAATTGTACGCAAAAAATAATAAAGAGTTTGTCGTGAATATCTCAATAACTAACCTATGTAGGTACGGACGGCAGCAGATCAATCTACCCAATACCTACTAGCAAATATTCGTACTCAACCTTGAGTCTTAATGCTTTAGTTATAAAGTTAAAAATCAAATAAAGGAATTTGAGTGATTGTAGCAGCAGCTTAATGTGCTGCGCCTATACATAAAATAATATTTCAACTTTATTCGACAAAATGTAATTAATATGAGTTTATGGAAAAACATCAAAAAAAAAAAAGTTACTCTAAAATCAACTTAATTCGAATTAAAACAAAGTTGATATTTGTTTAAGTTGAAATAATGTCCATTTGGAAGACACTTGCAAAATACAACAACATTACAAAATCGTAATATCTCAAGTTTTACTGTTTAATGGACTTATTGTTAAATGAATTGTGATAGGGTCCCATATCGTAATATAGGTACTAAGTATGCATTATTTTTTATTGCCTTATAAACAATAAATTAGATACAGATTCCAGTAATAGCAGCTTACTTTTTTATACAAAGGAAAAAATTGAACAATATTAAAATGAAATTGTCTGTTACCGGAATAAAAGCTTTACGGAAATAATATTGAATATTTTTTCCGCGAATATAATATTAAGAGTAACTCAAATAGGAAATATAACGTAGGTATCGAAAGTTTTGTAAAGGTCTCCAACAATTTTATTCGTTCCCATAAGTCTATTCATAAAAAATATTGTCAAATTTGATACAATATGTCAATATGTGTACATACAAATCTGGTATTTTCTGAGACACCTAACCGTAGGAAATGTTTGAAGAAGATTGATGAAGTGTTAACCTGTAAATATCGAATATGCAATAAAGTTAAAACTATGGTAATAGCACATTACATTTTATTTGTCAGGGATAGCGAAATTACCAAACTCCCAGCCACCGTAGGCGCGGGCCTGCGGGCGGTGAGCAGTGGGCAGCTCGTCGCCCGGTAAGGTCCAGGCCCGAGTCGACGGCGCGTCGGGTTCACGCGTGCCTCAAAGAGATGTCAGCACATCGTGACGGGGTCCACGAAGACCGATGCCTCCTGCCTGAGTCAGGGTTGCGGGTTGTATCTGGGATTGGTGGACAGCCGATGGGAATTCGGACCCCACTTCCGGCGGCTGGCGCACAAGCTGATGGGTGCAGCAGGCGCATTGTCAACGTTGCTTCCCAACATGGGGTGCCCGAGCGCCGCCTGTAGGCGGTTGTACGTGGGAATCGTGCAATCCATGGCCCTGTATGGGGCCCCTGTGTGAGCGATGGACCTGACGGCTGGAACACTCGCCATTCTGCGCAAGCCGCAGAGGGCGATGGCCGTCAGGATCGTCCGCGGGTATCGCACGATTTCCTACGAGGCGGCTTGCATCCTGGCCGGATCCCCGCCCTGGGACCGAGAGGCAAAAGTACTCGCGTCATTGTACCGATGGCGCAACGAAGAGCGGACACGGGGCTTCATTCCGGCGCAGCGGCAGATCGGGCTGCGCCGAGAGGAGCTCCATCAGGTCCTGGTGGCGGACTGGCGGCAGAGGCTCATGCGCCCTACCGCTGGCCTCCCTACCGTCGAGGCGATCCGGCCAGTACTCGACGACTGGCTCGGGAGAAGGCACGGCTCCCTGTCGTTCAGGGTGACGCAGGTACTGTCGGGGCACGGCTGCTTCGGCAAGTACCTGCGTCGCTAAGGTAGGGAGCCGGACGCTCGGTGCCACCACTGCGTCCAATGCGGGGAGGACAGAGCGCAGCACACGCTCTCCGAGTGTGTAGCTTAGCAGGAGCAACGCCGTGTCCTCACAAATGAAGTAGGAGGCGACCTGTCGCTGCCGGCAGTAGTGCGGAGGATGGTCGGTAGCGCAGTGTCGTGGGACGCGGTGGTGTCCTTCTGCGAGGACGTGATGTCGCAGAAGGAAGCTGTGGAACGAGAGAGGGAGATCTCAGCTCAATTCCCCTTCCCGGGCCGCAGAAAACGCATCGGGAGTCGAGGAAGGGCGGATAACGCCCTCTTCCGCCCCCCATGAATGGGTCCAGGGGCGAGGGACATGGGGAAGTCCCTGCCCCCTATTCGATGGGCCCCGCGGCGGAGGTGCGCGTGAGTGTCAGCGCGCGCTTCTGAGGCGATGCACGGGGTAGTTTAACACCCCACTACCCCGTGAGAGTACCAGGAGACGAAACCGGGCCAGCACGAGAGTGTGGGGCCGTGGAAGAATTTAGACTCCCACGGTCCCACGTGTGCTTGTGATAGAAGAGGCACCGGGACATCCTCGGACATCCTATGAGGATTTCCACCCAGAAAAAAAAGGGTGTTGCGGGTTGGTTAAACAAGAAACCGTGGCCCTGGCCGTCCCACAGGCAAGTGAAGAAACACGGGTGGGTTTTAGTCAGTAAAAGTCTGACACGCCCTTCCGCTCCGCCCAGAGCGGGAGAAGTCATTTGATGATTTCCCAAACCAAGAAAAAAAAAGGATAGCTAAATTTAGCTACTTACAAGGAGTTAACAATTCATAGTATAAAAGAACTGCTCATAACTTAGTCTTCACTATGGCGTCTGTTTCGACCGCGGTCAATTTTCTACGGTAAATTGTCTATTGTACTTGATGAACAAAGGTGGTTAGTGATCTACTACACGAATTACCAATTGAATACACACTTCTTTTTCTCAGGATTAGCTCGTAGGTACTTACTCAATACAGAAGATCCAGATCCGTAGTAGTGATTCCTTTTCACACCAGAATGCTCGACTCAAGGAAGGGTACCTAATGTGTTTTTACCTAAGTCTTCATCATTGCATAAAAGTAAAGCTGAAACACAATTTCATATTTCCGCCGTCTTATGATTACCTGCTAGCAGATGAGCCAGGGAAGCAATCTCATCGCGACTGAAAGGCTTCTCTGCTGATTAAACGAACGAAGCTCCAACATTAGCTCATTGAGTACCTACCGGACAGGGTGGAGCGGACAACATCGACACGCTCACTACTCAAAATAAAACAGTTGGAGAGGTTTACAATTCCGAATTACGAGTCATACTCAAACCATTTGTTTCAATTAAACAATTTACGGTCACTTTTGAATTATCAAAATTATAATTAAGGTTAGCTTCAACTTTGTGACTTACTGACCTAGTCGTTCAGTTAGTTGCCCATTCGAGAACGTAAATCTCTGTGGAGTTTTATTACAAAACCCTGGCTATATTACTCTTGTCGCTTGTATTTATGAGAACAATGTAAAAAACTAAAATCAATAAAGAAACAATTCAAAATATACCATTTAATTTTATCGCTGGCAGTTAAGAGATGATCAGTCTCAACTGACAGCGATAACAACTAATACTAAAAAAAATATTTTTTTGTATTAATAGTGACACGGAACCCTTCGTGCGCGAGTCCATCTCGCACATGGCCGGTTTTTTATTTCATCCTATAATATGTATCTAGCGTATTGCGTGTCATTTAATCCGTGCTCAATAAATGTATTTCTTTCTTCCTTTTCTTTCTTCAATAGATAACTTGAGGCAACTTTGATCATACCTACAGTAACGCTTAGCATACTGTCTTACGAACAATTATACTAATAGTTGCGCTAACGACACTTCCTCGGTAATTCACTTCTTATGCGAATGAACTTCGGGGTTGTCTGCGGTTGTAACTCACGCTCAATTCACATGGTAATGAGGGATTATAACTAAACTATTACTCCATTATCCGCGAGCTAGAGTTACAATCAGTATAGGAACTTATATCAGAAATATATGGTCTATTTTATGTGTGTGCTAAATATTATCAAAGTGAACTCAGCCCTGCTTGAGATTTATACGCCCATCGTCATCAGTCTTCACCAGAGCATCGTGTTGCGAGTGTTGACTTATAGACTGAAGCCTGGGCCCCATTAGCAAGCTGAAAGTAACTAGAGTTTCCCTGTTGACATGGTCAAGTTAGAAATGAAGAGATCCGCAGGAAATCCAAGGTGATCAACAAAACCTTTACTTAGAATTGCCAAACATACCTATGTACCTAAGTGGAAGTGGGCAGAGCTTATTCCCCGCAGAAAAGATGGAAATCAGTTTTTTTTTTTTTCTAGCCGTAATTTTAATGTTTCGTTACAAAAGTTTAAATACTTAATTGTTTTCCTTTGAAAAATTATTAAACTTTATTCTGAAGTCACCGGTTCGTAGAGATTTGATTAGGTATTTAAAAAAAGTATTTCTGGACGGCATTTTTTTAGCTAGACTTTACTATGTCCCATACCTCGCCAAAGTCCTCCCTGCATTTTTCATATTAAAGTTTTACCATTAGAACAAAATAAAACCAATACATTTTCGATGAACAGTTTCGATGTTAAAGAAAATCTCTTTATTAATACTATACTATTGTTCTTCTTCTTCTCAGCCTATAGAGGTCCACTGCTGAACAAAGGCCTCCCCCAAGGCTTTCCACGATCACTGGTCTTTTGCTGCCCGTATCCATCGGCTTCCCGCGACTTGCACCAGGTCACCGGTCCACCTTGTTGGGGGTCCCCCTACGCTGCATCTTCCAGTAAGTAACCGAAACTCCAGAACCTTACTGCCCCATCGGTCATCGGATCTACGAGCAAGGTGCCCCGCCCACTTCCACTTCCACTTAATTTTAGCGACTCGATGAGCTACGTCGGTAATTTTGGTTTTTCTGCGGATTTCCTAATTTCTTATTTGATCGCGCAGAGAAACTCCGAGTATAGCTCTTTCCATTGCGCTTTGTGTGACTTTGAGCCTTCGTATGAGGCTTGTACGTAGCCGTGGGCCGGGCACATTGCCCGTAGGACCGATGCCCGATGGGGCCGACGGGTTCTTGAGTAGCGACCACGCACCGAAACACGCAGCGTGGGTAGGCCCCGACAAGCTGGACGGACGACCTGGTGAAGGTCGCGGGAAACCGCCGGATGCGGGAGGCGCTGGACCGGTCGTCGTGGAGATCCTTGGGGGAGACCAATGTCCTGCAATGGACGTCTTTCGGCTGAAATTATGATGATAATGATGAGGCCCATTGTGTGCGACCACATTTCAATTCCGTATCTCATCACTGGCAAAATATACACTGGTCAAAGACTTTAGTTTTGAGACACTGTGATATCTTAGCTTGGATGACGAGAAGATGTAACATAGCTTCCTGAACGCTGCCCAGCCGAGGTGGATTCGACGAGACACTTCTTATAATATTAACCCAAGAAAATGTATAGCACTACTCCATAGCGCCATCTAGTGATACTTATAAGAATCGAGTTGCATAACAGAGCAAAAGTCAACGAGTCACGTTCTGAAAAGTAAGGATAGATGGTGCTGTTATCGTTTTAAGGATCAAAAATATTCCTACATCAGTTATTTTTTTACGAAACGTTGTACCGTAAAATTAAAAAGATAGACTATGATAAAAAAATACAAATGTAAGAATTTGTTTTTTATTTTATTAATGAAAACATACTCATACGTTTATCTTTTTACATCAGCAAGCTTGACTAATACGCTGCTACGACATAATTTATTATTACCTAAAGATTGAGGTCGATGATGTATACCAAAAATAAGGTGGAACCAACCTTGTGGGACTCCGTATGTGAGAAATTCTTCGTTGCTGGCCTACCAATCCTGAAAACCTGACTACGTTCAGTGAAATACCTAACTACATAAGATTTTTAAAAGGATGAAAATTGAAACAGTGTCGTAATCGCTGTCATTGTCAAGTTTATTACAGCGCCTTCACTTAAACTCATATTAGTTAAGAGAAATTATATTACGTTTGGTTAGATCAAGGCTGCTCAACCTTTTTAAGAGTCGGGTCAAAAGGTAAATTCAGTCGTTAATGATGGGCCACTTACATTTCCTATTTCAGTTACTCTCACGAAAAGTGCAATGAAAATTATTACGAATATAAAATAGAATTATTGTTTACTAGCTTTCCGCCCGCGGCTTCGCCCGCGTGGAGTTCGGTTATATCGCGTTTTTAGATTTCCCTCGGGAATATCAAATTGTTTTCGGGATAAAAGTACCCTATTATTTAATCCGGACTTTTAAATTTATGTCTGTAAAATTGCATTGCAAAGCTGAACAAACAAACAACTTCACTTTCCCATTTATATTATTAGTAAGGATAAGGATTAGGAATATGTCCTTTATTTCACCATATTTACAAATTAATTTATATCTTTAAATGTCTTTATATATACAGTATGTTAACTAACGAGGGCGTTCCCGTTAACCCGAAATAGTAAGTATAGCATACATACATGCTAAAAAAAATATTTCCATTCGAAAACAAAATGTTTTAAAATTTTTTCAATATGAAAATATTCAATAAAAATTTTAAATTGACATGTGAAAGAAACACACTGTACACGCGAACTTGAAAGACGGCAACGTCGCAATTTATTTATACATGACGACTACTATTTTGATTTAAAACAGGAGGTTTCAAATTTATTTTCAATTATAATTTTTTTTATTCGGATTTTTTATGCTTATTTTTCTATGCTGATATTTTTATTTTAATCTATTAATGATATATATTAACGAGTTTAAGGGAACGCCCTCTCTGTTATTTAACATACTGTATAATTCTGCTGTACGTGTGTGTCATTAAACTCCTCCTAAGCGGCTTGACGGCGGCCTTGAGCGGCGTAGCGGATGGTTTAGATTCACAAATCAACCCGGCAGATGGCGCTGATTGCTTGAAAAAAGCATGTGATCTCGGAAACGTTGTTTCGACTTCTTTGTGTGAGTGTGAGTTTTGTGCTACCCTGGTACCTTGCACCTCTACAAACTAGGCACAATAAAACTTCTTCCATGTAATTATTATGCTTTAATGATGAATGAGCTCATTGTTTCGGCTTCTCCTACACTTTTGTGCTACCCTGGTACCTTGCACCCCCACAAAGTAGAGAAAATGAAATTTCTTCCATGTAATAAGAGAGGAGAGCTATGCCCAGCAGGGGGACGATAAAAAAAGGTTGATGATGATTGATGATGACGAGCTTCATTGTTTCGACTTCTCCTACATTTTTGTGCTATCCTAATTTAAAAAGTAAAAAATAACCATGTGATATGAATATCATGTGATGCCTTTAAGGCGGAACAAAGTTCGCCGGGTCAGCTAGTTTCTTTATAAAAAAATGCATCTAAATATAAAAAAATTGTGGGCCACCGGTATCGGGAACAAGGTCCAAGCTAGCGGCGGTCAAGGCTACAGAGAGAGGAACCTCCTGACAATACGAGCCATGTCTAGAAGTAGGTACTGCTTTCTGAACCAAGCCTTTGATCCAGCTGCCTAACGAGAGCCTGTACAATGATTGCTGAATCCACTTCCCACATGTCGACAACCTCGTGAGCCAAGTCAAGATACTTGATTTGTTTATCTTTCTCAGCTTTCACGAGGTTCTCATCATATGGGATGGTTATGTCAACAATCATTGCACGCCGCTCTGATCGATCCACCATCCCTATATCAGGCTTATTGGCAACAATAGTCCTATCAGTGATGATGGATCGATCGAGTACAATGTGATATGGCCATTTTCGATAACTGGGTCGGGCATATACCTGTAGTACGGCACCAAAGATTCCACAAGTTGTACTTGAGAGCAAGTTGTTGATGAATTATTTATTTAGGAATATTATTATTACCTAAATAAACAAAGTTTGAATTAGGTAAGTACTAATTATGTATGTATATCTCCTCAAATCTAAATCATCGTTTTGATTCAAAGTGATAATCAAATTTTCAAAGCATAGGTACTTACCTAATTCAAAATTTGTTTATTTAGGTAATAATACAGGGTTCGGCACCCGAAGTGTTACTAATTTTACGTTGCTATAGCAACTAAACTGTTTACAATATGGCGCCCATTTTTTCACACTCCTTAGTGTATGGTATTGTTAATAAACTAACAAAAGCCTACTATTTTTCGTCGTTGTTAAAAAAAGTTTCGCAGATGGAAATAAAACGAAACAGTGTCATTGCTTTGTATTTGGCTGGAAAATCGCAGGCAGCCATCGTTAATGAGTTACATTTACATTTGAACAAAATGTTTGTGTATCGGACCATCACGCGTTACAATGATACGGGTAGCATCAAAAAACGCCATGGAGGTGGACATCCAACAACAGCAACATCATCAGCAATGTTTCGAAAGGTAAAGGCTAGAATTGAACGAAATCCACGACAAAGCGCAGTTAAATTGGCGAAAAGTCTTAATGTATCTGCCCGGAGCATAGGGCTCATATTAAAAAATAAAATTCAACTGAAGCCCTGCAAATTACAAAAAGTGCAAGATCTGACACTTGCACAAAAGACAGTTCGTCTAGAAAGAGCTAAGAACTTAAAGCACTTGCACGTTGATAGCTTGCTTGAAAATTTGGTATTTTCCGATGAAAAATTTTTACCGTTCAGCAATATGTGAACAAGCAAAATGATCGCGTATGGTTAAAGTGTAAATCAAATGACAATTTAGACCAACGAATTGCCTTGCGAAAGCAAGCACCAGCATCTGTGATGGTTTGGGCGGCGGTAACTGCCATGGGACGCTCACCTCTCGTTTTCATTGACCAGGGTGTAAAGATAAACCAGCAGATCTACCGTAAAAAGATTTTAAACGATGCTTTGTTACCTTGGGCACGTAAGCAATTTGGTAGAAATCATTGAACCTTTCAACAAGACTCGGCACCATCTCACAAAGCTCGTGAAACCCAAATTTTTTACAAGAAAATGTTCCGAGCTTCATTTCTTCGCAACAATGGCCACCATATTTCCCGGACTTAAACCCAATGGATTTTTCTATATGGTCAATTCTAGAAGCCAAAGTGTCAACAAAAAAATATGAGACGGTCGACACCTTAAAGATTGCGCTTCGCCGAGAATGGAACAAAATACCAGCAGACCACATTCGTGCAGCGTGTGAAGCCTTCTCGGTCAGACTCGATGCTGTTATCCGCGCTAAAGGTGGCCATATCGAACAATAGCTTCTTTTTTTATTTATTGTATATGTCTTTTTTCGATACTGGAGTTTTTAAATAAATATGCTCATGTTTAACAGAATTACAGCATTTTGAATTAGTAACACTTCCAGTGCCGACCCCTGTATAATAAAGCCTGAGGTTGAGCAGTCTTGGGTTAGATAATTGAACACTAGATTTAAACATTTTTCAAAAACCTTAGAATTAGTTAGGAGTACCGAAATTGATCTATAATTCATCATTGGGTGTGCAATGGCCTTTTACAAACTTTATGTTAATGTGTCCCAGTAGTTATTGCAACGTTAAATGTGTTCTAGACCTGATATTGTGACGTGGCGGGCCGATTTCAGGACGGATGCACGTAAACCGTCCCAACTGACGGCACAAATGCTTTTTAGACCTAGTATAGCAGTTTCTAGATCCATCTTCTTTAAGATAATAATGACTCAATCTTTCGATTTCAAAATACTCCCTTAGAAGGGCAGACGTAAGCAGGTAACATAACATACTAAGGAATTCCTCTGATTTATTATTTTGGTGCTCTGGTATAGTATCTATGTTTAAATTCCCTGTAACAAATAAGATTGTATGACCTTTTTTGGATTTTACCCAACACATCATTGAGACTTACAAAGAAAATGTCAAGGTTCTTTTTTTGGAGGCGAACGATATATTCCACAATTGCGATGCCATCACTAATGAGTACCAGGTAATTAGAATCCAGTAACAAAGGTTGGCTTATATTATGTTTTAAATATTATTTCACATAAACAATTACATCTTTTTGATTACTGAAGGATATTAAAGCCATCCAAAGTACCTTAAGAACCTTACTAAGCCAACACTCGGTCAGAACGGAGCAGAACTAAAACTATTGTATATATTTCAGAGTATGGGAGTGCATTTGCTTCTTATGCATTGGTTTTATACCAAACTTAACTATATCCGACGACACTAACAGTGCTACTCCACCTAAATTACCTTATTGCGGAACTTCAAGGCCGGAGGTTCGCATTAGGAACAAACAGGTTCTGAGAGTATTGTGTCGTCTGGAAGTGAATAAGGCTAGTGGTCCGGATGGTATACCAGCGATTGTTCTTAAGGCATGTGCGCCCGAGTTGTCACCTGTATTGACGCGCTTGTATCGGCTCTCATTTAGGACTGGTATAGTGCCCAAGTCCTGGAAGCTTACTAACGTGCAGCCCGTGCCCAAAAAGGGTAGTCGTGCCGATCCTACCAACTATCAACCAATTTCAATAACCTCCATACTCTGCAAGATTAAGGAGCATGTACTGAACTCGCGCCTCTTGGCTTGCCTGGTAACGATCTCCTCAGTGAGCGACAGGAGGGGTTTCGTCGCAATCGGTCAACTGGGGACCTACTAGTGCAGTGATTCCCAAAGTGGTCCAGGTGGACCTCCAGGGGTCCACGGGAGACTCGCTGGGGGTCTACGTAGGCGTGAACAAAAAATAGGGGTCCATAAGATGTTAATGGGGGTCCACAAAAATTTATCTGCTTTTGATAGTAAAGAGCAAAAATGTAAGCATAGTTTTTATAAGGGCCTACCTACATTGTTTTAAGTACCTATCTAAGCAGATAATATTTTAATAAGGCAAGCAACTGTTACTTGTCCAAACTTGCGTATTCGATATTACGTACAATTTCGTGTACAGACTTGCAAAGCGCTATCCGCCCGATAATGTTTAATGCTTGTTCAGACATGAACTTGATCACCACTATAAATACTTGATGCCAAAGGCAAACTCATTCATTTGTTTCCGGAATTTCGAAAAAAAGGCGGAATTTCGAAAACAGGGTGTGAGAAAATTTATATCTGTGTTTGCTAGTGCCGGAGAAAAGTAAGTAGCCTACCTTTTTTTTGTTATAGTACTTAAGTATTTTGTTTACGTGTACTAGTCGGTTGATCACAACGGCTTGTATAGATAGGTAACTTAGTAACTTACAGATATTTTAATTGTCCTCTTTCGATTTGAAGACAAACACGGCACGTTTTATTCAATTGTTTTTTCACGAGAGAAGCACTGCCTCTCTAAAAAGGCCGAATAAGCAATATTGTAGAGCAATTAATTTTGTAATTTTTCTTGCAAATAACTACTAATTTTATAAAACTGTAATTTAATAATCATTTTAAATTGATTTTGAAGTAACTATTTTATCAAAACTATTCCTTTTCGGAAAGAGCGAGCGGTGCGCGGGCGACGGGAAAAAGGGCGGGGCTTGAACTTCGATGCCAGTTTGTCACGTTTTAACAATGAAGCCGCAGACAAAAAATACGCAAATACACGGAGCGCGTGAACTCATTGATTTAATAAAATGTTAGTTATCGTTTTTATGGACAATTTTGGGATTTCGACTTTTATTTTTTCCTATACAAATATGATCAGTATTCGATACTGAGTACACCAATTTTTATTTATACTATTAAAAATTTGTGGTAAATTATGTACTTTAAAATTGATACCGTTTTGTGAAAACGTCTGTATTTGTCTCAGCGGTTTATTAGTTGGTCCCTTTACAAGCCGTAATTCTATTTCCGCGTGCTGACAAAGGCTGCGGTGTGATACCTATATTCAGAAAAAAACTTGGTTACTAAAACATTTTTTTTTACAGGTAAGGTAACTGACACGAAACATGGCTACAGCAAAGAAAAAATGTCGACAATATAGTGTCGATTATTTGAAATATGGTTTTGTTCCATCAGAGGCAGACAAACAATTGCCCATGTGCCTATTATGCAACAAAGTTTTGAGCAATGACTCTATGAAACCATCAAAGCTCGAAGATCATCTAAAAAGGTGTCATACTGATAAAATAGGTAAAGATTTAAAATATTTTCAAACATTGAAAGAAAAATATGGAAAGAGACCCACCATGCACAGTATGTTCGCTTCAACATCTCAAAGTAACGATGATGGCTTGCGGGCATCTTACAATATCTCATTACTTATAGCAAAATCTGGAAAACCGCACACTATCGGAGAACAATTAATTTTACCCGCTGTTGAAGAGGTTTTAAAAAATGTTTTGCACAAATCTCCATTTGACGTACTAAAAAAAATTCCATTAAGTAACACGCGCGTGCGCGTGCGCGTCTGTACAAAGACGCATTGATGAAATGAGCTCTGATATCGAAAGCTTTTTGTGCAATCATCTGCAAAAAACTCATTTTTCTATACAACTGGACGAGTCAACGTTACCCGGTAATGAAACATTACTATTGGCATATGTCCGATTTATTATTGAGGAAGAAATTCACGAAGAATTGCTATTTGTCAGAACTTTGGAGACTGACACTAAAGGCGAATCAATATTTAATGTCTTGAGTAATTTTTTACGGAAAAATCGATTCCATTTACAAACATTATTTCAGTGGCAACAGACGGAGCTCCTGCAATGGTCGGGCGATATCGTGGGTTTATAAGTCATCTCAAGAGAATTATACCAGGACTTACAGCTATTCATTGCGCAATCCACCGACAACATCTTGTGGCAAAACATTTAAGTGACAGGTTGAACCAATCTCTTCATTTTGTAATAAAAGCTCAACAAAATCAGAAGCAATGCATTGACTACGCGTTTATTTGCTCAATTGTGCGACGAAAATGATGAAGACTTCCAACGACTGCTCTTACATACTGAAGTACGCTGGTTGTCGAAAGGTGCATGCTTAACGAGATTTTACTCTGTTTTCGATTCCATGTTAGAGTTTCATAGAAAGTAGAAATCCAGATTTAAAAGAAAACTTGATCAAATTCAAAGCAGACATTGCGTATTTGACAGATTTGTTTAAAAGATTTAATGATATTAACTTGCAGTTACAAGGGGACAGGGGCCTGAATTTAATAAAAACAAAGGGGATAATTTCGGCTTTTCTTGGGAAATTGAAATTTATGAAGCAAAACATTAGTCGGCGCGAATTCTCTCAATTTCCAAACTTGTCGCAGGTAGAATGTATTGATGAGGATATCCATACCTACAGTCAACATTTAAGTGCCCTGCATGATGACTTCAAAACCAGGTTTGAAGATATACTGACGATGGATATACCACCATGGATCATAAATCCATTTGATGAAACGGAAGTGGCCAATGTTGTATTACAAGAGGAGCTACTCGAGCTAAGCACTAATGAGGAGCTGAAGGTGAAATTTAGAAAAGGCTACCCAACATTTTGGCTGCAAGCAGAAATACCCGAAAAATGTCCTGGACTGTGGGAAATCGCAAGGAAATTTTTAATAGCTTTTCCCTCGTCATACCTTGTCGAAAGGAGTTTTAGTGCCGTTACAAACCTCTTAACAAAAAAGGAGCAAATTAAACATCACAGAGCGGGGGGATTTGCGGTTATTGCTCACAAAAATAAAGCCAAACATTGATCGTTTGCTGACACTCCATCAGATACATCCTTCCCATTAATTAAAATTATGACCTGAACCTATATTACCTTAATATTTTTTTCTTGTAATTCTATTCTTTTAATAAATAAAGTGATATAAAATGTACCATTTTTCGTTTTTGTTTTACATATCGGAATATAGGGACAGAACTCAGAAGTGACACAATTTTTATTTTTTGGCGACTTTAAGAATGTGGTAGAAATGTAGCAGCAGGGGGTCCACCGAAACCAGTAAAATTTTTAAAGTGGTCCACGAGAACAATAAGTTTGGGAACTAGTGTACGCCACTCACTTGTGGGGCGAGGCTGTAGAGAAAATTGGGGAAGCTATTGCCGTCTCCCTTGATGTCTCGAAGGCCTTCGACCAGGTATGGTACGCTGGCCTATTGAGTAAGTTTCCAGCGTACGGCATTTCCGCTGGCCTGAATGACTTCCTGACTGAACGGTCCCTCCGAATTGTTGTCGACGGATGCTCATCGGAGCCCATGGAACAGAGTTGCAGAGGTCTGTTCTCTCTGCAACTCTGTTCCTGCTGCATATTAACGATCTGCTGATGCCCGGTATTTATGGGTATGCAGATGACAGCACAGTTGTGGAGAGATACCTGTCGGAAGCTCGGGTTATTAAGGAATCAATCCGGTCCGAAAGAGAGGCTATGGTAGAGCGTACGAGTGCTGCACTACAGGCAGTCTCCGAATGGGGCAAAGCCAATCTTGTAGCATTCAATGCCGCCAAAACACAGGCGTGTCTTTTCACCGCCAAAAGGAGCCCATTCACCTTGGCTCCTACTTTTCGGAATGTGTCCTTGGAGTGTTCCGACCGCCTTCAGCTTTTTGGGAGTTGAGATTTCCTCGAACCTAAACTTTGGGCGGTTCATTGAGTCCAAGGCCAAGGTAGCTGCCAGAAAACTTGGCGTCATCACAAAGGTCCGGCGGTACATCACACCGAGGTAGCTTCTAATGCTGTACAAAGCACAGGTCCGCTCGTGTGTGGAGTACTGCAGCCACATTTGGACTGGTGCTACGAAATGTCACCCACGGAGATGATGAGCACGTAGCGCGCCGGAGCAAGCCAAGAGCAGCGACTACTCGTCGTCGGCCTCTTGTGATCATCATCTCCGTAAGTTGGAAGATTCATCATCCAGGTTTCGTCATGTCCGTTTAGATATTATTGGCCCTCTGCCAACATCAAGAGGTTACTCATATTGCCTGACAGCGATCGATCATTTCTCTCGATGGCCCGAGGTTTGGCCAATGGTTTCAATAACCGCACAGGAGGTAGCTGATCGGTTCGTACAAGGTTGGATCGCACGCTTCGGCGTTCCTACTACTGTCACCAATTTGGAGGTACATCAAGGTCGATAGCCGGAAAGCGATACTATTTTTACCATAATAAGCATAATTCTTGCGTTTGGTGAAAATTGTATCGCTTTCCGGCCATCGACCTTGAAGTACCAGTACCAAAAATATATTTACAATAAATAAGTCCCTGCTATAGAGCTAGGTTATAGTACTTGTGTTATAGAACTCTGTGGCTTATATTACTCATAATTAAGTTTAACATTAAACCTTTATTTATGCACTAGAGATAGAAGAATGTGGAAAAATATATCTGAATATAGATATTTGGTTTTCATTTTCCTTAAGTAACATTTCCATCGAAATAACACAAAAATGCCTGTTTTATTTAAGTAAGTACATAAAATACAATATAAAATACCAACGAAGTGCAAGTCGGTTTCGTTTACGAATGGTCCCGTAGTACAAGACAAAAAACGCGTAAAAATCACGTTTCTTTTTCCTTTTTGTCATTTGTTTTAGTGCCCTTTGGTACAGAACCTTAACTAAAGTTGTGCGTTACTGCTCCATCACTTGCACTCGAAGAATTTGAAGTCCTGGAAAGAAAAAGCAATGGTTTATTAATAATCATCTACATGTTTATCTTCGTAACTACATTAAGGGATTTGTCGTTCTGGGTACAAGATTGAAATACGCAAGTACATTCAATTTAATTGTCTTTTTTTTAATAAGTTTCCATTCCGTGAGAATATTGGAAAAAAAGTATCTTTTGCGTTAATGCTGGTAACCATCATATCAAATTTAATCTAAATTCGTGCAGTAGCTTTTGCATGACAGAAAAGAAAGGACTACGTGAGAGTAGCTTGTTATGGTTACAGACTTACATAAAAAAGAACAACGTGATAGTAGCTTGTTATGGTTACAGACTTACAAAAGAAAGAACAACGTGATAGCAGCTTGTTATGGTTACAGACTAACAAAAGAAAGAACAACGTGATAGTAGCTTGTTATGGTTACAGACTTACAAAAGAAAGGACAACGTGATAGTAGCTTGTTATGGTTACAGACTTACAAAAGAAAGAACAACGTGATAGCAGCTTGTTATGGTTACAGACTTACAAAAGAAAGAACAACGTGATAGTAGCTTGTTATGGTTACAGACTTACAAAAGAAAAGACAACGTGACAGTAGCTTGTTATGGTTACAGACTTACAAAAGAAAGAACATCGTGATAGCAGCTTGTTATGGTTACAGACTAACAAAAGAAAGAACAACCAACGTGATAGTAGCTTGTTATGGTTACAGACTAACAAAAGAAAGAACAACCTGATAGTAGCTTGTTATGGTTACAGACTTACAAAAGAAAAGACAACGTGATAGTAGCTTGTTATGGTTCCAGACTAACAAAAGAAAGAACAACGTGATAGTAGCTTGTTATGGTTACAGACTAACAAAAGAAAGAACAACCTGATAGTAGCTTGTTATGGTTACAGACTTACAAAAGAAAAGACAACGTGACAGTAGCTTGTTATGGTTACAGACTTACAAAAGAAAAGACAACGTGATAGTAGCTTGTTATGGTTCCAGACTAACAAAAGAAAAGACAACGTGATAGTAGCTTGTTATGGTTACAGACTTACAAAAGAAAAGACAACGTGATAGTAGCTTGTTATGGTTATAGACTTACAAAAGAAAGGACAACGTGATAGCAGCTTGTTATGGTTATAGACTTACAAAAGAAAGAACAACGTGATAGTAGCCTGTTATGGTTACAGACTTACAAAAGAAAGAACAACGTGATAGTAGCTTGTTATGGTTACAGACTTACAAAAGAAAAGACAATGTGATAGTACCTTGTTATGGTTACAGACTTACAAAAGAAAAGACAACGTGATAGTAGCTTGTTATGGTTACAGATTTACAAAAGAAAGAACAACGTGATAGTAGCTTGTTATGGTTACAGACTTACAATGTACACGCAGGCCACGATGACAGCTAGCTTGAACTTCACAGCGAGGTCGACGGGGAAGCTGATGACGTAATCATCTTTGAAGGAGAACAAATCGTTTCGCCAGCCACGAGAGGTCTTTTGTAGGCCGCCTATGACAGTTTTGGTGTTTGTCTGCAGCTCGAATTGGGTTGTATCCTGAAAAATAACAGTGGTAAACACTGCTTTGTCACATGAACTTTGTAATGATTTTTATTTATGTTAATGTGCCCTCATTAGAAATATATAACAGTTTTCGTTTTATTACATCCAGTTTTCCTGTGACAGCTACATATTTATTTCTGACCTCATTGTTATGTTCTTATTTGATTTAATTAAACACTTGTGTTCATTTTATAAAATCGTTTACTGTCTTAAGATATACAAGCTGCTGTATACACAGCTACCAAAAGAATGAAGCCGACATGCATATAGTGATGTGACTTCAGTAAATCTTACTAAATAGTGATATTACAACACCCCCCTTGTTAAGTTCCAATTACCCTTAATACACAAATATAACTGTAAGTCACTATGTACTAACTTAACCAAATTTTAATTATACATATTTGTACATAATGTATGTTGTTTACATCTTATAACTTCTTCCTTATTCTTCTTACTTATTCCAAGTTAATTAAATTTAATCCAGAATACATTTATATTGTTCAACGAACTTCATCTATTAGCCTTCTTACTGGCTTAACTATTCTGCCAGAACGGGTTATATATTTATTTATTTATTCATTTAATTCAAGCCACTAGGGCCCAAAGAAACTATAACACAAACTATAACATAAAAATACTTATAAACTAATATATAAGAAATATCAGAACAAAATGTTTTTATGTTTTGTTCTGTGGATTGAGTTTTAAACTTCTGGCTGTCATCTTCTTTTCTCTCCTGCAACGAGCTGGATAGCATAGGAGAATATTTATGCCTTAAGTGAAATCTATTCCTCTTATACCTACATCCATTACTGTCCTAAGTGTCCTAAGTTTGACAATAGCCTGTTCCCAAATGTGATTCGGTTTTCTTTTAAAGTAGTAGTTGTCGGTCTCCGTGGCGCAGCGGTCAACCCGCCTGCCTGCGACGTGGAGGCCCCGGGTTCGATCCCCGGCCAGGTCATGATGGGAAACGATCTTTTCCTAATTGTCCTGGGTCTTGGATGTTTATCTATATATGTATCTATTATAAAATATAGTACCGTTGAGTTAGTATCCCATAACACAAGTCTCGAACTTACTTTGGGGCTAGCTCAATCTGTGTGATTTGTCTGTATATATTTATGTATATATTATGTATTATGTATATATACATGAACATTGGGATACAACAATGACATTGATTTGATATTTCTATTGTAATACCTAGACTTATAGTCTTTTAATGTAACCACTTTTGGTTTAAATTTTTAATATGTCATTGGAATGTTATCTCTTAAATTTCTAGACATTAAAAGTTGTGCTGGAGAGTGAAGATTATTTTTTGATTTGTTTAACATGTTTTTTTTTTATAATTTTGACTGAGCTTTCTGCTTGTACATTTGACTGTGCATGATAATGATATGAGCTTGTTATATTATGTTCCATGTCCCATTCATGTACAAAGTTTTTAAATTCTAATTATTGAAATGGTGGTCCACCATCTGAGACTAATGATAAAGGTATGCCGTGACGTGCAAAAATTGATTTTAAATGTATGATTACATTTTTAGCTGTACTGTCTTTATGTAATAGAGCTACTTCTATGTATTTTGAATAATAATCTGTTACAATTAAATATGTTTGGTTATCAAAATACACACATCAAAAGTGTCTAGGGATCAAGCATTTTTATGCGGATTTCTTGAGATTGAGATGTGGCTTTGTAATAAATTTATGATTTTATAAATTTATATGGATCCTTTTTGGTGCATTTCATAATTTGAATCAGGAACTGTGAATCAAATTCGAGTAAAAGATGAAAATCAGCTGTCAATATTTTCCCTATAAAAACATACAACGCATTGAAGACATTATTAGTGCTACTGTTTCCCTACTACTGATTAAAACCAACGTTATTATGGAGCGGCGACGTCATTTAAGCAGGGAAGAAATGCTCAGAGCCGTGGGAATGATAGAAGCTGGTTCCCGGCAACGTACTGTGGCTTTAGCTCTGAATACAAGTCAGAGTGTTATCAGTCGACTTTGGACACGTTACCGAAGCACTGGTACCGTGGCTGAGCGCCATGGAGGACGGTATCGCTGCACCACACGGAGACAAGACCGATACATTCAAATCTTAACTCGAAGAGCTCCAACAATAACCGCCATGATGTTAGCCGTGAGGCTTCATCACTCTTCAGGGAACTTAATTAGCGACCAAACAGTCAGAAACCGCTTGCATGAAGTGAACCTTCATTCCCGAAGACCGCTACGGGTACCACCTATAGCAATGCACAATCGTAGGATTCGATATCAATGGGCTCTTGAACACAGAAATTGGGCAGAAGAACAATGGCGTTTCGTGTGCTTTTCTGATGAGTCTCGTTTTGGTATGAGACCGGATACAAGACGTATACGACACTGGAGAACCCCTGGACGCCAACAGCGATTAAAATCCTGCCAGGAAGTCCAACCTTATAGTGGTGGAACCATCATGGTATGGGCGGGTATTTGGATCGGCGGAAGAACTGAGTTGATTTGGATCAGAGGCAACCTCAACGCTCAAATTTATGCTGAAACGATTGTATCAGACGTCATCGTTCCTCTACAAGTGCAAATCGGTCCCTTATTTCAGTTAATGCATGATAATGCACGACCGCACACCGCAAGAGTTGTAAGACAGACTCTCGCCGCAGCTAACATCAATGTCCTGCCCTGGCCTGCTCAGTCGCCAGACTTGAACCCGATTGAGCATGCATGGGATATGCTACAGAGAAGAGCTCTGCCGAATATGGAGGGTATCCAGTCGCAAGAAGACCTTTTTTTGTTGTTGCAACGAACATGGGCGGCCATTCCACAGCGTGATTTGGATGAACTCATTTTGAGTATGCCAAACCGATGTTCTTGTGTTGTTAGTGTTCGCGGTAGAAACACGGATTATTAATTGTTTAAGTTACCCAATAAAATTTTAGAGAAAACTGTTATTTCAGTCTTTTTTTTCGAACTTTTGTGTTAGTGGTTCAAATGTCAAATATCCCTTTATTAGGAAAATGGCAAATTTCTTTATTAATGCAAAGGTGACTTGGTTTATCGTTACTGTGACAAACGAAAACACTTTATTTGATGAATCCTTAAAGAAAATTTTAATTAATATCAATCAGGAGAAAAGTTATTGCAAAAATATATGTTGATCCCTAGACACTTTTGATGTGTGTAAATTAAATCAGTACCGACTTGTTGCCATGCATACTTGTTAATTTCAAAGTTCTGCAATGGTTCATTTTGATTACAAGGTTTAAATTTTGCATATGCCATACATTGTTCCAGCTTATTTTTTATATCAACTGTGATATTTGGCCAATATAGTGAATCTCTGGCTAACTTTAAACACTTGTTTATACCTTGATGAACTTCATGATTTTTTCCTAACATTTCCCTATGCATTGATTGTGGTACTATTAATTTTGAACCTTTAAACAATAAATCTTTGACTACATGAATTTCTGCTTGTATACTCCAGAATGGTTTCACTGATTTAATGAATGGTTTAATGGACTGACAGTATTCTTATTTTTCGGCCACCCATCATAATAATATTTCTTTAACATTTGCAAAGTTTCATCTTTGTTAGTATGTTGCAACAGTTTTGTTCTATAATCCTTTGTAACTGCTAGAGTTGAATCTAAATCAAAAGTCATTTATTCAAACTAGGCTGAGAACCAGCACTTTTTGAACGTCAATATTAGGTACATAAGACAGTCCCCCAAAACGCCCACCCATCGACACTTCCTCGTGCTTTCGCTGGGAAGAAGAAGTGGCGGAAGAAACTCCCCAGCAGCACAGCTGTCTGTTCATTTAAAAAAAAACACAATAGTTTATACAATACTATGTAGGTGCAGTAATACACACTTCCCTTCGCGGCCCCGCGCCGTGTGGTGTGAAATCAATACGCTCCTGTTATATTTACGAATATCGCGTTCCGGTTGTCAGTTTCCGGCTCGTGGTTTCCTTCTAGGTTGTGAAATTGTGTCTAGTTTTGGTATCGTAAGTTTATTCATAGTGTTTGTTTCGTATTTACTGTAAATCAATTAATTTCGGTGAGTACATTTATTTTCTTTCTTGTGAGGGTAACGTAACTTTATTTTTCTACGCGACGGTTTTATTTTTCTTTTCGTTACCTTAGATTTGTTTTTTTGTTAATTAATTAGGTATCTCAACTTACAATGATGACCCGCCTGAACGTGGGGGAGATATTTTCCGCAGAAATAATAAGACACTCAGATCGCCGCCGCCGCAGACCTCCGCTAAGCGTTTGTTTTGTGAAATGTCTCCGACCGACAAATTAATAGATACTGCACCCAATTCTCCTGAAAAGTCCTCGCCTACATTAAATATTTCCAATCGTAGCAACGGGAACAGTGATAATTATTACGATTTGGTATCAGAGGCGTCTGTGTACCTGGCCAAAATCAATGAACTGGTTAACGATAATGGTTCTCGTATGAATATCGCGAATAAATCAGCAATTATGGGCATGACTCTACAAGTATCGTGTCTTTGTTAGCTTTTAAATCTTCGTGTAACGAAACAAAGCTTGCTAATATCGGTATTAGCAAGCTTTAGAAATAATTAAATTAAAATGCCAATTAATTAAACCGCTAATGAGAAGAATAAAATGTCGTACGCAGATTCTTTGAAACTGCGGTTGCCTAAAATTGCCCCGGCCTTTGAATCTAGAGTACCTCTACCTTGTCTCGTCGCCTATCCGACTCAGGAGCGATCAGCTGACTATGTGTCATCTTCCGCCACTAAACAGGCTCTTATGAAGGCGATAAGACCGAGTGACGATGGGTTTCAAATAGTCGATATTAAAAAAAAACCGCCAAATCAGGCATTGTACTGCGCGTAGCAAATGAAAACCTATTGAAAAGACTAGAATCGGTAGACGCTATAAATTCTGCGGGTCTTCGTTTAGAAAAACCAAAGGGTATCCGCCCCCGTCTAAGTTAAGGACATTCCCGCCTCAATGGAAGACAACAATTTTTTGCAAGCTATATAGCGCCAAAACATTAAAAATGAGTTGCTAATAAAAGAAGACGATTTCATTAAATCCACGAAAATAGTCCGTAGGCGTTCTATCAATAACGGTCAGGAATGGATAGGAATAGAACTTGAACCTGAGGTACGTAAACATCTTGTGTCCACCAAGGATGAGTTATTTATTGACTGGGCCACTAGCCGTTTTGTTGATGATATCGAGGTAGTTCGTTGCGCGTATTGTCAACAATTCGGTCACGTGAAAAAGCGTTGCGAAAATAAATCACCAACCTGCGCTGTCTGTTCCGAGGCTCACGAAACCAATGTTTGCCCGCATAAGGACGATTTAAATTTTACCCCGGTTTGCGCGGCGTGTAAACGTTTTAAAAAACCTTTTGACCATCGCTGCGGGTCTGAACAGTGCGGTACCTATAAATTAAAACTCCAACAACTTATCCTAATTACTAATTAAGATGGATAGTCTAAACATAGGGCAAGTAAACCTTCACAACGATAAGGTGGCGACATCAGAATTAGATAAATTAATTATTGACTACAACTTAGACCTTGTACTCATTCAAGAACCATATCAAAACTCACGTTTACATACTAATTTACGTAGTGCAGCTAGATTGCAAGGCGCGAGCCGGAATTTATGTTGTGCGGTCTTCTAACTTTACGGTAACGTCTATACGTGACCTCATGACGCCACACTGTGCGGTTGCTGAAGTCTCATCAGCTTCTTTTAAAGTGTTCGTTGTAAGCTGTTACTTTCAATATTCAGAGCCTGTTACTCCTCATATACATAATCTCCGTCATGTCTTGCTGTCACTCGCGGGCTGCAAAGTGATCGTTGGCGCGGATGTCAACGCGTCATCGTCTCTGTGGTATGGCAAGGTTCGGGCCACCGATACCGAACGACGCTGCGCTGTTGAGGATTTCATTGCTGAGGTGAACCTATCGATTCATAATACTCCTGATGCACCACCTACTTTTTGCAGCCAAATGGGCGAATCTTGTATTGACGTCACACTTTCTAGTACCGACGTATGTTTGGATAGGTGGCGTGTCCTACCGGACGCGTCTTGTAGTGATCATCGCCTGATCGTGTACGAATTTGTTCCTGGTTATATTCAAGGTCCGTCTCATATTCCAGGTAATTTCAGATATAGATGTAAAGGCGCGAACTGGGAATTTGTTGACTCACTTGTTGCGTGTCACGCCAAAGAATTCACTCGGGACGGACTGTCAGCCGAAAAAAGTGCTGACATTATGTCAAAAACCTTTACTTACTGTGCTGACATCGCCATTGGTCGTGGATCTATGACAAATATTCGTAGATTTGACAGGTAGAGTGATTATTTAGTTGAACAGCGTAAAAGATATCGCAGAGCGCGTAGACAGTTAAATAAACTCAAGAGACGAAAGATTACTGGAGATCTTCTTACGTTCGCTTTAAATACTTTTAGAGTTGCCAAGTCATGCTTCAAAGCATCAGTGGAAAAATCTAAGGGTAACTTGTTGCGGAAAATCGTTGATAAACTTAACAGGGAGGGTCCGTGGTCTCCCTTATATCACGAATTTAAAGCTAACAGATCGGTCGACCTTGCATACGTTCAAAACATTTAAGTCCATGATAAGCATACAACGGGCATAGAGGAAACAACAAAAGTAATAATTAATACACTTATCCCTGATGATTCACCGGCTAACGAAAGCGACTACGACCAACAGATTCGAGCGTGGGCTCCTGTGCCACCTGAATCACCAATGTTAGACGTACCATCTAATGATGAATTTATAAATATTGTTAGTAAACTACCGGTCAACATATCATCAGGTGAAGATAAAATATCTAATAGGATGATTAAAGAAGCTTGTAAAACAGCGGGTGATGCCATCTTAACTGTATACAACCGATGCATTGCTGAAGGCGTTTTTCCTCGTAAATGGCGACGCGGTTTCATACAATGATACCGAAGTGTGGTGACAAACCACCGGATGATCCGAAGTCATATCGGCCTATCACACTTCTACCCTTCTCTGTATGAGAGGAGACCTGTGCCCAGCAGTGGGACGATAAAAGGTTGATGGTGACACTTCTACCATCCTTGGGGAAACTTCTTGAGTGCCTCATCGTTCCACGTTTACTACCGAACGGTCCAAAATTTCATAGTAATCAATATGGCTTCACCATCGGTAAATCTACAGTCGAGCGGCGCTTTCTGTCAGAAGAACCGTTAACCAATCGGAACACAAGTACGTGATTGGTATCTTTCTGGATATTTCTGGGGCTTTTGATAACGCTTGGTGGCCTATGCTGTTGTTAAAATTAAAAACCCGCGGTTGCTATAGAAACATATATAATCTCGTTTACTCGTACTTTATAAACGGTTCCGCGGTACTTAAGCTCGGTCATTTTTCTAGTACTAAAGCACTAACCATGGGATGTCCTCAGGGTTCAGTTGTCGGTCCTTATTTATGGAATTTGGGTTTTGATGATTTCTTCGCGATCCCGCTTCCTTGCGGCTGTTCACTTACTGGTTACGCGGACGATGGCCTACTGCTCATTCAGTCAAGTACCCGAGCTGGACTTGAGAACTTGGCCAATACTTGCCTAAATCTAATATCTCAGTGGGGTGATCGTAACCGCCTAGCGTTTGCGCCGCATAAAACCTATCAACTTCTACTAAAAGGTAATCTTAAATCATTGCCTACTATTAAATTTAATAACGTTCCCGTTAAAAAACAGAAATCCGTATTCTACCTTGGTATGGCCAAAAAGGATTTTTTTCATTTATCGAACCTGTAAAAATATTTGGTGAAAGGCTAAAAGGAACTTTTATGCCCTAACTAGAATATCCAAAGCAACTTGGGGTCTATCATCCCTAACTTTAAAAGCTACATATGGAGCTACCTACCTAGGATGTATGTGCTACGGTGCACCTGTTTGGGCCTATAGGGCCAGCATAGGGGTGGCGCGACGTAAACTGCTTCAAAGCCAACGTTTGGCATTGATATTTTTATGCAAGGCGTATAGAACAGTCAGTACTGAAGCCTTACCCGTACTGGCAGAAGTACTTCCAGTCGATCTTGAAGTACAGCGACTTGCTTCAATGTACTACTCCGCGAGGGGGGAGGCCATGGACACTAACTTTGTTACACAACGCGATAAGGTCGAATTTCTAGATTATTTAAACCTCAGACTGACATCTGGGCGAACCTCTTATCCGAATGGCAAAGTAGGTGGGATAATTCTATCAAGGGCCTACTTCCATCTATTCTTTCCACCCGTTGGCGATCAGCTGGCTAAGACATGGCCTGGACGTTGACCACTGCGTTGCCCAATTTCCCACAGGTCATGGCAACTTTAAAAGTAAACTGTATTCTTTTAAACTTGTTCCTTCGCCTTTGTGTCAATGTTCTACATCGAACTGTGAATTTGAACAGTCTGCACATCACATCTTGTGGGAGTGTATTCTTTGGCAGAATGAACGCAATATTATGTTGCATAATGTACAGTCAAGACCAAAAGTCGAGTTGCAATCTCACAAAACTATGGCCAAGCAATACTAGTTGTAGTTACGACCTTCTTCTATAATAAAGTTTGATACACGCTCATACACTTGCTGCCCGCTTATGATTGTTAGGTACTACTTATTAATTTCAACGTCTACAGTGTTTCAATGGCGTAACGGTTTTCGCCTTGATAGGCGTTCAAGGTGGTTCGAGTTCGAATCTAATAACTTACAAAAATATTTTTTAAATGTTTATTGGTGAGTTATGAATGCTTACAACAAAAATATCTATAAATATCGATCTGCAACTTAAAGATGATACTTTCTATTAAGATTTTTTCTATATTAGAGTCATTATAAAAAGATGACGGTAGACTTAAAAGAATCTGAATCACTACTTCACAAAAAATATTCCGCTACCTACAATAACTATTATTAGCTACAATAACTCAAATAATATTACTTAGCTGTTGTTGGTTGGTGAACATATAGTTACCAGTTTGTGTTATTAGTTTTACTTTTTAATCAATATGCAGGCATATGCAGCAATATATCTCAAATATCATATGAAACCGGCTTTTGTGTAAGTTGTTTTTATTATTATTTATGTAAGGTGCAAACCAATCGCTTGTAGCAAGTGCGTAATAAAATTGTTATTGTTTTAGATAAATACTGTAAGCCGTTGGAGGTCAAGGTCAAGAGGTTGGAGGATGAAGGTAGCTGTCGAGACAAGTGAAACGAAACGACAATATTTACCGTTGAATAAACTTTTAAATCGTGCGAAGAAGATAGGTTGCATTTGTGGTTTAAAAATAAATTGGCGAGGCTGGTGGAGTGTTATCGAGCTAAACAAAAAAAAAACTATTTATAACAAAAACAGTGCAGAAGTGTCCTACAGAGTGTTTTAAATATATACCAATAAATATCTTAATAACGGACTCTAAACCATCTCTAAAGTAATTTAGCTAAGTGACAGTAATATGTTCGGTTGGCTTAATGTCTAACAGATGTCGCCTTTTGCAATTTCAATACAAATTACTTTTGGTAAATTATAAAAACAATAATTTTGGAATTCGATAAGAAATAAGTTCGTTTACTTTTGAACTAAGAAAGCGCTTGAAGATTATAATCTCATGCCTTCAAACTCCAAAAAAAGGCATTGCAGGATGGCAGCACTAGTACTATGCTATACACGCAAAAAAAATATAAATGTAATAAGCACTATTATGTGTTCTAAGTATAGATTATTTTATGATTGCAATAATATTCAGGTTAAGCTTCAATCCTCTTTTCTTTAAGAAAATGAATAATTAAGCTATAACCTCTTTAATCATAATATACGTATAATATTATAATTTTCATATCTAACAACCAAAAATGTTTTTTGTTTTTTTTACTATAACAATATCATAAGTTTGTCAAGGATTACTTTTATATAAAATATTACAATGCTGCCGTTTCAACGTTTGTTTCATTTGTTAGTATAAGTATATCTATACCGAATAATATATAACTTTATAATATATTGCATTATAATATGCTTATTGTTTTATTTTTATATATTTTTTATTATATTACCCCTATAGTAAACTAAAACATATAATAAAACCCTTTTTTGGGATAAATATTCAATAAATTTTCCTATTTGTTTAAATATTATTTGCAAACATTTTTACTTTAAAATACAAATCAATTATCATAATTTTAAATTATATGAAACAACAAAAAGAGTTGCCTATAATAAGGATCGAACCCACAATCGCTCGCTTTTGATAGCACCATTGTTAAGTGCGGCCGCTAACTCAACTTCAAATGAAGTAACGAAATTTTGCATTACTTTAAAGAAAGACGAAGACTGCGATAAAAAAATAATGCGGTAGTGTGCGTGGCCGGTTTAGCGCAGGCGACAGTAGTCTTTAAGGTGGAAATGGACTTCTACAGCTGATAGTACAAGTTACATCCGGAGTCGTTTATTATACGGACCTAGTAGAAACTAGAACTAATTTCCGTGCGTTCAGGCGCTTTTGCCATACCTATTATTGGAATCAATTGTAACAGCACATACCTACTTAGGACCCATTAACTTAATCAAATTTTATTCCGTGGTGCTTGGCAATCTGGGCTTCTCCCAGTTGCAATAATGTCCCTTTGTGCCGATTGGCCTAGTTCTGTTCTGTCTCCTGCTTGTTATGGAGGAAAGTGGAAAAAATATCTTTTTTCTTACTCCTCCGCTATTCTTTTCTCATTAATTTCGTTGCGGAACCCAAGACAGTTAAATCGTTTCTCCGGGACTCGTCGAGCTTCACTGCTCGGAGTTTTTCTGGCGGTCTCCACTGTTGATTCTGGCTTTCAGGAGTTGCAATGGGTGGGAACGGTGTGGCGTATTTTGTCCCAAAAAAAAAGGTGCAGTAATACAAGAGAAAAAATAAATATACAAATATGCCAGCTGACTGAATGCCTGGCTGCAATGACTGAAGGTGAAGGAAAACATCTTGAGGAAACCTGGACTTTAAGTCTGAAATCGCCAACCCGCATTGAGCAAGCGTGGTGATTACGCTCAATCCTTCTCTGTATGAGAGGAGACCTGTGCCCAGCAGTGGGACGACTAAAGGTCGATGATGATGATGCCAGCTAGCCACGCCAAAATACCAGAAAAGCAAAACAAAAAATAAAATATCACTGAAATGTAAAAACTTATTACATACCTAAATAAAAGCCCATTTGTGCATTGTAAAAAACAAATTATATGAACTCATATAATGTGTCAGTAAGCTAATTCTGGTGAAGGAACACAAACATTGTCTTGAGTTAATCAGACCGATTAGCTATTCTTATCATTTAAATAGTCATTTACAGAATAATATGCCTTTAACAAAGCTTGAATTTTATTTATGCTTTAAATGCATTGCAAGGCAACTCTAGCAAAGCAGAGGGTATCTTGTTATAAAAACCGTGAGAAATTTACATGACATGGTATTTTTGACTCTTTCTCTGGTATGTAATGCTCTTTCAATGCTGCTCTTGACAAAGTATCTGATACAAACATTTCTTTACCTGGAACATGTACTACTTTCAAGTTATACTTTTGTAAAGTTAACATCATTCTCTGTAACCTAACTGGTCCATCATGTAATGGTTTGTCAAATAAATAAACCAAAGGTTTGTGATCTGTATGAACTGTTACTCTATGACATATTGATGAAATTTTTCACAACCAAACTGTATTGCAAGCAATTCTTTCTCTATTTGAGCGTACCTTGACTGTGTTATAGTTAAAGTTTTTGAACTGTAAGCAATGGGCTTATTGTTTTGTAGAATGACTGCTCTCAATACTGACTTAGACGAATCTACTGACAAGACTAATTGTATATTTGGGTTGTAATGAGCTAAAACCGGTGACTTTGTTATTTCTTCAATTAAGTTTTTAAGACATCTGTTATGATTTTCATCCCATGTCCAGACTGAATCTTTTTTTAAAAGACTTCTTAAGACCTACACCAAAAACAACAAATTACTAATAAAAGGACCTAAATAGTTGATCATTCCTAATATTCTTTGTAATTCTTTGACGTTTTGTGGTGTAGGCATGTCTACAATTGCTTTTACTTTTTCTGGGTCAACCCTTGCAGAAAATGTAACCCAAAAACAGACTTCAGAAACTAAAAATTTAAATTTAGACTTATTTAATTTTAAATTGACTTGTCGTGCTCTTTGCATGACTTTGTGTAGCCCAGTACTCTGTGGTGTAGCCTCTCGTTATGTATGGACCAAGGAATTTCTATCTAAACTGGAATGTGAACTATCGATCAAAACGCGGTTCGAGGGAAGTAGCTTCACAGTAGCCCTCTGACCTTGTTGTGTAGTGTGACTATTATAATGAAATTTATAAGGAATGTACGTAAAATATTTTTTTTTTACTTATATTACCTGAGTTTTTTATGCACATTTAGGCATGGATGCGAACTTTTTATTTCATTATTGAATTTTAAAAATGGATGAATAAATTAATGATGTACGGACGACAGCAGGTCAATCTATCCCAAATTGTACTTTTAGATAAAAAAGAAAATATCTACAAGAAAGCAGAATTAAATGTCATTGTAAATACCCAATAAAAGTTACTTATTTATTATGCACACAATGGCTAAATGCACATTTATTAATTACTCCGAAATTTATGGTCACCCTATAATCAAAATAACTTGTATATGATTATCGTAAAAATCTTACTTAAAGAATGAAATTCCGCATCCAGAGTATGACTCACTATTGCAGACATTAATGGCACCCTTTTTCACCATCTTTTTTCTAATCGAAATTGTTGGTTTCAAACAAAATTACAAAAAATAAATACGGGTAACACTTAGAAAGAGACAGAGGGCTACTGAGATGCTTTGTTTGCTAATGATACTTCGTTAATTTTTAAAATCAATAGACGTTGCTCAAACCTTGAGGACGTAAACAATGCTTTACAGCAAGTCCAAAATTGGTTTACCGCTAATAATTTAGTACTAAATGAAAAAAAGACAAAGTGTATAAGATTTGCGTTACCAAATGTTAAAAGTACTTACTCCGATATTGTATTCAACAAGGAGAAACTCGAATTCGTCGAAAACACGGTTTTCCTGGGGATCACGCTTGACTCAAGGCTACAATGGGGTCCTCATTTAACATCTCTGGCAGGACGGCTTAGTTCAGCAGCATACGCTGTCAGAAAAATCCGTCAATTTACTGATGTAGATACTGCGAGACTAGTCTATTTTAGCTACTTTCATAGTATCATGTCATACGGTATTTTGTTTTGGGGACGGGCTGCAGACATAGAGTCTATTTTTATTCTGCAGAAAAGGGCTATCAGAGCCATATACAATCTCCGCAGACGCGATTCTCTTAGGGAACTGTTTAAAGAAATAAACATCCTTACGGTCCCTTGTCAATACATTTATGAAAACATTATGTATGTTCGGAAAAATATTGATCTTTTTAAGAAGATAAGTGACAGGCACAATTTTAATACTAGGAATAGAAACAATTTAGATCAACCTCGGTTCAGACTAGCTAAAGTAAATAGTTCGTTTATGGGGTACAGTGTAAAATTTTATAGTAAAACACCGCTAGAGATTCAACAGCTCAATGAATCCAAATTTAAAACATGCATTAAACGCACGCTGTGTAAGCAAGCATATTATAAACTGGAAGATTATATCCTTGATAAAAATGCTTGGATAAATACCAGTCCTGCTCCACAGCCACAGACAATTTTGTAGGTTTGGAAGAGATGCCATTCCCCCTTTTTGTTGTTTTCTAAATATTCCTTTTTTATTTTATTTGTTTATTTCAACGTTGTGCACAATATTTTGCAATAGTATTGTATATTGTAAAAGCACTTTTCAAGTTTGTGAATGTGAGGCACCATGGACTGAGGAAGTTTGTTTATATATATAGTATTATATAAGAGTATATATATATATATATATATATATATATAAACAAACTAGTATAGTATAGTACAGTACTAGTAGTGTAGTAGTGTAGTATAGTACTAGTATAGTTATATATATATAATATATATATATATATATATATAGATATCCCTTTGGGCACTTTGTTGATCAGACGTGCCGTATAGGTAGTAATTTGTTGATCCATTTTCACTTGTTGATCCGAGGGCCTTTTCTTGATCCGATGCCATCTGCCCATAAATATGTAGGTCCGTTCGGAGCCACATGTGTCACGCTGAATAATAATAAGTAATAACAATAATTAAGGGCTGTTTTATACAAATCCACCTTTTTGGCGTCTGACCAGTTGTTGATCCAATTCAAACGGGCCAATCAGGGCGCAGCATTTGCCAAGGGCGTGAAGCAATTGGATAAGCAGCAGCTTCTTTTTTTAAGTATGTTCACTGAGTAATCTCAGACGCCTGGATCGATTTTCAAAATACTTTGTTGTTTGGAAAGGTAAACTTTTTAAGCGGTCCCGTAGTCACCAAGTCAGGATCTCATGATGGAAGAGTAAAAGAAATCAAGAGGAAATTCCAAAAATCATAGGGGTGACTAGTGCATTTCTAAATATCTTCATTAAGTATTTCAAAGAACTACAATTTAATAAAGGTCTGGTGTAGCTGATGATGGAGCCGGGAGACAGTCAAGGGAACTCCTCAATGATTTACTGCAGCTACCTTGAGTTTGTGCTTGATTAATTTGTGTTGATAAGAACTTTACAAAAATATGGGTTATGACTGTCATGAAGGCTCTGGTGTTGGAAAAGAAAGGCCAGTTCACGGAACTCTTCAACGGTTAACAGTAGGTACCTTGTGTTTGAACTTAATTCTTTTATATTGATAAGAACTTTGCACCTATATGGGTTAAAATGAAAGTCTGTAGTAGATCTGATGTTGAAGACCCTAGACAGTCAAGGGAACTCCTCAATGATTCACAGCAGCTACATTGAGTTAGTGCTTGATTAATTTGTATAGATAAGAACTTTACAAAAAGATGGGTTATGACTGTCATGAAGGCTCTGGTGATAAAAGTAAAGGCCAGTTCAGGGAACTCTTTAACGGTTAATAGTAGGTACCTTGTGTTTGGACTTAATTCATTTATATTGATGAGAACTTTGCACCTATAGAGTTAAAATGATGGTCTGTTGTAAATCTGATGATGAAGACCATAGGCAGTCGAGGGAACTCCTCAACTATACACAGCAGTCACCTTGCGTTTGTGCTTGATTAATTCGTATTGATAAGAACTTTGCACCTATGTGGGTTAAAATGAAGGTTTGTCGGTCGTGGTCTACACCATCAAACCTACTGCAGATTTTCATAATAATCCATATGGGTGAAAATTGCTCATCAATATATGTTTAATAATTAAATCCAAATACAAGGGAACTACTGTAAACCGTTGAGGAGTTGACCTGAACTGGCCTTTGTATTCATCATCAGCGCCCTAATGACAGTTACAACCCATTTACCTAAATATAATGTAAAGTTCTTATTAATACAAATTAATCAAGCTCAAACACAAGGTAGCTGCTGTGAATTGTCGAGGAGTTCCCTCAACTGTCTCCCGACTTCATATCTACTCCAGATCATTATTACCTAAATTGTACTGCTTTAAAATACTTAATGAAAATAACTAGAAATGCACTAGTTGCTCGTAAAAATTGTGAAAGTTTTCCTTGATTTCTCTAGTCTTTAATCATCAGATCCTGACCTGGTGACTATGGGACCACCCTTTCAAATAAAACAAGAATATTGCAAACGAGTCCAGGCTAACAGTAATTGATGAACATACATAAAAATAAACCTCCTCCTTTTTTGAAGTCGGGTAAAAACTTAAATTGCCAAAAGAAAATAATTTTTCTGTTGACAATTTAAATTTTTATAGGATTTTGACATTGATTACTAACTTTTTTATTGCTATTGCCCGAGGTCGAATCCTTTAGTCTCAACGCCAGCGCTGCTGCCGATGACAATAGTATCATACTAAGCAGTAAACGGTGAAATCACGGAGACATTTACTAACTACTTTCCTCAAACAATCTGCGGAAATCAAACACGTAATTTTCGTGTTTAAGTTCAATGACGAATAATGAACAATAATATTTTTCCCGGCGCTATGGCGCTATTACTAAGTAGCAAATAAGATTTTATTTCCAATAACGTGCGGTTGAGTTTACCTTTTTTAATTTACAAAAACATTATAAATGGGGTACACACGTTTATTGTACACACTACGCTAGGATATCTCGATGTTCTTTATGAATTATTTACTGAATGCACTTTTTACTACATAAATCACGCATTTTTATTTAGTAAAGAACACTATAAGTAATTTAAAACTCCAATGGAAAAATTGAAGCGACACTCAGTTTAACTTTCCCGCCAAAACTCCTGACCCCGGGTTATAACATCAGGAAAACATTGTTTTATTTTGAGTACGAGGCTTTTTAGTAAATTATATTACTTTGTTTTTTCTTTTTTCTTTATTGTGTTTATTATTTTTTTAGTGTAATATTATTATAATGTGGGTTCTGTTTGGGCGGAGTAAACAATTTTTCTTTCTATTTTTTTTATTATTATTATTATTTATAAACTGGCGCTTGACCGCCATCCCGCCTGATGGTAAGCAGTGATGCGATCATTGATGGTAAAGCGAGCTAGTTTATTAAGAGCCTATTTACTCTAGCCTTGAAGACACTCAAATTGTAGTGTGACGGAAACACCGCCGCTGGCAAATTGTCCCAGTCCCTCGATGTACGCGGAATAAAAGAGGAAGCAAAACGCTTCGTCCGGATCGTAGTGGTGTTAACAACGTGAGGGTGGAAAGTCGCCGTACGACGGATCGTCCGATGGTAGAACTGAGATGGGGGAATTAAATCATACAATTCCCTTGCACACTCATCAGAATGTCTGATTAATACCTTAAAAAACCGCTACGCAAAATTCAACCCTTAAAACTGAAACTTAAAATTTAATTATAATATGTATTCGCATACAATCTCTACCACAGAAGTCTATACAAACAGTGTTAATTGCATTGAATGTTACCGAGGCTGTCCACACAAAACATATAGCGGCGATATCGTGTTTAGACTCATTAGATTGGTTTCAATGAATAGAGTTTAAAAATTTAAAATAAATGGTTAATTAGAAATAAAGTATAAAAACCCCATACGTAAAATTTAACCTCTTTAAATATTCATAACAATAACTTTGATTTCTTAAACTGACCGATCGACCGGTACGGTATCAGTACTTATTCAGATCAAAATAAGTATTACGAAGTACGAGTAGCTAAATGGATCAACATAAGTCAATGATTTTTGAAATATATTCTGAGCCAAAAGCCTTCGTGCATTTAAAAAAAATCCTTATGGATCCACTAATGCATGAAATTGTTGATTAAATATATATAGATCTTACAATGTATGGAGCAATGCGAATATAAAATATCTAGATTAGGTTTAATAACTTCATAATTGATCAACCATTACGGTACAGGCATCGGATCAAAAGAAGTATTACTGGAAGTACGAGTATATAAATGGATCAATACAAGTAATTGATTTCTAAAATATATTCAGAGCTAAAAAGTCCTCGTGGGTTCAAAAAATTTAGCCGTTACGGATCCACAATTGCATGAAATTGTTAAAAAAACTTTATCGAGTATAAAGTCCTATCGACGAATATGTTTGGCAACATCGCTTAATCGAATGTGACGTTGCCACTCCGCCCGAGAAATACGCAGCTAGATCAAAGTTATTCCGTGCTAAAGGTGGAGTCTATTGTGTTCGGGATTGCGGCTGGATCAACTATGTGCCCAAAGAGGTGTTTATATATATATATATATATATATATATATATATATATATATATATATATATATATATAAAAACAAACTATAGTCCATGGTGCCTCACATTCACAAATTTGAAAAGTGCTTTTACATTATACAATACTATTGCAAAATAATGGTAGCAAAATATTGTGCACAACGTTGAAATAAACAAATAAAATAAAAAAGGAATATTTAGAAAACAACAAAAAGGGGGAATGGCATCTCTTCCAAACCTACAAAATTGTCTGTGGCTGTGGAGCAGGACTGGCATTTATCCAAGCATTTTTATCAAGGATATAATCTTCCAGTTTAAAATATGCTTGCTTACACAGCGTGCGTTTAATGCATGTTTTAAATTTGGATTCATTGAGCTGTTGAATCTCTAGCGGTACTTTATTATAAAATTTTACACAGTACCCCATAAACGAACTATTTACTTTAGCTAGTCTGAACCGAGGTTGATTTAAATTGTTTCTATTCCTAGTATTAAAATTGTGCCTGTCACTTATCTTCTTAAAAAGATCAATATTTTTCCGAACATACATAATGTTTTCATAAATGTATTGACAAGGGACCGTAAGGATGTTTATTTCTTTAAACAGCTCCCTAAGAGAATCGCGTCTGCGAAGATTGTATATGGCTCTGATAGCTCTTTTCTGCAGAATAAAAATAGACTCTATGTCTGCAGCCCGTCCCCAAAGCAAAATACCGTATGACATGATACTATGAAAGTAGCTAAAATAGACTAGTCTCGCAGTATCTACATCAGTAAATTGACGGATTTTTCTGACAGCGTATGCTGCTGAACTAAGCCGTCCTGCCAGAGATGTTAAATGAGGACCCCATTGTAGCCTTGAGTCAAGCGTGATCCCCAGGAAAACCGTGTTTTCGACGAATTCGAGTTTCTCCTTGTTGAATACAATATCGGAGTAAGTACTTTTAACATTTGGTAACGCAAATCTTATACACTTTGTCTTTTTTTCATTTAGTACTAAATTATTAGCGGTAAACCAATTTTGGACTTGCTGTAAAGCATTGTTTACGTCCTCAAGGTTTGAGCAACGTCTATTGATTTTAAAAATTAACGAAGTATCATTAGCAAACAAAGCATCTCAGTAGCCCTCTGTCTCTTTCTAAGTGTTACCCGTATTTATTTTTTGTAATTTTGTTTGAAACCAACAATTTCGATTAGAAAAAAGATGGTGAAAAAGGGTGCCATTAATGTCTGCAATAGTGAGTCATACTCTGGATGCGGAATTTCATTCTTTAAGTAAGATTTTTACGATAATCATATACAAGTTATTTTGATTATAGGGTGACCATAAATTTCGGAGTAATTAATAAATGTGCATTTAGCCATTGTGTGCATAATAAATAAGTAACTTTTATTGGGTATTTACAATGACATTTAATTCTGCTTTCTTGTAGATATTTTCTTTTTTATCTAAAAGTACAATTTGGGATAGATTGACCTGCTGTCGTCCGTACATCATTAATTTATTCATCCATTTTTAAAATTCAATAATGAAATAAAAAGTTCGCATCCATGCCTAAATGTGCATAAAAAACTCAGGTAATATAAGTAAAAAAAAAATATTTTACGTACATTCCTTATAAATTTCATTATAATAGTCACACTACACAACAAGGTCAGAGGGCTACTGTGAAGCTACTTCCCTCGAACCGCGTTTTGATCGATAGTTCACATTCCAGTTTAGATAGAAATTCCTTGGTCCATACATAACGAGAGGCTACACCACAGAGTACTGGGCTACACAAAGTCATGCAAAGAGCACGACAAGTCAATTTAAAATTAAATAAGTCTAAATTTAAATTTTTAGTTTCTGAAGTCTGTTTTTGGGTTACATTTTCTGCAAGGGTTGACCCAGAAAAAGTAAAAGCAATTGTAGACATGCCTACACCACAAAACGTCAAAGAATTACAAAGAATATTAGGAATGATCAACTATTTAGGTCCTTTTATTAGTAATTTGTTGTTTTTGGTGTAGGTCTTAAGAAGTCTTTTAAAAAAAGATTCAGTCTGGACATGGGATGAAAATCATAACAGATGTCTTAAAAACTTAATTGAAGAAATAACAAAGTCACCGGTTTTAGCTCATTACAACCCAAATATACAATTAGTCTTGTCAGTAGATTCGTCTAAGTCAGTATTGAGAGCAGTCATTCTACAAAACAATAAGCCCATTGCTTACAGTTCAAAAACTTTAACTATAACACAGTCAAGGTACGCTCAAATAGAGAAAGAATTGCTTGCAATACAGTTTCGTTGTGAAAAATTTCATCAATATGTCATAGAGTAACAGTTCATACAGATCACAAACCTTTGGTTTATTTATTTGACAAACCATTACATGATGGACCAGTTAGGTTACAGAGAATGATGTTAACTTTACAAAAGTATAACTTGAAAGTAGTACATGTTCCAGGTAAAGAAATGTTTGTATCAGATACTTTGTCAAGAGCAGCATTGAAAGAGCATTACATACCAGAGAAAGAGTCAAAAATACCATGTCATGTAAATTTCTCACGGTTTTTATAACAAGATACCCTCTGCTTTGCTAGAGTTGCCTTGCAATGCATTTAAAGCATAAATAAAATTCAAGCTTTGTTAAAGGCATATTATTCTGTAAATGACTATTTAAATGATAAGAATAGCTAATCGGTCTGATTAACTCAAGACAATGTTTGTGTTCCTTCACCAGAATTAGCTTACTGACACATTATATGAGTTCATATAATTTGTTTTTTACAATGCACAAATGGGCTTTTATTTAGGTATGTAATAAGTTTTTACATTTCAGTGATATTTTATTTTTTGTTTTGCTTTTCTGGTATTTTGGCGTGGCTAGCTGGCATCATCATCATCGACCTTTAGTCGTCCCACTGCTGGGCACAGGTCTCCTCTCATACAGAGAAGGATTGAGCGTAATCACCACGCTTGCTCAATGCGGGTTGGCGATTTCAGACTTAAAGTCCAGGTTTCCTCAAGATGTTTTCCTTCACCTTCAGTCATTGCAGCCAGGCATTCAGTCAGCTGGCATATTTGTATATTTATTTTTTCTCTTGTATTACTGCACCTTTTTTTTTGGGACAAAATACGCCACACCGTTCCCACCCATTGCAACTCCTGAAAGCCAGAATCAACAGTGGAGACCGCCAGAAAAACTCCGAGCAGTGAAGCTCGACGAGTCCCGGAGAAACGATTTAACTGTCTTGGGTTCCGCAACGAAATTAATGAGAAAAGAATAGCGGAGGAGTAAGAAAAAAGATATTTTTTCCACTTTCCTCCATAACAAGCAGGAGACAGAACAGAACTAGGCCAATCGGCACAAAGGGACATTATTGCAACTGGGAGAAGCCCAGAGTGCCAAGCACCACGGAATAAAATTTGATTAAGTTAATGGGTCCAAAGTAGGTATGTGCTGTTACAATTGATTCCAATAATAGGTATGGCAAAGGCGCCTGAAGCACGGAAATTAGTTCTAGTTTCTACTAGGTCCGTATAATAAACGACTCCGGATGTAACTTGTACTATCAGCTGTAGAAGTCCATTTCCACCTTAAAGACTACTGTCGCCTGCGCTAAACCGGCCACGCACACTACCGCATTATTTTTTTATCGCAGTCTTCGTCTTTCTGCAGGTCAATCTATCCCAAATTGTACTTTTAGATAAAAAAGAAAATATCTACAAGAAAGCAGAATTAAATGTCATTGTAAATACCCAATAAAAGTTACTTATTTATTATGCACACAATGGCTAAATGCACATTTATTAATTACTCCGAAATTTATGGTCACCCTATAATCAAAATAACTTGTATATGATTATCGTAAAAATCTTACTTAAAGAATGAAATTCCGCATCCAGAGTATGACTCACTATTGCAGACATTAATGGCACCCTTTTTCACCATCTTTTTTCTAATCGAAATTGTTGGTTTCAAACAAAATTACAAAAAATAAATACGGGTAACACTTAGAAAGAGACAGAGGGCTACTGAGATGCTTTGTTTGCTAATGATACTTCGTTAATTTTTAAAATCAATAGACGTTGCTCAAACCTTGAGGACGTAAACAATGCTTTACAGCAAGTCCAAAATTGGTTTACCGCTAATAATTTAGTACTAAATGAAAAAAAGACAAAGTGTATAAGATTTGCATTACCAAATGTTAAAAGTACTTACTCCGATATTGTATTATAGAAGAGAAAAACCAAATGCATTAAGTTTACTCTACCTAACGTGAGGCAGGTGGAAACTAAAGTGTTGATAAAGGGCGAAGAATTGAAATCTGACGACAGCACAGTATTCTTGGGTATAACTCTGGATGCTAAGCTTCAATGGGGTTCACATATAGAAAAATTGTCTAAAAAGCTAAGTTCTGCTGCATACGCAGTTAGAACAATTCGTAATTTGACTGATGTTGAGACGGCCCGTTTAGTGTACTTTGGCTATTTCCACAGCGTAATGTCGTACGGCATTCTGTTGTGGGGAAATGCCGCCGATATTCAAACAATATTTGTTTTGCAGAAACGAGCTGTTCGTGCAATTTATAAATTAAGTCAGAGACACTCTCTCAGAAAAAAATTTAAAGAGATTAATGTACTGACCGTGCCGTCTCAATATATTTATGAAAATCTTTTGTATGCTCATAAAAATATAAAATTGTTTAAAAAAAACAGTGATGTCCATGATATAAATACTAGGAACAGGCACAAATTTATTGTACCTACAACAAGGCTCAAGAAAATAGGTGGCTCTTTCAGATGCCAATGTATACATTTTACAATGGACTTCCAGAGGTGGTTCAAGATCTGAGCCTGAATAAATTCAAATCCTTCATTAAACGTAAGTTGTGTCAGAAAGCATTTTATAGTGTGAAGGATTATATTGAGGACAAAAAGGCTTGGGCTTGAGCTGCGTCCGATTTCTATACAATGATTGTTCTTTGATTTTTCCTCTTGTAGTTTTAATATGTAATTGTTTATGTTATTTAGTCAAAGCCTGTATTACACACTATGTAGCCAAGCATATTGTACGTTACGGAATTGTATCGCTGACAGGGGTGTTCGGCACTTGTGCAGCTGCAACTGCACAGGAGTTAAACTTTCCACAGATTCGGGAACACTGTTGGAGCTGCTGAACCTTGGACAAAACTATCTTAGCATTGTGTAGATTCAATTTCTTAGTATTGTATAATTGCATGGCAAATGTGTGAGCACAATGTACGAATGTGCTGTAAGGCATTTATTTGTTAGGTTAGTCTTTTTTATTGACTTAATTGTGCTCTGGCTGTTGAGAGTATGTCATGCTCACTCAAATGTCTCGCTGATGGTGGCGTGTGTGTTGGGTCATTAGGTTCCCTTCGATATGGTTGAGCTGAATGATGCTGATCCATACGTCATGTTCGTGAACGGACGCCGTCGGAGGGGACTGGTCATCTCTTAGCTGCCACGGCGTATTTTAATTTCTGAATTGATTTTTGTATGTTTTCCATAATGGACGCTCTCGGCGTACAATGTATTTCTGCATCGTTCTCACACGGTTGATTTCAACATGAATGATGTAATCAAATATTTGTAACAATAGCTTAAAAATTTAAAAGAGTGTCCATGGAGTTTCTTGCCCGTTCTTCTCCATAGGTACCTACTATTTGGAATGGGCGACTAGCTTCATCTTATTGACTGACCGACCTTCTGACAATTCAAAAGTGCCTGTAACTGGTTTATTTGAAATAAATGATTTGATTTGATTTGATTTGATTTGATTTATTCAACAAGGAGAAACTCGAATTCGTCGAAAACACGGTTTTCCTGGGGATCACGCTTGACTCAAGGCTACAATGGGGTCCTCATTTAACATCTCTGGCAGGACGGCTTAGTTCAGCAGCATACGCTGTCAGAAAAATCCGTCAATTTACTGATGTAGATACTGCGAGACTAGTCTATTTTAGCTACTTTCATAGTATCATGTCATACGGTATTTTGCTTTGGGGACGGGCTGCAGACATAGAGTCTATTTTTATTCTGCAGAAAAGAGCTATCAGAGCCATATACAATCTCCGCAGACGCGATTCTCTTAGGGAACTGTTTAAAGAAATAAACATCCTTACGGTCCCTTGTCAATACATTTATGAAAACATTATGTATGTTCGGAAAAATATTGATCTTTTTAAGAAGATAAGTGACAGGCACAATTTTAATACTAGGAATAGAAACAATTTAGGTCAACTTCGGTTCAGACTAGCTAAGGTAAATAGTTCGTTTATGGGGTACTGTGTAAAATTTTATAATAAAGTACCGCTAGAGATTCAACAGCTCAATGAATCCAAATTTAAAACATGCATTAAACGCACGCTGTGTAAGCAAGCATATTATAAACTGGAAGATTATATCCTTGATAAAAATGCTTGGATAAATGCCAGTCCTGCTCCACAGCCACAGACAATTTTGTAGGTTTGGAAGAGATGCCATTCCCCCTTTTTGTTGTTTTCTAAATATTCCTTTTTTATTTTATTTGTTTATTTCAACGTTGTGCACAATATTTTGCAATAGTATTGTATAATGTAAAAGCACTTTTCAAGTTTGTGAATGTGAGGCACCATGGACTATAGTTTGTTTTTTTATATATATATATATTATATATATAACTTGTTTGACATTGCGAAATTGGCAGTTGAGAATTGTCATGCTCACTCAAATGTCTTGCTGATGGTGGCGCGTGTTGTTGGGTCATTTGGTTCCCTTCAATATGGTTGAGCTAAGTGGGGCTGATGCGCGCGTCATGCTCGTGAACGGGGGCCGTCAGTGGAGACTGGTCATCTCTTAGCTGCCAGTGGGCTTAATTCATTTTTATATTTTAATTAATTTTACATTGTGCTCACATGATAGAAGCAACATAAATATGTAACGAAGAAATGTAACCCATATATTATGATTTTAAAAGAGTGTCCATGGAGTTTCTTGCACGTTCTTCTCCATAGAGATCTACGCTTTGGAACGTGCAATTTAGCTTCACTTTTCTTGAACTGACCGACATTGACTATTCAAAAGTACCAAGTGATGGTTAATTTGAAATAAACGATTTTGATTTTGATTTTTTGATTTTGCTTTCTCCCTCGGACCGTGTTCGTCTTCAAATACAGTTTTATTTCCGATCGACCTTATTGCTCTTGTGATAGTCTTCTTTCAAATAAGAGACTTATGCAAGTACACATTCCAGTTTAGATAGAAATTCCTTGGTATTGACTCATTCGGACCATAGACTAGAATGTCAACAATAAATATTAAAACTCCTTCTAAATCACCAAACAAATTCATCATTACACGTTGAAATATTTCTGAAGATGCACTTATTCCAAAAGGTAATCTTAAGTATTTATATCTACCAAAAGGTGTCTGAAACGTGCATAAGTCAGAACTATTTTCATCCAATTTTAACATCCAAAAACCAGAAAATGCGTCTAGATGAAAGAAACAAGCTGCCCATACTAATTGAGACCTTATTTCATCAATTGATTTTAGTGGATATATTTCCCTTATGATGTTTTTATTTAAATTTCTTGGGTCTAAACAAATTCTCAATTGACCTGAACTTTTAACAGTAATGACTAGGCTATTCACCCATTTTGTAGGCTTAGTAATTTTCTGAATTACTTCCATTCTTTCCATGCAATCCAGCTCCTCGCGAAGTCTTCCAAGCAATGCAAATGGTACTTTTCTCGGAGGATCTATGCATAGCTCCGCATCAGGTTTGAGTTTCAGGTGACAGACAGAAGGTAGACATCCAAGACCCTGGAATACATCATTATACTGTGTAAGAATGTTGTAAGAATTTAAACAAAAGTTTTGTTTTGATATTGAGAAAACTCTTTTAATTTCTAGTTTCTGACAAGTGGGTAACGCTAACGCATTTGGACACATTAAATCTGCGACTACAAACACTATATTTTCTATTAAAATCTTACTTTCAATAAATATGCTACATTTGATATTGAGTTGACCCATGATGGAAATAGTACTACTTCAACTCTTCAATGGCCTCTGTGGTTATATACCACAATTTTGCCAATAACACATGTAACGAATTATAGAAATTCTTTAAAAAATTATTTCACATTAATGGCGGATATCGCCAATGACAGTTGAAAAAACGGCTGCGTGCGCCGACCAAGAGGAGATTTGATGCTAAGCCATTATGTGGCCACTATGCTGCGATATTCCAATGTTCTTTATGCATTATTTACTGAATACACTATTTACTACATAAATCACGCACTTTTATTTAGTAAACGACACTATAAATAATTTTAAAAGTCCAATGAAAAATGCGCGTGACACTCATCTTAGCTTTCCGTCAAAAATCCATGATGGAAATAGATTTACCATCAAATCCATTGACGTTCATTTGCCATTTGACAAGTGTCATTTGAGTTTGACGGTTTAACTTATAATAAGTTTGTTTCGACATTACATTGAGATCAGCTCTCGTGTCTATTATGCAATTAATTTTTGAACTACCTACTTTTATATTTATGTTCCATAACGGTGAATAATGTTTATTTTGTGTTATGTTGACTGCATTAATTTGCTGACTGTTTATAATAAACTAACTGACTGACTGGTTACATGACCTGCATTGAGCTCCTTTCGCTGGGCACTTGTATTGATGAGACTGCCCACAGTTACCACACGTCCTCGCGTGCTTCTCTGGATTGGGAGACTGCTTCTCCTGGTTGGGAAGCCTCCCTGCGTCAGACCCTTGCCGGTTGACTGGCGAAGCCCGCCATCGAAACTCTCCCCGACTACGGCTCCTCCGACGTAAATGCATGACGTTTTCAGGTTTATCACCAGTGGAGATGTTGACCATCTTTTCTGCATCTTGTTGCGCAGTGACCATTGTACTTGCCAGCTCTCGCATCCTCTGGTATGGGAGATCAGGTTCTTGCAGTAATCTCTGACGTACATGTGCTAAATCTAAATTCAAATTTGCAATGAAAATATCTTTGGTGAGAGATTCCCTGAGCACTCCGAATTCACATTATTGACTTTTATTTTCTGCATCAGATAGAAATTGCTCGATGGATTCAGATTTCTGTTGCCTTCGTGTGAAGAAATTATGGCGACACGTGGTTCTGTTCCTTCTCGGTTCCAAAAAATTGTCAAATTTAGTTTTGACCTCTAACAACGTGGTTTCCTCTATTTTGAGATTATACGTGTTGTAAATGTGTAACGCTTTTTCTCCGATGTGATGCAATAAGATAGTTGCTACCAGCGCGTTCATGTCTCCGCATTGTTGTTTGCAGAAACTGATGACATATTCAACGCTTTAATCCTATTATTCATATAATGCTGAACGCCATCTTGAATCACCGCTCCTGTTTCAAAGTTTAAGTGGTCCATTTTTCTTAGATTCTTTTATTTACTCACGTTGATTCTTCACAACTGACGTCACTTCTGACACCATGTTATGTTCTTATTTGATTTAAATAAACACTTGTGCTCATTTTATTAAATTGTTTTTTTTTTTGGGCTTTTATGGCCTGGTTTCTAAGACCTTTAAGCCAAGTCTTAATTATATCTTGTCTTCTTTTGTTAACAAGATTAATCTAACTATAAACCTAACCTATCCTAACTTATCCTAAACTTATCCTAACTAAACCTATCTCCTTTCGTTTCTCGCGTGAACTGACACTAGGAGGAAGTTTTGGTACAAAGCCATGATGTGGCCACTATGCTACAATATTTCACTGTTCTTTATGAATTATTCACTGAATGCACTTTTTACTACATAAATCACGCGTTTTTATTTAGTAAACGACACTATAAATAATTTAAAAGTCCAATGAAAAATGAGCGTGGCACTCATCTTAGCTTCCCGCCAAAAACTCCTTAAATTGTTTACTGTCATAAGATATACAAGCTGCTGTCCACACAGCTACCAAAGTCCAAAAGAATGAAGCCGACATGCATATATATAGTGATGTGACTTCAGTACATCTTACTAAATAGTGATATTACAACACTCATATACGTTTATTTGTTTAATAAATTAACTTATGATATAATTTAATGCTTTGGGGTGTCCTTGAAAACACATTTATGCTGGACTCTCATCTGGATTTCTTTACGGCAAATTTGGGTACTGTGAGTGACGAACGAGGTGAGACGTTTTATCAGGACATTTCCTTAGTGGAGAAGCGTTATCAAGGGAAATGGAATCCAGGAATGCTAGCAAACTATTATTAGGGACTTAAAAGGGACCTACCAGAAGCCAAATATTCAAGAAAATCATAGGTATCTATTAGATATTCGGAAATAATTCTGTAAGTGTGGCTGATTTTTGAACTGTTTATCAAAATATGTTTTGATGTCACATGAAAACCTGATGCGTATTTTTTTTTCTCATTGATATATTGTTGTTTGGTGGCCCTGGTATATTAAAAATTTGATATAAATTATCATGTCACAAAAAAAAATTACAAATTTGTTAACCATTGTAATTGAATGTCCATCAGATAGATTTAAAAAAATATTGAACACGTATTTTTTTTTTTTTTTATTCAAATACTTAGCAAGATATTATATTGATTTAAAATGTCGCATGACGTCACGCCGTGGTAAAAAATATACTACGGCTTTAAGGCAGCCGTTAAGGCGTCAAAAAGTAAATAAAGCCGACGAGACTAACAGAAAGTAAAGGAAAAAATAAACCAACAGTTGTGTGATCATAGGGCCAAACAAAATATGTAACATAATTACCGTGCAGTAATTAAGGTGAGTGACTCCCGCCTTGAGCCTGATGGTGGGGGTGTCCTGTGCGTCGTGGATGGTGAAGATGGGCGTCGAAGACCTCTTCCAGCGAATAATGCTTACAAGCTGCTCGTTCATGAACAGCTTCACCTTATTCGAAATAAAGATGCGTCCGCTTGGACGGTGGAAGGAGCAGATCTGAAAATGCTTGTTGAAAATTAATTGTATCGCATAAAAAATAAAAAAAATATATATGTAATTATCTATAACTATACAATACATACTTATATCTAATTCGTAACGTGTACATAGTAAACAGTATTCTATCCACTTATTTATTTATAACCTTTATCATTATTAATCTTATTTATATAATACAGAGTGGTGCTGACAATACGACAATAAATTAAACATTGTGTACCTCAACACATTCTCAGTCTACCCATAAAAAATCATACAAATATGTCCATTAGTTTAGTCACAGTAAAATATTTTTCACATTTTCTACATGATTTACATGTTGATAAGGAAGCGCTTACAGGTTAATGACCGCCGCATCCTTCGATACCAAACTTTAATAATAATGACGCGAAAAAAGCAAGTCGATACAGGGTCGCGCTGTCGCCGATCGGAGGTCAGTAACCAATATTTTTAAAGGATGTTCTATTCTAGATTTTTTTTTATGTTTGACGCTAGGATTTTTTCTATGATTTAAGATTATTCCTATGAACCACCATTGTTCGTGTTTTCATTTATTGTCATATTGTCAGCACCACTCTGTATATTAGTGGCCGGCCATAAATATTAGTGTACGTTTTTGTTTATGTATTGCGAGGATGCTCTGGTTATGTCAAGGTCTTGATTTAGAAAGCAGCTAGAACTCTTGGGGGGTAATCGCGCAAAATGAAACAGTAGGAGATCAACTCTTGTTCGTATCTAATTCCGCTAAAGTTATGATTTAGTTTCGATCACATTTCGTTTCGTAAGTTTTAACTTTGAATGAAGTAAAACCTATGTATGAGTGATAAATTTTGTCGGTGATAATAATTAAAACTAAATAAATTATAAGTAATTCTAATCGTTTAGACGTAAGTTTGACAAATGGCACAGAAAAAGTTAGCTTTGTTTCAACTTTTTCAATTGACAGCGGTTACGTTCCAATTGTGATCCAGTTATAGTTAAACCATCTGTCAAAAGGTTACGCTAACCTTTTTTGATTCGAAACATAACAAAAGTTATGATTTGGTTGCGATCCAATTCTGTTTTGGTAGAATTATTTTAGCGCGATTGCCCCCCTGGACATAAGGACTTTTCTCTACCTAGATCACGATTGCCCCCCTGAACATAAGGACTTTTCTCTACCTAGATCACGATTGCCTCCCTGGACATAAGGACTTTTCTCTACCTAGATCACGATTGCCCCCCTGGACATAAGGACTTTTCTCTACCTAGATCACGATTGCCCCCCTGGACATAAGGACTTTTCTCTACCTAGATCACGATTGCCCCCCTGGACATAAGGACTTTTCTCTACCTAGAACACGATTGCCCCCCTGGACATAAGGACTTTTCTCTACCTAGATCACCGACAGTTTGGATCCTACTTTTATTTTGGATTTGTTTATTAATTTTTTATCCACAATCTAATCCATAGTTTATGAACACATACTGTGTGCCATTTAATATTTGACTAATTTTATTCAATAAATAATAGTGTTGCAAAAACGTAGGTTTTAAACATTATTCGTCCGAACAATCAAATTAGGTAACAAGAAATCTTCAACAAATATTTTGAATGTACGATTACAATAATTTTGAATGAAAAAGACTTTTCTGTTCCGACGACTAATATACATGTATAATAATAACAATGAATAATGTGAACTTTAATTAACTTTAATAATATAACTTTTATTTAATTACCTACCTATTTGACATAATTGAATATACTGTGATGTAATTTACTTTTGACTTTAGCTTTTTTCTTGGCTGTATATTTGTATTATAATGTTATCTTGACATCAATATTATTATTCGTTTGCTTTGTATCTTGTTGTGACACTTAAAACGACTATTATACCAATTATGTAAAATGTAACCCTTATACCTAGAACATTTGTACGCCGTGATTGGCAAAACATGGACGCTCTCAGTACATATTTTCAATACCTTGCATGTCTGTCAAATCAGTTAATGTAAACGCATGTTTGACAAATAAATGATCTTTATCTTTATCTTTAATAATTATTGCTATAAAGCTATATCAGTAGTTCCACTGCTAAAGGTGCGGGGAAAATCCCATTTGTTAAACTTAAAAAAAAAAACACTTCGTACTTTGTATTTGAATTATTATTTTTTATTGCATCTTTTCAGTCATATATTCAATCGGCTGTGATAGTTAGTTCCGGGCTAGGTGAGATATATAACCCTGCTTTGCATCTTTTGGCAATTAATGTTTTCTTTTTATTAGTCCTAATTTACAGTTCCGCGGTCGTGGGCTAGGGAAAACAAAATTATAGAGTAAATGAACTCATTTCATTTAAATCTCCTGAATTAGCACTTGACGCACTAGATTTACTTTCTGATCTTGTTGATTTTATTCTTGAAGAACCTGGCTTTATAAAAGTAAAGCATTGATTCCAATCGCTCTAACTCATTTTCTAATTATTTGTCTTGACGATGGGGAATAACTAACAGTTAACAAAATTGCTGCCGTTTTTAAATGCAGTTTTTGATGTAGTAGCTTATAATCTGTTTTTATCAAATAAACCTTTTATTAGGGTGGATAGAGGCACGCTCGATGGTCCACCAGAAGAACTAAGTGCACAAACTGAACCCTTTGGAGATTAACTTCGCTTGTGAAATGATATTATTACTAAATGTGTCATGTATAACACTAGCGACCCGCCCTCGGGCTTCATGCGGGTATTGCACCCGTGTCAAGCCGCAGGGCGGGTCGCTTGTATAAAATACTCTAGTCTCTCATTCAATGTGTCATGTATAACACTAGCGACCCGCCCTCGGGCTTCATGCGGGTATTGCACCCGTGTCAAGCCGCAGGGCGGGTCGCTTGTATAAAATACTCTAGTCTCTCATTCAATGTGTCATGTATAACACTAGCGACCCGCCCTCGGGCTTCATGCGGGTATTGCACTCGTGTCAAGCCGCAGGGCGGGTCGCTTGTATAAAATACTCTAGTCTCTCATTCAATGTGTCATGTATAACACTAGCGACCCGCCCTCGGGCTTCATGCGGGTATTGCGCCCGTGTCAAGCCGCAGGGCGGGTCGCTTGTATAAAATACTCTAGTCTCTCATTCAATGTGTCATGTATAACACTAGCGACCCGCCCTCGGGCTTCATGCGGGTATTGCACCCGTGTCAAGCCGCAGGGCGGGTCGCTTGTATAAAATACTCCAGTCTCTCATTCAATGTGTCATGTA
>JADWQK010001938.1:0-217633 GCA_017933935.1 Sesamia nonagrioides
GACCAGACGGGGAATCTATGCCCGATTTTGTGCCGATTTTACAAGTGTCGGGCACTTAGAAAAATTACAGTTCGTTGGACTTAGAAAATTCCGAACTTGTCGAGACTTAGAAAAATTACGCTACACCGAACTTAGAAAATTTCTCTCTTGTTGGGACTTAGTGAATTTATCTTTCACTGGACTTAGAAAAAATCACATTGATTGTCACTTAGAAAAATACCGTTGGAAGACAACATAGAAAAGGAATTGAGAAAGGTGAAGGATATCAAAGGACAGATTGAGAAGGGCTATATAAACTATAAAAAGTCTCCGAAAGACCGGATAAATTACAATTATGTGGATACACATCTAGAGATGTTAGAGACTCAATTCAAGAATTTTACGGGAAAATACGAAGGAATAGTAGGCGAATGTGAAGGTGAAGAATTATATACACTCTTTCAGGAAGACATTTATGAAAAGGTTTATGAAACGTATTTAATGTACAAAGTTGATTTAAAAAATGCTCTGTCTCAATTAAAAGTTCACAGTTCCAATAAAGAAGTTTGCGATGTTTCATCTGATAGTGTGGTGAGACTGCCAAAAATAGTTTTACCTACTTTTAGCGGAAAATACACAGAGTGGTCATCCTTTCGAGACTTGTTCCTATCATTAGTCCACAATAATAAAAAACTTGACGACGTCCAACGTCTCCACTATTTAAAAACCCAGCTGTCAGGTGAAGCAGAGCAGCTTATAAGACATGTCCCTATAACTGATCAAAACTATAAAAAATGTTGGGAAATGTTAGAACATAGGTTTAATAATAAGAAATTTATGTCCACGTGTATTTTAAACCGACTATTTGGCCAACGTAATATTGGAAGCGAATCATCGAAGGCACTTAAAGATTTGCTTGATATTACAAGTGATTGCTTGCACGAACTTACTAATATTGGGATTGATGTTACCTCGTGGGATGTGATTATTGTTTATATTGCAAGCTTGAAGTTGGACGTAGAATCTAGGAAGCAGTGGGAACTGCATGTCAGCAAATCCTCCGACAATCTACCCTCTTTTAAACAGTTTTGCGAGTTTTTAGAGACGCGTTTTCGTGCCCTAGAATGTGTTGAGCCTAAACATAAATTAAAAGGCGATAATAAATCGACATCTCACGCTAAAGTAATGCATGGTGCTACTAATGTTTCATGCCCACATTGTTCTGAAAGCCACAAGCTCAGCAATTGTAAGAAGTTTTGTCAACTAGATATTGACGGACGTCGTGCCATATCACAATCTTTGGGAGTCTGTTTTAATTGTTTGGGAAGTCATCATACTTCTAAATTTTGTCGTGTTCTTTCAAAATGCCGTATATGTCAGCGGAAGCACCATACGTTGTTACATCCTAAGAACCCTATTGGAGCCAGTGGGGCTACTACATCAGTGGAACCTGTCACTCCACCTGAACGTACTTCAGAGCCAGTACATGATGTTAGTACAAATATAGCAACTCATTTTGTGAATGGACAAGCGCAGGGTCAAGTCTTGTTAGCCACGGCTTTAGTAAAGGCCGAATCACAAAATGGGTCCTCTCAAATTTTGAGAGCTTTGTTGGATCAAGGATCGCAAGCATCCTTCATAACTGAGGCAGCAGCGCAATTACTTCGTTTAAAGAGAGTAGTTTCAAAGACTACTATTGCAGGTATAGGAGGTGGTAATAGCAACATAGTTTCTAAACATGTGGTGAATGTTAATATTCAATCGTTGCATGATCCCTCTTTTACCGTGAAGGTTACTGCGCATGTACTAAGCTCACTGACCTCAGTTATGCCAGATACAGATTTTGAACTTGCGGATTGGCCAGAAATCCACAGTATGCGTCTAGCAGATCCAAAGTTCAACTGTCCTAATAAGATTGACATCTTATTAGGAGCTGAAACATATTGCCGTATTTTAAAGGAAGGTCTCATCAAGAGCCCAGTGGGCTCTCCGGTCGCACAAGACACGCATTTAGGTTGGATTGTGTCAGGCCATGTTAGTAAGGCAAATAAGTTGCTAAGCTCCCATAATACTGTGATCGCGATGCACACTCAAATTGAAGAGAACGATATGTTAAAACGTTTATGGGAACTAGACTCTGAACCTACTCTAACGAAAAGGCTTCTTACGCCTGAAGAACAGGCATGCGAAGAGTTTTACGCAGAATCGACAGAAAGAGATGAAAGTGGGCGTTATGTCGTAAAATTACCTTTTCGTTCAGACGATCCACCTTGTAAATACGGTCATTCTAAAAATATAGCAGTAAAAAGATTGCTAGGTTTAGAAAGGAAGCTGGGTAGGGATCATGAATTAAAACAACAGTACACTGATGTGATAAAAGGGTATTTATTGCTAGGCCATATGGAGAAAATTGTCGACGAGGCAGAAAGGAATAAAAGTGATGCAGTTTATTTGCCCCACCACGCAGTGGTTAGACAAGATAAACTGACCACTAAAGTAAGAGTGGTTTATGACGCGTCATGTAAGGGGACAAACGGAGTCTCCTTAAATGACACCTTAATGGTAGGACCCACTCTTCAAGCTGATTTGAGACATATTGTCATGAGATGGCGACAACATCCAATTTGTCTGGCAGCAGACATAATAAAAATGTATCGCCAAATCAAAGTGGCTCGATCGGATAGGGATTTCCAAAGAATTGTCTGGAGAGAGGATCCTGACAAGGAGATAGAGGACTTCCGACTTCTGACTGTCACCTTTGGCACGTCATGCGCCCCTTACTTGGCTGTCAAGTCGTTACACCAAGTTGCATGCGTTGAAGGTAGCATGTATCCATTGGCTGCTGAAAGAGTGACGTCAGACTTCTATATGGACGATCTGATGACTGGGTGCCAGTCTGAAACAGAAGTAATAAGAATTTATAGTGAGATGAATAGTCTATTAGAGAAAGGGGGGTTTCAATTGCAAAAGTGGACAAGCAATAGAATGTCCTTATTGGAAACCTTAAAGGAAAGTTCCGGAAGAGACTTGGAAATTAAAACTGATAAAGTAACTAAGATTTTGGGACTTACCTGGAACCGGAACACGGATGAATTTGATTATTCTGTAAAGATGTCACCTCCGGCTGCATCTGAAACAAAAAGAACGGTCATATCCGAAATATCACGGCTTTATGATCCTTTAGGATGGATAGCGCCGTGCATTATAACCTCAAGGATTTTCATACAAAAGCTGTGGAATAGTGGTATAGGCTGGGACGATGAACTGCCACCAGATCTCTCAGAAGAGTGGAAATATTACAGATCAGAATTAGAGAAACTGGTGGATTTTCATATTCCCAGATGGATAGGCAAAGGGAAAGAGGATATTGTTATAGAGCTACATGGTTTTAGCGATGCATCAAATACAGCTTATGCGGCTGTGGTGTACTGTCGCATTGTTAATTTTAGTGCGCAAATACACTCGCACCTCATAACCACGAAGACAAATGTAGCTCCTATTAAGCAAATATCCATTCCACGGCTGGAATTGTGTGGTTCTGTTTTAGTTGACCAATTTGAGAAATTGCGCGTTGGAGGAAAGCTGCAATACTCTCCACTACTCAAGGACACAAAGCATCCAATAGTTATTACTCATGTTTCAAGTTTAGCCAAGTTAATTGTAGCCGACACACATGAAAAGACTTTTCATGGAGGACAGCAACTGGTACTCAATTTTATACGCACCAAGTACTGGATCAGCCGCGCAAAAAATATGGTAAGAGCTCATATACGTCGTTGTGTTCCCTGTATTCGATATGCAGCGACCACAAAACAGCAGCTTACGGGAGAGCTTTCAGCTTGCAGAGTGACACCCAGCAACCCATTTCTTAACTCTGGTGTCGATTATGTTGGCCCCATTAATATAAGAGTCTCTAAGGGTCGTGGACAACGGTCGTATAAAGGATACATCTGTTTATTTGTGTGCATGGCCACGCGCGCAGTACTCATCGAAGCAGTTTCAGATTTAACCACTGAGGGTTTCCTATCAGCTTTTAAACGGGTCGTTTCCCGGCGCGGCCAGTGTCGTCATATATGGAGCGATAATGGCACAAATTTTGTAGGCGCTGACAAGGAGTTACAGCTCCTTTTCAACCAAGAGAGTTCAATGTTTAAAGACATTGCAGCGGCTCTCGCAAACTCTCAGACGGAATGGCACTTTATCCCTCCCCACGCTCCGAATTTTGGTGGACTGTGGGAAGCAGGGGTTAAAAGTGTAAAGCACCATCTGAAGCGCGTCATAGGTGACTCTACTTTGACGTTCGAGGAGCTGTCCACAGTCCTTTCTCAAATTGAGGCGTGCCTAAATTCAAGGCCCTTGTCTCAGGGTAGTAGTGATCCAGAGGATCCTGTTCCACTAACTCCTGGACATTTCTAGGTGGGTCATCCATTGGTAGTGGCCCCCGACTACAATTATGAAAATGCCACAGTTAGTACATTACGCAGATGGCAATTAGTACAACGTATGGTGCAGCACTTCTGGCGTAGATGGAAGCAGGAATATTTGACAAACTTCTTCCAAAGGCATAAATAGAATATTCGTAACCCTGACTGTAAGATAGATGACATAGTTCTAATAAAAGAGGATAACTTACCTCCAGCCAAGTGGTTATAAGGTAGAATTATGCAGCTGCATCCGGGTAAAGATAATTTGACGCGCGTTGTCACTATTCGTTGCAAAGGCACTACGATTAAACGTCCAATTTCAAAATTGTGTTTTCTTCCTGCTACGGAATAAGTCAATTTATGTTAAAAAAGAAATTTGGAAATCTGTATACTTATATTTTGTGCTAAGGTTGTGTTGTGATTATAATGTATGTTCTTATAGTGTATGTACTTATTTATAATTTAAACAATGTGTTATACCTTGTGCATCATCAACTTATTTTTACGTTATGTTATTAATCTAGTTCACACGAAATCCATGGTCATGAAAATGTTTTACTAGTATGTTGCTATTTTAAGAACTTTGTTAAACGATAAATTTTGTTGAAGTTTTCATATTTTGATCGAAGCCATATCTGTCCACTATATCGCAATTTGATGTAAAGAAGCCGTCCACTACTTAGTATTTGTCATAAATTATTATCATACAGTCCATTGTTCTTGTTGTTGCTGAGTTTGTTCATGGTGGGTGGTACGAAAAGGAAAATGTTCCTTTTGGTGGGCGGAATGTTAAATGTAGAAATTATAATCGCAATAAAGGTGTACTCGATCCCCACGCTATCCAATAACAGAAATTAATATTTCTTAAAATATAGTACCGGATCGCTCGATAGATGGCGTTGGGATCGAGTTACATCTCGCTATGGTTTCGTTACCGGCAAGTAATATAGTGATAATCTTTGCAAAATAAAATTGTCTCGCTCTGAGGTACTTCGTTTTAATTCGAGTAACCCTGGCTTCAAGGCACCTTGTACTGATATTGTACAAACTCGTATTCAAAAATCACTCGAATTTTCGTAGTATCGATCTGTCATGTCTAACTTGAATAAGAATAACAAAAACAATTGAAAGTCGATATTCAAATATGTTTCACATTTTTGAAAAGAAGAACATCATACAAACCATGTGAAAAAAGTTTCATTTGAAATCCTCAACCATGAAGGTTTTATGTCAATTCAAAGAACCTATTGCAGCAAAACACCAATTTCATAAAGTAACCCCTAATATTAAAACTACGTTCTCGTTTTTGAACACATTATTGGCATGCACACTTGCTGCCACTTAGATAAGATTTTATTAAATTGTCGGTATTGCCACGTATACTGTAGGTACGCTTGAAGTGCTTAGAAGCGTCTCATGGTTAGCGTAGTCAAAAGCATGTCAAGCAATGTCTTGCTTGACATGCCTTTGACTACGCAAACCATGCGCATCATTGATATAATATTAAACAGATATGATATGCTCTAACAAATTAACCAAAATAAATGTGCCGATCGGAGCAGCAGCACACACATGCATTTTTTTATTCTGCGTACATTTCACACGTTGGCACAGTGTGAGTGAGATGGGGCGCTATCTAAAGCATGAGAAGAAAAAGATGGCTAGTGTTTGTCGTTTGCGCTTAAATAGAATCGACGAAAACTAAAGCGACTTGCTGGACTTACCTCCTTTTGTACGCTTCATTTTCAGTGCACTAGTGACGTATCTACCTTAGTTTAATATTATATCAATGATGCGCATACTTTTTTTTAAAGAGAATCGATTTGAATATTAAAGTTTTGTTTTTCGAAGCCACTTTGACAGTCTCATAATATGTAAAATTTTGTTAAAATCGTTTCGTAAACAATTATTTCTACAATTTTTAAAGATAAAGATAACTTTATTTGTCAAGCATGTGTATGCATGAAAATTAAGCATGCAGGATGTCACAATATTATGATTTTTTCGTCCGAACATATTTCAACCTTAAGGCCGCTGCCTCGAATCTTGCGGGCAGCGGGGCGGCGGCGGCGGCAGGGCGGGAGACGAGCGGGCATCGAAGACCCGTTCCCGAGACTAGCGGGCAGATCACGCGAGACTATAGCCGTGTAGTGTTGTGTTCACGATTGTGTCGACTAGATAATTGTTTTTATTCGCGAATGAAATGTGTGAACAATTGCGGCAACATCTTTTTGATTCAAATTTTTTACTCGCTACCCGCCACCGCCCCGCTGCCGCGCCGCTGTTTTCGAGAACCGGTCCGTTTGATTTTACGCATAAGATCCTGCCGCTCACTCGCCGCCGCCGCCGTCGCCCCGCTGCCCGCAAGATTCGAGGCAGTGGCCTAAGGCGTACAAATTTATGAAACTAACAGTTTTTTGTTTGCCGCCATCTTGGATTTGATTTTACTCGGGCCGCATTGTCTGTAATCGTATTGTAAAATCTTTTCCGGCGATACAGACGAGCAGTATCATCAGGCAGCGTGGATGGCGCATGCGCAGTGCTGAATGAAGTGAGCGCTGTACTGGAGCGGAACGCGGCGGGGGCCCTGCGGCGCTGGCTGCGGGCCCCGCCGCACGAGCCCCTGCCGCTGCCGGGCCCCCGCCCCGCCCGTTACCCGCCCGACCCGCACGATAAAGACGTGGAGGCGCAGAAGTTACTCTATCTAGTAAGTGTTTACACGGTACAGTGGGGCCCTGCAGCGCTGGCTGCGGGCCCATTCGTTTATTTGATCCGGTGACAAGCTTTTTCATATAATTATAAATTCTGATCTTTTTTCTCTTGTAAAATTGTTGCACTTCGCGCACTTCAATTATTGTAGTTGAAACGTTTTAATAGACAAATACACGGTGACAACGCATCTTCATTTAATTATTATTCCAAATAATAGGCACACATGAATGAAGCCGAAGCGGGCGCAGACTGGGCAGAGCAGCTCGCGAGCGAAGCGTGCGCGGCGGCCGGCTCGCTCGCCCGGAGCGGAGCGGAGCGAGACAAGCTGACGTCGTGCGCGGCCGGGCTCGGCACCGCCGCCGCCGCCTTCCGCGCCGCACATGACCTGGCGCTGGCCGCGCTCGCCGCCGCGCTGCAGCCCAAGATAGTGGCGTGGGCACACCGCCTGGTGGACCCGGCGCCACATACAGGTATACTACTGACGCACACGCCGCCCGCTGCAGTCCAAGATAGTGGCTGCAGTCACATAAGATAGTGGCGAAGATAGTGGCATGGGCGCACCGTCTGGTGAAGTCGAGACTGCTCATTGTGATAATTGGCAAAGCACTGATAGAAATTAAAAGAAAACTGGTGTCGGGTAACTGAAAAGATGAAGCTTTACTAGGTTGCTCGAAGATGAGCGTACTGGTGAAAGGGTGAACTTGGTGCAAATGGATGTTGAGTCCATCATTTTACAACTCCGTCCAGACTGTGTCACAGGCTGGGATGGGATCTCATCCCAGATAGAGAGGCAATGGCGGAAGAAGCTGGTCCCATCTATCACTCACATATGTAATCAATCTACAGCGACATGTGACTTCCTCGAAGCCTTCAAAAGCGGAATCATCTACCCTATTTTCATGGATGGGGGCCCAGACTGTGTCTAACAGTGCTTTCTACCCTATCAAAAATATTAGAGAAAATACTTAACCAGTGCCTTAAAAAGTCTCTGGACAAAAATCATATTTAGATTTTAAATTTTGATTTAGATTGCGATCCCAACTAGTCGCAATCATTTGAGAAAAAAATGTGTTTGCCGATTAGAGGGCAGGTCTCTCCATTGAGGACGCAGTAATGAATTTGAACAATGTTGTGGTTCAGACACTAGACGTCAAAAACAACTGCTTATGGTCTTCCTTGACCTATCTAAAGCGTTTGACAAAGTCTTCATCCCCATACTACTATCCAAGGTCGAGACGTTGGGGGTGCGTGGCATAAGCTACAAAATATTTGAAAGACTACCTCACAAACAGGAAACAACGGGTTATAATTGGGGATTGCGTGAGTGATGAGAAGACTGTCTCTTATGGCGTTCCACAAGGAAGTTTTTTGACTCCCACCCTCTTCCAGCATTATATTAATGACCTGTGCACAATTTCCCTTCCTTACACCAGCATTTTCACGTATGGAGATAATATAATATATAATAACCTTTAACGTTAAGCCGTTGGTCCGGTTGCCATACGAACATCTAGTGGCAGTCGTTACGGGTTCTTGGAGCCCTCAAAAGTTTAACAATTGGTTTAATGGCAATGCTTCGATATCCCTTTTGGGTTGTGGAGGTCAGACGGCACGGCAGTCGCTTCACGGAAAACATCGAAGTTTAGCCAAAATCAGCATTTAGACTGGTAAAGCGGACCCCAGACTCCAAAGCTGAAAAGCTACGGATGCGACTGGGATTAACGCTGAGATGATGATGATGATGGAATCTTTAATATAATAATCTTTATTCAAAAACTTACACAACATTGAAAAATAAAAGCTACAAAAATATCTTATTGCCTAAATACAGGTACCTAAACAGCTAGGTACTATATGTGACTAAAAATATGCATAAGGTCATACAGAACGTATTATTATACAGAAAATCATGTAAAATTAGCGAAATGCCCGAAATAGGTTTATTAAACCTGTGTTTCAGGCGATCACTTTACATCACAATATAAGTCCGTAAGATTTAATCATGCAACGTTATGGACTAGGAATTCAACAAACAAAAGGTTTAGTTATTTTTATGCTATCTTATGTTATATACTACTTAATTGTATATCTTATCTAACTTTTATCTGCAAACTATCTACTATCACACTATAACTTCCAGTAGCTTTTCTGTGTCTGTGTAATTAAGATTCAATAGATACTCCGATATTACTTGACTACATTTTTGATCATTTATACTGTATATATCTAATAGTTGAGCTTGTTATATAAGAAAGGGCCTAAAAATACATTAAATCTATAGGCATAAGCGTGTTTCGTCTGTGGTTTTGTGCAAACCATGTCTTTATCTCTCTTCCTGGTTGAAGGTACTGGGTCAAAAGGAAGCTCAGAGTGCAGATGAAGTACGGTATGCAAGATAAATAGTTGACGTACGTTTAGAACCTTGCATTCCACATAAAGCTGGTGGGTGGGAAATCTGAAAGGGCGGAAGGTTGGAACCTTTAGAATAGCTCTTTGAGCACGTTCTAGAGGAAGCAGTATGGTCTTTGCAGCACCACCCCATGAAGTAATACAGTACTAGTGTAGTCTAGTGATAACAGATTATATAGTATAGGTAGCACAAAGCTACATAAACTTGTTTTGTTAACTGATAGTCAGCTATGTGTCGTAGGTTTTTGATTTTCAAAAACCTACGACACATAGCTGACTATCAGTTATTAGTAGTAGTTATTGTTAGTATATTAATTTACGCAGTTTTATGTTCGACTTTGATAAAGATATAGAAGTTATGCAATAGCTTAAAAAAGACGTCATTTTCGTGCTCAGCACCTCCGAAAATCCTTGTCACGACTCCCATGTCAAAATGTCATGAAATTAGTGTCGGCCATCTTGTATTTCAAAAATGACGTCATTTTCGTGATCAGCACCCACGACAACCCCTGTCTCGATACCCATGTCGAATTATCATAAAATTAGTGTCGGCCACCTTGGATTTCAAAAATGACGTCATTTTCGTGATCTGCGCCCTCGAAAACCTCTGTCACGATGCCTATGTCGAAATATCATAAAATTGGTGTCGGCCACGTCGTAACGAACAATTTTGTATTACATAATTCTACATCTTATGGAAGACCTATTTCAGAGTGAAAATTAATCGAAAGTTTAGCACATCGCGACATCACTGACTTGTCAAATTTGTAGAACTGAGTTCGCGCCCTGCAATATGCATGCTCTTTTTGAAAATCTATAAATTGTTATCAAAAGATGTACACAAACACACCGTGCCGAAGACTGCCGAACGGCGAACTGAAACGACTTTAGACGATGTACGGCTTTCAACACCGTACCGCTGTGCCGGTCGGAGTGGGGGTTGTCAGGTTATTTACGTCACGTCATTTCTGGATTCGGTTTCCACGCTCAAGGTCCGCGATAGAAGCTATGCAATAGCTTAAAAATAATATTGTGGGATATCAATAAGAGATAGACATACAGAGTGGTGCTGACAATACGACAATAAATGAAAATACGAACAATGCTGGTTCATAGGAATAATCCTAAACCATAGAAAAAACCTAGCATCAAAAAAAAAAAATGAAAATTTCAAATAAACTAAATCCCATAAAATTGCAAACGGAATAGAACATCCTTTAAAAATTTTGATTCACTGACCGCCGATCGGCGACAGCGCGATCCTGTATCAACTTGCTTTTTTCGCGCCATTATTATTAAAGTTTGGTACCGCAGGATGCGGCGGTCATTAACCTGTAAGCGCTTCCTTGTCAACATGTACATCATGTAGAAAAAGTGAAAAATTCAAAATAATTTCCTGTGACTAAATCAATGTACATATTTATATGATTTTTTATGGGTATACTGAGAATGTGTTGAGGTACACGATGTTTAATTTATTGTCGTATTGTCAGCACCACTCTGTATACTATCGCGGACTTTTCTGTAGATCTTTTCTATGTGTATAATATTTTGTACATTATTTTGATAAATGTCGTAGGGTTCCGCTTGCTTTTCACTGCAAACGCGGAGAAATGTAATTATTTACGACATCACATCAGAATCTTCAGAAATAATAGTATTTCTCCATTATTTAATGGATGTTATTATACATATAAACTTTCCTCTCTAATCACTTCATCTATTAAAAAAACTGCGTCAAAATCCGTTGCGTAGTTTTAGAGATTTAATTATACATAGGGACATGGGAAGGAGAAAGTGACTTTGTTTTATAGTATGTAGTGATTTTGTGCTCGGTCCATTCACTCTTGATCATTTGATCTAAGTTAGTTTAGGTTGGATTAAACAGTCATAATTTCATGAAGGAATGAAGTTTTCAATAGTACACACAGTTGATGCAGTGCAGTTTGATTGTGTAGATGTCAGTAAATGAACACACAAATGATTGCAGATGAGATGGAAGACGACGCGGACGCACTGCCCGCGGCGCTGGAGCAGCTCGCGGAGGCGGCGCGGGCGCACGTGTCGGGGAGGGCGGCCGACCATCTGCTGCACGCCGCGCTCGCAGATCTCGCCGCACGCGCTGAGGCCGCGCTCGCGCACAACAGATACGACCGGGTAACTTGTTCTGGTTCACATAACTATATGAGCAGACCATCTGCTGCACGCCGCGCTCGCAGAGCTCGCCGCACGCGCTGAGGCCGCGCTCGCGCACAACAGATACGACCGGGTAACTTGTTCTGGTTCACATAACTATATGAGCAGACCATCTGCTGCACGCCGCGCTCGCAGACCTCGCCGCACGCGCTGAGGCCGCGCTCGCGCACAACAGATACGACCGGGTAACTTGTTCTGGTTCACATAACTATATGAGCAGACCATCTGCTGCACGCCGCGCTCGCAGAGCTCGCCGCACGCGCTGAGGCCGCGCTCGCGCACAACAGATACGACTGGGTAACTTGTTCTGGTTCACATAACTATATGAGCAGACCATCTGCTGCACGCCGCGCTCGCAGAGCTCGCCGCACGCGCTGAGGCCGCGCTCGCGCACAACAGATACGACCGGGTAACTTGTTCTGGTTCACATAACTATGAGCAGACCATCTGCTGCACGCCGCGCTCGCAGACCTCGCCGCACGCTCTGAGGCCGCGCTCGCGCACATCAGATACGACTGGGTAACTTGTTCTGGTTCACATAACTATATGAGCAGACCATCTGCTGCACGCCGCGCTCGCAGAGCTCGCCGCACGCGCTGAGGCCGCGCTCGCGCACAACAGATACGACTGGGTAACTTGTTCTGGTTCACATAAATATATGAGCAGACCATCTGCTGCACGCCGCGCTCGCAGAGCTCGCCGCACGCGCTGAGGCCGCGCTCGCGCACAACAGATACTACCGGGTAACTTGTTCTGGTTCACATAAATATATATATGAAGAGTGCGCGCCAATTCAGTTCACGTGCAAGGCGGTTCGGTATGGTTCCCACGGTCCCACACACATGGGTCACCAGATGTGCTTCCGGAGTTCCAGGGTGAGATTTAGAGGCATCCTCGCTCCAGGCGGTCGAGACCCACGGGCTTAGTGTTCGAGACGCAGCCAGGATTCGGTTTTCTAGGTATTGTGAACATAGCCTAAACTTGCAACCACTGAAAAGAGATTATTGTTCCTTGTGACAGGAAGGCGGGCTGGCGGTGGAGCGTCGCGCGCGGCGCCTGGCGGCCTGGGCGGGGAGCAGCGCCGGGGCCGCGCGCGAGCGGTGTGCGCGTCTCACGCAGGCGGCCGGCCTGCTCGCACTCGAGCACCCGTCACACGCGCACCACGCACTCCTGCCCACGCCGCGCCTCGCCGCACCGGAGGCCAAGGACATCCTCTCTCGCAGGTATACATCCCTCTCTACTAGTCGGCATCTCACTAGACACTCCTTTTCAAACCATGGCATCGTATCCACTGTTTGAACATTCATATTCATGCTCAAAACCTTACTCACCATAAATATTTCTTATTCCTCCGCATCACAAGCCCATACCATTTTCTGTACATTTGTTCAATCACCAGTACCCCGTTAAGACTTCCTTTTTCATTCTCATTACTTTTATTAGAAAATATTTGTTCCAGAACCGACTTCAAAATAGAAGACATCAAGCGCTTGAAGTTGTAGTATTTACTTTAAATTATTATTTACCTAATTATCTATTAAATGTATACTAAGTATAACTATAATATATTGAAATGCATTTAAAATAAATACATTTACCTACAAACACTTCTCTTGATTATTTCCCACTTATTTCTATGCAATCCATTTTCCCAAAAAGCTTTTTAAGAGTTGAGCTCAACAAACCATTTAAGACGGAAGTCTACATGGTTTTTTCATAATCTAACCAAGATTAAAGCTAGATTTTATTAGTTTCAGCCTTTCTTGTAACAGTAGATATTTTTTATTTATGGCTATTTAAAACGGTATAACACCAATTACATTAATTAACTTAAAAACTACCGCTAAAACTAACATGGAATAATGGACTCTCTCCCATACTTTCTTTCCCATTCATCCGCAAACTGGTCACATTCAGGGTCGACTATCAGAAGGGCAGTCAGCACGCTTAGACTACGACAGACCGGGGAGTCAGATTTGGCTACAGTATTTGCTGGGAGTTACGCAAACCCCGTGAATGCCGCAGGCACAATCTGTGCCTGCGGCTTTGACGGTGGCCGACGTATTTGTCAGGCACAAATAGTCGGTAGAGAAGACCATGGAGCTCTGGGCAGTCTATACGTCACAAGGTACGGTGAGCTGGTCAAAGCCTCTTCTCACCTCCAACGAGTTAAAACCCAACATCCCTAAGAGATAATAGGCTATTTGACAGTATTCAATTATTTGTGATTTTTTGCTTTAATTGCATAAAATGAGGGTTCTTTATATCATTTACAAGAGTTTTAATAAAAAATAATAACAATTATTATATCCAAAACACAAAAATATGTTTGGCTTTTTGTTTCTCGCGCCACACATTGTGAAACGATCCGGATTGGCTAATGTCGCGATGACGTCATACGCGCATCATCGCTTGTTTTCGGCAAACTTTTAAACTGTTTTTCGGGGGTTTTTATCGATTTATTTGTACAACCCAGTACAGCACACCACTTGTAAACCATTTTATTAGATAACAACAGCAAATAATAATTAAAAACAAACACCACTGAGAACCGAAAACCGCTTGCGACGTCACTTACCAGGCGCAACGCCATATTCAAAGAGTATAATAATAATAGGGTAAGCCATATTGCTGATTATATCGTTTTCGCGGCTTATTTGAATTTTGAATTTTTATTTGCATATTTCTTACGAAATACGTATTTAAAATTAAAAAAAAAATACTTTGGGTGAACTTCTTAACCGCAACCAAGTAATTCAAGATAAAAATTATAAATCTGTCAAATAGCCTATTGGTAGGGTTGGTATTATCTATTAAATGTATACTAAGTATAAAGGAAAAAATGGATATAACATCTGGAATGTTATCTAAGGAAAGTTTTCTGTACCCTTCAAGGGCGGATCCAGGGGGGGGGTCATGGGGGTCATGACTTCTGGCTGGGTCCAGGAGTACCTAGCACAGGAGGATTTTATTTAAGTACTTTCAATATTTAATCAATTTATATAATACATACTTTGTTTGCCAGCAAACGCATAATTCGGGAACGCATTTAACTTTTGAATGCGCTGGGCATTCAAAAGTTGAATTTTGCCGCGCTACCACCGTCACGGCCGCCAACATTCAAATGTCACATTTTTATGTCACATTTCATTTTACTTGCGCACACACGCTGTGTGTGTTCAAACTCAAATATAATGGTTGTAATGTTTTTAAAGTACCTCGTAGGTAGATAAGTAGATGCCTACTTACTGATAGAGGGGGATTTATATACGGACGACAGCAGTTCAAGCTATCGGAAACTGTCAAATATTCCCAATCAACTTTGAGCCTTCATAGTTTAGCAATAAGGTTGACGTCTGTACATTCTTCTTCTTCTTCCTGTGCCTCTTCAATCCTGAAGGTTGGCCGTCAGCTTCTTGTATTCGGTCTTGTCAACCGCGAAACAGAGCAGTTTTTCAACTCTCTCTTCCACTGTCCACTCCCTGATGCCACACCCCCACCTGCCTGCCTGAGCCACGACTTTCTCTTTCGTCCAGCGCGACTTTTTACTTCTACCTTGCCCATCATAATGAGTTGGAGTAGCGTATATCACTAGCGTATACTCGGGGACATCTGTCGCCCCCCAAACATCAGGACCCGAGGTGGCGGCGCGAAGTGTTCCACGCGCGCTACTCTTAGACGTCACGGGCATTAGAACGCGCTGAAGGACGGTGTCAACTCTGACCTTTTGGGTCCAGCTTATGCGCAGCATACGACGGTAGCACCACATTTCAAAAGCCTGCAAGCGTCGTGTAGTGTCCTCTTTCAGAATCCATACTTCGCAGCGGGACATGACGAACGACAGGCCATACGTAGTACATCAGTAATCTCACTCGGAGCTTTATGTAGAGTTTACGACAGTACAGAACTTTCTTCATTTTGTTGAAAGATGCTCGGGCAAGTTCTATCCGGGTCTTAATTTCTTGGTCGGACTCCCATGCTTCATTTACCTAAGCACCGAGATACTTATCCTGTCGTACCCGCTCAAGTTGTTTGCCTGCCACCGATATGCTAGGACATAAGTCTTGGTTTCTAGAGACCACCATAAATATTGTCTTGCTGATGTTCATCGACAGACCGGCCTTCTCGCTGCACTCATTGACTTTATCTACAATGGTTTGCAAATCTTGTTCAGAGGCTGCAATGAGAACAGTGTCGTCCGCATAACGCAGGTTATTAACGACCTTGCCATTGATTTTCACTCCGGCTTCCAGACCTTCAAGAGCCTCCGACATCACTGCCTCGGAATAAATATTGAAGAGCAACGGAGACACAGCCTTGCAGAGCTCCACGACAGATCTTGATTTCCTCGGTCTCCTCATTTTTAACTTTGATTGTAGCTACGTGGTTCTCGTACAGATTACGGATAATCCTGACGTCCTTGCCATCGAGTTCAATATCTGTTAATAGACCCAGGAGGTACTGGTGCTTAACCCGGTCGAATGCCTGTTCGTAATCTATAAAGCACAGCAGTGCATATCCCTGCATTTTTTTACGAGGACGTTGAGGGCAAAAAGAGCTTCACGAATACCGACACCACAGCGAAATCCGAATTGACTGTTTGTTCGTCACATTTCGGTCTTACCCTGTTCTGTATGATGTTTCTGTTGCTGTAACAACACTTCGTCTGTATATACCTACGTTTTTTTTTTTTTGGTGAGGGAAATTGAAGGTCCTAAGCTTCGTAAGTCTAAGGTCTAAGCGTTTTTTTTTTGTTTCCTGGTTGGAAAATCCTCATGCATGTCCGCCGCCCTGGGGTGGGCGACAGGGTCTGTCAGACACCTACTGACTAAAAACCACCCCGGTGTTCCATCTCGCACCTACACGGGGGTTGCGAGAACGAACACTGCTTCCGCAACCCCCGATTGGTGCTGGCCCACCGCTGTGGGCCTCCTCGGCTGAATGATGTGTACGACTCCCCCCATGACGTCTAAGAGTGGCGCGTGTGGAACACTTCGCGCCGCCACCCCGGGTCCTGATGTTTGGGGGGCGACAGATGTCCCCGAGTGTGTCGCCCCTGGACCCGTTTAGGGTGGCTGAAAGAGGGCGTTATCCGCCCTCCGCCGACGCCCGGTGCGCCTGCTGTGGGTCGGGTGAGAGGACGAGATCTCCCTCTCCCTGTCCACAGCCTCTGCGAGACGACTGTTTCGCAGAAGGAAACCACCGCATCCCAGGACTCATCACTGCCGACCATCGACTCGATTACGGCAGTGACAGTTCCCTGCCGGCCGAGATGAAGCCACGGCGCAGCTCCTCCGCGCGTGGCATACTCTGCCAGCGTATGCCGCTCCCGGCAGTTGATGCAGTAGTGCTACCGGGCGTCCAGCTCCATGTTTATGCGACACAGGTACTTTCCGAAGCAACCATGCCCCGAAAGTACCTGTGTAATCCGAAACATCGGGGAGCCCTGCCTTCTCCTGAGCCAGTCCGCCAGTACCGGCCGGATCGCCTCGATGGTGGTGAGGCCTGCGGTAGGGCACGAAAGCCTGTCCCGCCATTCTGCCACCAGGACCTCTCGGAACTGCGACCGACGCTGCTCGAGCTGACGCCGTGAGCCGGGTGGCGGCGCCCGCCGGAGACCATGAAACCATGGCCTCCGACTTGTTGAACGCCACCTCCAGGCCTAGGCGACGTATGCGGCCCACCACCTGTGATACCGCAGCCGTCGCCAGCAACGTTGTTTCCCTGTGCGAGCTCTCCTGGGCGGTGACCAGCGTGTCGTCCGCTTAACTCGTCAGATCTCCCCCCAGTCTGAGCTCGCCTCTCAACACCCAGTGGTACGTCGTCTACGTTACGAAAAATCAAAGCATGGGAAAGAGCTTCAATGATTGAAGAACGTATAATCGGACTGGCACTTCTCCACGTCCATAAAAACGTACCCATTGAAATAGATGAAGTGATAAAACATTTCGGCAGGAGACGTAAAAGAAAAATTGATTTCGTTATTTAATTAGGTATTTTTATGTTCAGTAGGTACTTATTAATAAAATACCTTCTTTTTAATTGTATCTATTATTATCAAAGTTTAATTAAAACTTCTTCTGACTTGACCACGACTATGTGACCCCCCCCTGGCGCCAAAGCTGGATCCGCCCTTGGTACCCTTTCCAGCATTAGTGTTTGGGTTGCGTTATAAGGGCGCCAGATACAGGCACTAGACTCGAGTTTGTTTCGAACAAGAGAGGTGCACAACAGCTTAACGACATCAGGTTTAAGAAACATTTCGCAAAACAAATCCCAAGCGCCTGAAAGATTCCTTTGCGAGAGTAGAAACATGGTCCCCAAAAGTCAGACAGCGGTCGAAAGTTACTCCTAAATGAATAAGCATCATGACATAGCACTAGCTAATGTTAAAAAATAGCTTATTCGCTATGCTCGACTCATAGCTGGAATCTGTTGAATATGTATCTCCTCAAATTTGGTGTTTATCGGCGGTGCTTGCTGCCGAAAACTTAAGGTAAAACGGAGCGTAGCGATGTCACCGCGCTTCCGTGTATACGAACGGGGAGCGGGGGCACTCGCTGTCGAATTGGCAAGCTAGCAACTCATGGTCACATTCTTTTAACGGTCACCAAATTTAAGTATTTAAAATAACCTTTGGGGGGATTTAGGCCTCAAAATTCTAAATTAATAAAGTCACTGAGTCTGCCAGTGAATTTGTGTCGACGCGCCTCCTCGTTACCTGTACCTGTAGCCAAAGTAACATCGCTTCATAGCGAAGCGAATCGAATACAAACCACGAGGGAACGATTGACCACGCGACGCGATAAATCACGTGGTCAATCGTTCCCGCCATTGGTTGGTTTAGTATTCGATTTCGCTTCGCTAGGGAAGCGATGTTACATTGGCTACAGGCCCTGGTCCGGTGATCTACGAACTCCGCATCTGAAGGTTGGAGGTACGTTGTTGTCGCCTTTAGTGTTCTATTATACAGTATGTTAAATAACAGAGGGCGTTCCCTTAAACTCGTTAATATATATCATTAATAGATTAAAATAAAAATATCAGCATAGAAAAATACTAGAGATGTGCCGACTAGTCGGTTAAGCCGACTATTCGGCCGCTTTTGTAGTCGGCGAATAGTCGGCGACTAGTCGGCAAAAAACGCCGACTAGTCGGCTTTTTACTTTCTATGTATTTCTCATTAATATGTACTATATCAGGGGAACTGAAATGAAATAAAACCTTAACTATTCATTACTAGCTTTCCGCCCGCGGCTTCGCCCGCGTGGATTATATCGCGCTTTTTGGAAATCTCGGGATTATCAAATTATTCCGGGATGAAAAGTATCCTATTGTTTAATCCGGACTTCTAACTTACTAATTTAGGTCCTTACATATGAAATTGGCGTTTTGTCGTAGGCACTGGCCACTTTGATTTCAAATATCTCCTCTTTGGTAATTGGTTTAGAATTCCAAATTCAAATTTATTCAGCTATTTACTCATCAATTTGTGTCTTGAAAACCTATTTCTTTTGTTTTTTTTTTCTTTTGGATTTTTCTCTGCGTCATTGAGTTTACAAAATGTTGGTCTAACTGCAATGCTTCGATGTCGCCTTCGGGTTGTGGAGGTCAGACGGCAGTCGCTTCACGGAAAATGTCGAAGTTTAGCCATATCAGCAGTTGGACTGGTAAAGCGGACCCCAGACTCCAAAGCTGAAAAGGCTTCGGATGCGACTGGGATTAACGCTGGGATGATGATGATGATTGAGTTTACAAAATGGAAAATTTAAAGTTTCGCGTTATTCACGAATATGAGTTCCGCCATAGGTTCCGCCGTGGCACCAGTGCTGCAGAAACGGGTCGAAGAATTAATATTGTGTATGCGAGTGGTGTCGCTAGAGAAAGCACAGTGAGTATGATACAAAACGCCAATTTCATATGTAAGGACCTAATATCTGTAACACCAACAAAAGAAAATTATTACCTTTTAAAATTGGTATTAATTAACAAACAAAAGAATTTCTTCTTAAGTTAAATAAACATTTATTAATTGTTAATCAAATGAAAAAGTAGGTATTTTATAATTACCAACAGATTAAAAAATAAACATTCAATATTTTAAACACGAACTGTTTCAAGAAAAATAAAAAAGAAACATATGAACTTATATGATTAACCGGACACAACCCAAAACAAAATGTCATATTTCTTTATTAAAACATAGCAAAATCTCTTTACTACGACTGTAAAGAGGCCGACTAGCCGACTAGTCGGCCGACTAGTCGGCCTATTTACAGCCGACTAGTCGGCTAGTCGGCTAGTCGGCCAAAGTGGTAGTCGGTACATCTCTAAAAAATACGCATAAAAAAATCCGAATAAAAAAAATTCTAATTGGAAATAAATTTGAAACCTCCTGTTTTAAATCAAAATAGTAGTCGTCATGCATAAATAAATTGCGACGTTGCCGTCTTTCAAGTTCGCGTGTACAGTGTGTTTCTTTTACATGTCAATTTAAAATTTTTATTGAATATTTTCATATTGGAAAAAAATTTAAAACATTTTGTTTTCGAATGGAAATATTTTTTTTAGCATGTATGTATGCTATACTATTTCGGGTTAACGGGAACGCCCTCTGTTAGTTAACATACTGTATATTCGCTTATAGTTTTCTAATATATCGATATCCAAAATACAGTCCACTTAAATCTTATTCGAAATCTTTCGTAGCAGGCCCGTTGCCGCCACAGCATCGATGTCCCTTTGTAAAGTTTGCAACTTTGCAGCCATCGTCTGTTCGGATTTGTGCTATTAGTTTAAGGTCGTCGGCATATAATAGGCGTTTGACAAAAGGTAGATATGAAATACCAAGTTCGTTTTTAATTTCTAAAATATGATTTACGAGCAGCCTGCGCCCGCTCTCCGGGCGTTTTTATAAAGTAACTTTTTGATAAAATCAATTATATTCATGAATGTAATCTACGCGAGGCAGAATTGTAGGTACCTACTTGCAGACTAATTTCATCCCGGTTGCTGCCACGGCCTTCGCGTTGGAGCCCTGGGACTTATTCTCCTCCATTTCGCGCGATCTTTAACATCCTGGGGTAAGAGATTGTCGGCACGCATGTCATCTCGCTTGATCCGGCCCGATGGAGGCGCCATGGCAAGATATTTGTTACCCACGTAACTAGCCGGTTTTCGTAAAAAGTGGCCGTGCCAGCGTAGGCGACCCTCCTGCAGTTTGTCTGCTAAGTCACGGACACGATGGCTCCCACGGATGCGGGAGTTCCTGATGCGGTCTTCCGCGTAACTCCACACATCCACCGTAGCATATAAAACTAACGCATATGTATAATAGCATTACCTTATCTTAACACACTATTACTATCAATTGGAATCGTTGTGAAGCTTATTGCTATGCCATTGCTACGTATGTAACGTACATAACGTTTGGAGGTACGTTTATATAGAGTCATGTCTAAATAGTGTCGGAAACATTAAGGCCGCTGCCTCGAATCTTGCGGGCAGCGGGGCGGAGGCAGCAGCGGCGCGGGTGCCGAGCGGGCATCGAAGACCCGTTCTCGAAACTAGCGGGCAGATCGCGCGTCACTATAATCGCGTAGTGTTGTGTTCACGATTGTGTCAACTAGATATTTGTTTTATTCGCGAAAGAAATGTCTGAACAATGGCGGCAACATCTTTTTGATTCAAATTTATTCCTAACGCTCGATCACCGCTCGCTGCCCGCCCACTGCCCCCAAGATTTGAGCGCGAGAAGTGCACCGCTCGCTGCCCGCCACCGCCCCGCTGCCGCGTCGCTGTTTTCGAGAACCGGCCCGTTTGATTTTACGCATAAGATCCTGCCGCTCACTTGCCGCCGCCGCCGCGCTGCCCGCAAGGTTTAAGGCAGCGGCCTTAGAGTTGAGGGTTTTAATATTAACTAGTGTTGTGATATAATACGCCATAAACGTAAAAAAAAATCTCCAGAATTAGCTTACTGACATGCACAGAACAGAGAAAGTGCTGACACGTTATATAAGTTCATATAATTTGCTACAATGCATAAATATGTGAGCTGTCACGCCCTTTAAACCTGGGGCTTTTATTTAGGCAATAAGTTTTTACTTATTTACATTTCCATTTTAATGATTTTTTTTTGCTTTGCTGGTATTTTGGCGTGGCTAGCATGTAGGTATATAGTAAATAATTTCATTGTTGTTGTGTTTTCTTTTTGGAGAACTGCTCAGGATCGAGCTTGTTGGCGTGTCATGGAAGAGGCCTAAGTCCAGCAGTGGACGAGTAGAGACTGATGATGATGTGTTTTCTTGTGTTAATTACTTACATAGTATTGTATAAAGCACAGAAATCGTAATAACAAGTCAATAGAAGTGAACATTTACACATGCATTTTGCATTATTGATATAAAATTAAACCTTCGAGCTATAACATAACGCAATATTTTCTAACAACACATGATCGCAGAAGGCGCGGCTTTTTTAACCAATAATAAACGTGCGCGAAAAGCAGAGAAACATATCGCGCGCTCACTTTCACTGAGAAAAAGTGCAGTGCATAGGTCTTAATGTTTATGTTCTTGTCGATAATTTTCCGATGAGCGATAATTAAAGTGTTTCATTCCTCAATGCACTTTAAGGTGATTTACATATTTATGAGATAAGGGAATGCAATAAACAATTAAGTAGGTATAAGTTATATTTTTTTATTAAAAAAACAATCAAAATCCAAGCATTTATTTCAAATAAAGCAATTCCTTCTTCCAGAAATAGATATCCATTTATCTTTAATATCTAGATCTTTTGGAAACCTGTAATAAGTAATATCAATATCATTGGATAAAGTAAACAGATGCCTATATGATATAAAAACGTATCAATTCAATCCAACTTAATCCATTATCCTTACAATATAATAATAATAATATGAATACTTAATTATTTCGACATGAAAAGTATCTGATAAATACTAAAAACATCAATTATACAAGGATACCCAACGCAGACTAGTTAACCTACTGCCTACTAGGCCTACCCATATACATACCCTTGTAATAATAAGGATAATTCTCATTAAAATACAATCATCTCATATATATTTAACGTTAACTCATAATATTTCATTCCTATTTCAGTAAAGCTAATAAAAAGTAAACGTAATAAATAATCGATATAAAATAATAGTGACACATTACTATCTCATGCGGCATGTTCCTGGAATTTACGTAAACGGCGATATTGTTAATTTCGTATGACTATAATTCATTGCTGCTTTAAGCAGTTTTCATAGTAAACATGAACAAGCTAAGTATCAATGGTTATTGATGTGAAAAAAAAGTCGTTTTCTATGATAATTGTAGTAGGGGTGGTGAAAATATTTAAATCCATACTATCCATACTAATATTATAAATGCGAAAGTAACTCTGTCTGTCTGTCTGTCTGTCTGTCTGTCTGTCTGTTACGCTTTCCCGCTTAAACCTCTCAACCGATTTTGATGAAATTTGGCACAGACAATCTTTAGACCCTGAGAAAGAACATAGGCTACCTTTTATCCCGGAAAAATTTGATGTTCCTGAGGGAAATCTAAAAAGCGCGATATAACCGAACTCCACGCGGGCGAAGCCGCGGGCGGAAAGCTAGTCTAATATAAAATAGACGTACAGACGGATTTCTATGAATGATTAGTCCATCTGTACTTGAAATGACTTTTTTGCTGTTCGTTTCCGGCTTGTCTATACTTAAGTATTTTTGAAATGCGCAACTTTATCAAGCCCTGGTTATGATTCGATGAATCGACATTTTCCAAGTGGCAATATTCCATCGTCTATGGGTAGCGGTTTTGGCGACAGATTGGTGCAATGGTCTCATGGAGCACCTGAATTTGTAGCCCTTCAACGGCCAAGTCACACAATATTAACTATAATAATATTGAAGAAATCGCAATAAGGAACCTTCAACTTGGCACGGCTTTGTCTAGATTTCATTACTTTTTAGAGATAAAACAGCAGCTCCAGCGAGGCTTGGCATTTTTTTACAGAATGTTTTGGGTTGGATTTCACTTTTTTTTGTAGGGGCGTATTATATTGATTTTAATATTTAACAGTTTTTATTTTTTTTCGATTTAGAAGTAGTTATTACAAATCTTCCTTTTCTTTTTTCCTGTTCTGATTCTTGTACAGTAGCAATAGTTTTATGTATTGCCCCTTCGCGTGGCGCGCGTGGTTGTATTCAATGATCGCTGAAGCTTGAGTTTTATACTATGTTTACTTCTTCAATCAATATGACGTGCGCCCAATGATAATTGTTTACTCGTGAAAGCGCCATATAAGCTTGGCCACGAGAGAATACGGAGGTGCCAATGTCCATTTTTTACCCGACTACGGCAAAGCAAAAGGAGGGTTATGATTTTGACAGGCTATGTATGTATGTATGTATGTATGTATGTATGTATGTATGTATGTTCATCTGTTCCCTCATAACTTCTAAACTACTTATCAGAATTCGACAAATGATATATCATTAGAAGCGTCTTAATTGTCTGCTGGTTATAGGCTATATGGGGTTTCACAAAATATACTGTGGCGCCCTCTAGCGGACAAAACATACAGAGTAAAAAAATAAAGTTAAGATAAATATGCCGTTTGGTATCGTTTGAAAGCGCTTTACTTGTACATTTTGAATATATATATATTGCTAGCATTTACTTGTGACTTTACCTGTATTCATGGGCTGATTGCATATAATTCACATATTTTCGTTCATAGCTTCTTTACTACTTATCAGAATAAGACCATTGCAGTATCATTAGAAGGGCCTTGATATTCTGTTAGTTATGAGCTCATAACTAACTAATAAAACTTGTCACAAAATTTAGTATAGCGCCCTCTAGCGGACAAAAACTTCTATGTTAATATAAAATTAAAATAAATATACCGTGTTTAGTATCGAAATTTGGTCGTGAAAGAGCTTCATGAGTACTTTATGCTTGTACATAATTACAAGAATGCTTTAATGATGTTAAATATGAGCGATAAGAGTAAAGCGCGGATCACGGGAACTGTGAATCGCTTTATGCAATGCAGAGCAGTGTGAACATTAATAGAATATGTAATGCACTAATGAAAAGGACATAAGCTGGGAGTAACTCCACGCGGTGAAGGCGGAAACAGTTTCATAACTGGCTAAAACTCCCATAAAAATATCCTCTGCACTATATGCCTTCGGGCTTATGTTGTTATGTGGGCGTGTAGATGTAATATGTCAAGTACCTATAGTTAAGCCAAATTCGATAAAGAATAGAGGTAAACAAACCGTTGCTAGGCAACGAAAAGTTTACGCCTAAAACACAGATGTTAACAACCTTTTCAATTTCATAAAAGTAATAATCCTACTTCCTACTTACCTAAACAGTTTATTTGTTTAGATATTTATGATTTGCATAGAACGCTTAACCGATTTGAATGCAATATGACACACATGTAAGCTAATTTCCTAATAGGTTAATTTTTTTGATACATATAATTATAATTAGTCCATACTAGAAAGTATTACAATGCTTGTGTTATGTAGTTGATTTGAAAGTAATTACAATACGCTAAATTGTATTGACAAATGCCTCAACTTTATTCATTGCTTGAATTCCACAAAATGTGTTTAATACCTGGATTTCATCCATCTTTCTTTTTTTTAGGGCTATCACGTAATTAATGTCGACTAATGTCGACTTTTTAATGGTTTTTCGAAATTCAAGTTATTATGCATGTTTTAATGATTCTATTGAAACTTTTACATTGCATAACTCCAATTGCGCCTCTATTTTCGGCTGACTTTGTTGTCGACAGTATGAACAGGACAAACAGCCACATCGCATTAAGTATGCAATATTATGTAGTTTCATGTTTGGAAAGGCGTAGTCACACGCTACCGTAGCATATGTAACGTGTGACTACGCCTTTCCAAACATGAAAATTTATCACTACATAGTGAATATTGCATACTTCAGAATAGTATTGTATGACATTACTACTGTGTCCATTTACTTGCAACTACATTAGCAACTTTGTTCAGTTCAGTATTCTGAAAATCTTGTTTTATACTTTTTCAGCGTCGTTTTTTGTCGTAGTTGGGTTTTAGTTTTTTTACTTTTTATTATTTGTACTATTTTGGTGTTAAAGTGTATTTGTGGCGCATAATATTAACAAAAGTTAAACTGAAGAATTAAAAACTATACCAGCGCCTAGCTCCGTAAAGAATAGAGGTAAACAAACCAATTTAGGGTTATCACAACTCACGTTTTACTAATCTTCTGTTATTTACATGATTATCGACTTTTACATGCTAGCTATTTATTAAAAATTCCTATTGCAGCATATTTCAATAGAATCATTAAAATAACATGCTTAATAACTTGGAATTTCGAAAAACCATTAATGGTTTTTCGAAATTCCAAGTTGTCCGGTGGGTGGTAACTTCTGCCGGCGGGGATGGCAAGGCCTACCACCTTTCTAAGAGGATTAGTTTTTTAAACAGCGACTTATCTCTGACGACACCCTCATTACGTAACACACTATTGATATTAACTGGAATCATTTTGAAGTATATTGCTAATCCATTGCTCCATGTGTTTAAAAAATGAGTGCTCAAAAACGTTAATAACGCAATGAATGTTGTTGAACTGTCAAAATGAAACCCATTGCTACTGATGGCGTTTTACGTAATTACACTGCTAGTTTGAGTTGCTAAAGATCCCCAAGCACTAAAATATGTTTTTTTTCCAAACCAACCATCTTCTAGATCAGAAGAATCAAACACTTTGCATAAACGAAGATTTATGTAGGTTAATTAGATATCATAGACAATTCACCTATAATAAATAGTTTGACAGTTTTTAAGTATGTCCCTAAGCGGGTATCACCGCCACTCGTAAGTCCAATGCACTATAAGTTGAAGCTTTCTAAATACATATGAATGGTACTCTAACTTGCGTTTGACCGCAATCCCGTCTGATGGTAAGCAGAGCAGTGATGCGATCGTTGATGGTAAAGCGCGCTAGTTTATTAATAGCCTTATAGCTAGTTTATTATATATTCACTTTAGCCTTGAAGACACTCAAATTGTAGTGTGATGGAAACACCGCCGCTGGCAAATTATAAAAATTATATAAATACTACTAGCTCAAGATTTACAAACTTCATTGGACCTTATATCTATAATAAGATAAATAAAGCAATAAATATCTACCCTTTAACGAAAACTCAATGTAAGGAAAAGGTTACAAAAACTTACAAAAACTTGATTACAAAGAGACTGAGTTAATACTACATATACCTACCACTACCTACTGAAACGTGGTCGCTCACAATGGGCCTCATACGAAGACTCAGAGTCACACAAAGGGCAATGGAAAGAGCTATGCTAGGAGTTTCTCTGCGTGATCGAATCAGAAATGAGGAGATCCGCAGAAGAACCAAAGTCACCGACATAGCTCTGCGAGTCGCTAAACTTAAGTGGCAGTGGGCAGGGCACATTGCTCGTAGAACCGATGGCCGATGGGGCAGCAAGGTTCTGGAGTGGCGGCCACGTACTGGAAGACGCAGCGTAGGGAGACCCCCAACAAGGTGGACCGATGACCTGGTGAAGGTCGCGGGAAGCCGATGGATGCGGGCAGCACAAGACCGGTCGTCGTGGAAAGCCTTGGGGGAGGCCTTTATCCAGCAGTGGACATCTATAGGCTGAGGAAGATACCTACCACAGTGATTGACTATTTACCACATACATACACCCTCTTACATTCATACACACATAATCATATCACACAAATAGAGGACACACGTACTGTTCAGTGCTTATTCTTAATTTAATCTAATTTTAAGTTAATTTATTATTGCTGGTAAATTATAAAAATGTTAATTTTATTTGGTATGATGTTATTTTAATTTATTTCATTAAATTTAATTGATTTATTCTATTTTTGAACATGTAAATTTACAAAGCATTGAGATAGAAAAGCTCCGATAGGAGTAATTGTGTTCTGTGTAGAAAAGTCTATGTTACAAAGTGTTGACTGTACTCAATGGCTACCTACATATATCTAGTGTCTACTTTTTAAGGGATTGGTCGCTGATAACTGAAACACAGGCTTTTGCCTAGTTCGGTTACAGATGTGTAATCCGATTGTAACAATAAATTATAGCCTACAATATATTTTGTGTAACAATGTAAATTATTTCTGAATAAACGTTATTATTATTATATAATTGTTCCAGTCCCTCGATGTACGCGGAATAAAAGAGGGAGCAAAACGCTTCGTCGTTGTTCCCTTGTACACTGATAGAGCAGCGGTGGACTAGTAGTATCGTCCGCGATTTCCAAATTGTAGGCCGTAGGTTAGAACCCTATCAGGCGCTTTAATTTGTGTACATTATTTCATCACCACTGCTCTCAAAACGGTGCAGTGAAGGAAATTTTCGTGAGACAACCGGCATGTTTTAGAAGCAAAAACTTCGAAGGCATGTGACATTTATCAACCCGCACTGTGCCCGCCTGGGCCGCAGTGGGCCGTAATCTACACGGGTAGATTACGGCCCACTCTATCTCATCGAGAGGAGGATGTGTCCTAGGAGTGGGAATATTTTAGGCTGATTATATATCCCTGATTTATGTCTCAATATGTCAAAAATGCATCCAATTTCTCTATATTTATGAAAAAAAAGAAAAGTGAGTTTGTTTGTTCCGCTTTCACGCCGTAACTACTGAACCGATTGCTTTGAAATTTTATAGACACAAAGATAGAAGTCCGGATTAAATAATAGGGTAGTTTTTATCCCGGAAGAATCGATATTCCTAAGGAAAATCTAAAAAGCGATATAACCTCAATCCACGCGGGCGAAACCGCGGGCGGAAAGCTAGTGGATTATATTTTGACCAAATTTTGAGTGAAATTTATTTTAGGGTAATTTGTTAATTTCATTTGTGTAATGTTTATGTTCGAGTTGAAAAGTTAGTAGTAGTTAGTAATCGTTCGACTATTTCTTCGTGTAAACTAAAAAGTATAAAAGCCAGTCTAGTCTTATCCACAGTTTTTATCAAAGCAGAAGGGGAGGCATTTCCAGCAGTGGGGCGCTCTAAGCTAGATTAAATTAGAAGATATATGTGTCCCACTACGCTGGATTTTTGCAATGACAATAATTTTTTTTATGTAGCAATAGTAGATTTGATTATAGATTACTGAACGACGAACATTTCTTCCTTCTGATCTAATTCAAAGGTTACTGCAGACCATAATTTTAGCCTATATAGGTGCAAAGTTCTCATCAATATAAATGAATTAATTCCAAACACAAAGTAGCTACTGTAAACCGTTGAGGAGTCCCCTAACAGCCCTTCGTCTTCGTCATAAGATCTCTAATGACAATCCCAATTTATCTACTAGGTATAAAGCTCTTATCAATACAAATTAATCAGGCATAAACACAAGGTAGCTGCTGTGAATCGCCGAGGAGTTCCTTCGTTTGTCTCTCGACTCCATCATCAAATCTACTTCAGACCTTCATTATAACCCATATGGGTGCAAAGTCCTCATGAATATAAATGATATACTTAAGTCCAAACACAAAGTAACTACTGTAAACCGTTGAGGAGTACGCGGGACTGACCTTTGTCTTCATCATCAGAGCCTTTATGACAGTCACAACCCATCGAGGTGTAAAGTTTTTTTTTTATTAGTTATAAACTAGTGCTTGACTGCAATCCCGCCTGATGGTAAGCAGTGATGCAATCGTTGATGGTAAAACGCACTAGCTTATTAAGCCTATTCACTCAAAAAAACTGAGTGAATAGGAAGAAGACGGCAGTTGAGCGAGGTGATGCAATGTTTAACCCAACAACACGACCAACGATGCTGCGCCAGAGGATGATCTGGAGACCCTCCACGACCAAACTCCCGACATAACAACATTAGGCACATCGTACCCGGTACACATCGCAACACAACTGCTCAGACCCGTCCTCCGTACGGCTTCACCAGACAAATAAAATAATTCTAAATAATAATAATTTAATTCCCATCAATACAAATTAATCAAACATAAACACAAGGTAGCTGCTGTGAATCGTTGAGGAGTTCTCACGACTGTCTCCCAGCTTCATCATCAGATCTACTCCGTACCTTTATTAAATTGTAGTGTTTTCTAATACTTATTGAAAATACTTAGAAATGCACTTGTCACCCCTACGATTTTTGAAAGTTACTCTTGATTTCTCTGGTCTTCCATCATCAGATCCTGACCTGGTAACTATTGAACCACCTAGAAAGTATACCCTTTCAAACAAAAAGAAATTTGAAAATCGATCCAGGCGTCTTAGGGTAATCGGTGAACACACCTACATAAAAAAAAAGATTACGACGAATTGAGAACCCGCTCCTTTTTTTGAAGTCAGTTGATGAAGCGGCCCACCAAGTTGAATATTTTATTGACGGTGGTACGTCAATCTCTACTAGTTTGGTTGGGCTCTTCTGCTTTCTAATCAAGGTCACCAGGTACTTCAGATCTTCGATTATTCTAGTTTTTATATTTTTCCCTTTATGTGACCATTAAACCCTGGCTCTGTACCAAATTTCAGCTCTCTGAGTTTATGGGAAGTACTACTTCTATTTTGATGATCATGAGTGAGTGAGTGTCGAAAACACGGAAATTTACTTTCGCTTAACTTCAGAACTGGATGAGCTACAGACTTGAAATTTTAGATTTGAAGTGTGTAAATGCAGCTTACTGGATGACCAAAATTTCAGCGTTCAGGCACTATCCAGAGGTTCTTAATTAGGGACCTGAAAATGCAGCGAAATGGTTCGGATAAAGATGGTACGGCAGTGTTTGCTTCGCGCTCGTCTTGGCGAGGGCACTGCCGTGCCCTCAGATTAAAAACTACATTATTTCAAAAATTAAGTACTTACATATGAAATGTGATCCGTTTATTTGTATAATTACAAGTTTTGGAAGAGTTTCCGCAGTTAGATACGCTGCAAATCACCATGTTTATCGCTCTGCGTCCCAAACAACACAAATAACCGCAACAAACGCTCCACGCACTCTTGTGTATCACAATACATATGCACGGCGACAAGGTCACGCGTCTTTGCGATTTCTATTGACTTGTTATTACGATTTCTGTGGTGTAAAGTCATGTTTTTTTAAATGAACAGGCAGCTGTGCTGCTGGGGAGTTTGTTCGCCACTTCTTTCCAGCGAAAGCATTGGGAAGTGGTGAAGGGCAGGCGTTTTGGGCGGACTGTCTTATGTAATATGTTTACATTGAATAATTAAATTTGTATGAATACAAGTAAAACTTTAAAAACCTGTACAAACAACAGGGTAGCAATTTCCGTAGTTTTAATTATGTTTGGGATAAAAAATTACCCATATTAAAAATGATATAAACTAATTCAGTAAACGATTCTGAACGAACTATTTCCAGAATCACTTATCGAGAGACATCAAATAAAACCAACTCATATTATTAACACTTTTAATTGCTAAACATTATCGTATAATTTCCAAATTTTAATACATTTAGTAACAGTGTAACAGTTATATTATAAGGCAAATACATTGATAATAAGTACACAGTGATATAAAATTATTTTGATATCGTGTATAAATTATATTGTGCAAGATACAAAATAGAAGTGACCTATGATACGTAAACAATTAAGTAGATTTTTTATTATTTAGGTGCATAAATATTGTGTTTTTGAAGCAGTGTCCGCACCTATTTTTTCCATTTTCACCGAAACAGTCTTTTTGAAATATTCAGGTCACGGTCCTCTCATCCATAAATGTCACTTCTATCTTTAAACTATGTTTGAGTGATTTTTTAATACATATCAAGAAATATTAAAAATACGTGGAATTCTGTAAGGCACCTTCATTGTAGTCACACAATAATAATATCTAAAATATAACTTATATTTAGTAAAAAACAAGCGTTGTAATTTTTAAAATGCATTTAGTAATTAAATAAATTGTCTCAAATTCATACATTTAAAAAACCATCCAGTTTTGAATAGTAAAGTAAAAAGCACATATTGTAAAGTAAGACATACACAAAAAGTAGCACACGTAATAAGAAAATATTTATAATTATGAAAAAATACAAATGTTAGCGGCCACCGACTGACAGACCTCCGATTTGCAGACGATATTGTGTTATTCTCCCCATAACCTTCAGTACTTGAAAACATACTCCAAGATCTGAACACAGCAAGTCTTGAGGTTGGAGTCTCAATGAACAGATCCAAGACATAGATCATGACCAACAACACAAAACGTAGGGGTAGGCGGACATAGGTTGCAAATATGAGGATGAGAACACATACTTGAGCGTTGAGATAGTGTCTTTCAAGAACAGTCAAGACAAGGAAGTCGAAAGACAAATCCAAAATGCCTGGAAAACCTACTGGACCCTTGAGGAATACATAAAATGATTTTTTACTATTTTTTAAAACTCATCGTCCTGTACATCCTGCCCGTTCTGACCTACAGTCCACAAAGTTAGTCACTTAGTATTTAGTAAACAATATAAGTCCAAACTCAAAGATTTGCCAACGGGCAATGGAGCGCAACATAATAGGTATTAACCGTATGTAGTATCGTGTTAGACATACGCTATGCTCCATAACTCAAGTAGCGGATGTTGGAGAAATAACAGTCAGCTGTAGTGGGAGCGGGCTGGACACGTCTCGCAAATGCACCCCAAGAGATGGGCAAAAATCGTCACTCACTGGATACCGAGGGAGGTTTTTTAGCGGTAGATCACGGCGAAGGCGGTATGACGATCTGGTAACGGTCACAGGACCAATATGGACAGAGATAGCAGAAGACAGGGAGGTTTGTAAGAAAAAAGAAAGAGGCCTTTACCCAGCAGTGGGACACCAAATAGGCTACAAAAATGAAAAAATACATAAATATTAGTATAACTTTTAGCCTCTAACCAAACTTCATTACATAATTTAAAAAAAATATCAGAAAATTATAATAATTAATTGAACAAAGATTCATAAGGCGTGCTGCATACTTATATGCATTAATCGAATATTATTATGAAATGTAAAGTGTCAAAAATAACCCTCGAGAATTATTCTTCAAAGAGATATTATAAAAATCTATGTATAAGCTGCGTGCCAAATTTCATCCATTATTCACCCGTTTTTGCGTGATTAAGTTAAAAACATATATATTAATAGTATTTACTCTGAGTCGGCTGTGATGTTCAGCAAATACCGTCCAAACAAATATAATGACGAATGTTCTGGCCGAACAAGTATGCAGCACGCCGAGAAATTAACTTACATCTATTTGAATATATTAAAACTCTTTATTTATTTAGTTTGGGCAATGTTCAAGTTATATTCAGTTCAATATATTAAGCGCATTAAAGTATAAACAATTGTAACAAGTATCAGCATGGCATTATTTACCGACATAACAATATGAGCGTGTATTTGCGAAAAACATTTTAAACACTTTATAAAAATATTACTAACGCGTAAAAATAGTGTATAATCCATGTGATTCAATTAATTATTTTATTGATTAATCTTACAATACAGCAAATATGTATATACGATATAGTATACCTACGTACCTGAACTGGTAGTTAACACTTAACAAGAGGTGGTCAATAGATCCTAAAAACTACAATGGCGCCGATTCTGTTGCTCACAAACTTAACTAATTTTAAGTTAAGTGCATTTTGTATTTCTATTTCATTAAGAAAAGGATAGAAGATAACATTTTAGTTCAATTCTCCTGTAGCCAGCCTTTCGGTGTTCTATAGGATGCATTCTGGTGAGTGTGCAAGGGAATTGCATGATTTAATTCCCCCATCTCCGTTCCATCATCGGACTACCCGTCGTACGGCGAGTTTCCACCCTTACGTTGTTAACACTACTACGATCCGGACGAAGCGTTTCGCCTCCTCCTTTATACTCCGTACATCAAGGGACTGGAACAACTTGCCAGCGGCGATGTTTCCATCGGACTACAATTTGAGTGTCTTCAAGGCTAGAGTGAATAGGCTCTTAATAAACTAGCGCGCTTTACCTTCAACGATCGCATCACTGCTTACCATCAGGCGGGATTGCGGTCAAGCACTGGTTTATAATATATACAATATGTAAAGAAAACCCTGTCCGATCCGTGAAGGTATTGTTAGGTATCGATAACTGATTCTACTAATGCCCACAAAGACAGGCAAAACTTTAAAAAAAAATCCCCCTACAAAAATGAATATTATTTCGCAAAAAGAGGTAACTTAATACATGTGCGGTAAGCAACCCCATTCCGCGGGCGGCGGGGGGCAGAGCACGCGGCACCTGTGACGTGATCGCGTCGCTATTCGCTTATAATAATACCGGTGTTGACACTTTTTTAAAAATTACCAAATTTCGGGGAAATTGGAATTAATTCCCCGGAAAAAAGGATTATTTCAAAATTCATTAGTATTGTTACTATGATGATTATGTAAAATTTTATATTATATTTGGTCAAGTGTTTACCTAACCTTTACTATCCATATGGGTCGGACAGGGTTTTCTTTACATATTGTATATAAAAAAAATATATATATTCCATAGACAGTTTTGACGCGATAAAATCATGGCGACTAAAAAACGCCAATTCACGTCAGAAGCGAATTAATTTGACAGGTCTAAACTGACATTTTATCTTCAGTCCTTTTCTTAATGAAATATAAAAAAAAATATGCACTTTAAATTTAATTTAGTTTGTGAATAAAAAAATCGGGGCCATTAACTTATTAAACACTCAAAAACCAAACGTACTCTTCAAATATAAATAAAACAAAATGGAGCAGAATGAAATATTCAGCCTCTTATTGTCACCGCGCAAAATTCTTAACTCATACCGAGAAGGCATGAGCACTGATCTCCACGCTTGCTCCAGGCAGATTAGCAAATTCAATCCAGACTTTCTCACGATGTTTTCTTTAGCAATTATAAGAAATGGCCAAGATAAACATTATTAGACAGAAAATATAAATTGAACGTAACTCAGGTACTTGCCCGAACTTGAACCAACAACTTAGCGATAATAATAGGAGTAAATAAAATAAATATAGCAGTTATAAAGTGAATTAAGGAGGCAGCTGTCTGGAAAATTTTTTAAGAATGCAGTAATCATTCACTCAAGAAAAAAATAACACTACAACATTGCTAACAGCTGCACTCAAGTCTTCACTTCAAAAAAAAATTTTTCAATCATTCATTAACTCTAAGTAAATGATTGATTACTCATTTATTGTAAGTAAATGATTGATCAATTGTTTATTCTGAGTAAATTATTGATTCCTTTTACCAATTAGAATTGGTAAGACTTTGTAAAGTCAATTTTTTTCAATTAAAGTCACAAAAATATGACAGACCGAAATCGTTTCAATTGTTGACATATGCGAAAATATACCTACTTGGTAATTATGGATTATTTTTAACACATTCAGCGCTACCGACTCTCCGGGCGAGGCGGTGACACTGAATGTGTTAAGTGACATTTCTGAGTACAGCAGTTAACTTTTAACTGTTTTTGCCTATAAACTGGTCGTGTAACTCGTACCTAAATACTAAAGGCTTCATAGAGGCATGCTTAAATAAACTAAAATTATTGCCTACAAAGACTTGTCGGTTGTCTGAAGTACTGCGGGTATATATCTAGAGCAGTTAGTTCTTAACTTACGTAGATAAATACAATTTATTAACAACAAGGCACAGTGTATAAGGCTCATTATAATGTGTATAATTAGGACATTTACAAAATAGTGCATAGTGCTTTAAAGGACATACAAAATTCATGGCAATGCAATTTACTAAAACAGCTATATCACGTCTACTATAACATATCTCGAAATACTGGCATTTAAAAGTTCATTTGAAGGAAAGCTTTATACAGAAATACATTTTAAGCGATATGTCATGATTTAATTTGATTCAGATCGAGAATTTGAGCCATCACACCCTGTAGCAACATTATTCTTTGGTTAAACCGTTGAACCATTATATGATTATTAATAAACAAACATTGCATGACTGCACACTATGACTGATCCTTAAATAACGTAAAAGTAAAGAATATTTGTGTCTGAATTGATTAAAATTATTTAAGAAATATGTAATATTAGTTCGATGATTAATAATGGCCGTAGTGTGCAAAACAATATGCGTTAAATTAATAAATACTGTAATAAAACATTTGATAAGTACATGATTTTGTTCGGACTTAAACTATAATAACATTTCACTTAAATAGCTAACATTTAGACCAGAGCAAGTTTCTGAGCTTAAAATTGTCACCACATCAATAATTATTTGTCATGTAATATTAAATCAATTATGATAATTAATCTTTACACAATATAACATTTGATTCAACTATGATCTATAAACATTAGAACACATTAACTCATTTTTATTATGGCAATTGAAAACAAACCAATAAAAATTATGTTGTTTTTTACACGTGGCAACTTCCTCTCTCAAGTCTATTTACAAATACGTTGTCGCAACAATACACAACAGCACAGTGCTTTTATAGTGCTAATGATGTCTTTTAACCATCAGAAACAAATATTTAAAAGGCGTAATTAGGGAACAAGAAAGGTTTTTAAGGTGTTCATGTGAATAACACACGCTAAGCGACTTTACAGCCTAAAAATCTAGGCCAATTTCCTCCTAACTTTTAGACTAGCGTTTAGTTCTCCTACTCCCCCACCATGCCACTACCTCCTTAGTACCCGACGCGGGGGGGCGGCGACTCCACCGTAGAGGTGGTCTGCTTGGACACGACGCGCGTGCCCTGCGCCAGGCCGCCGGCGCGGACCGCCACGTACTTGAGGTACGCGTCTGCTAAGTACGCGAACATCGCCACGAAGCCAAAGAACTGGAAGTAATATTAATCATTTTTATTTACATTGTATTTTTCTTTTATGAACACAATATGAAATACAGACATAAATGTTGTGAAAACTTAGAATAAATTCAACTGATAATTGTAAGGGAAGTTATTATTTAAATATAAGCAAACTTAAGTTAATAACAGATTTTTAAAAAAATGAGCAAATTTATGTAGTATTTTTATAGACATACTCCCTGTACAAGTGTTACTGTAGACCATATGTAGGTACCTACATTTTGCAAGACAACGCATACCTAGTGACTAGTGATACAACATTTATGTTATCAAATTATGTATCACCGCAATTTACCGATCAATGTCACTATTATGGGCGGAAATAATAAAAAATAATCTAGTTCCACCAAATTTCTATGAATCAGAACAAACCAAATTAAATATTATATTCTTTGGGTCAATAGTGACAGCAACTCTAGAAGCAAACTACAGGAAAATTGATAACATAAACATCATATACTGTGCTGGGACCTCCACAACAGGCGAGTCCTGTGCGTATTCGTCGATGTCAAATGCCTTCTAATTGTTAGTTCTAGAACATGCTACTTTCCTCAGTATGTTTTCCCAAGCCGTTTTGAGAACATTTTTTTTTTTTTAACAAAGTAAAGCACTTTCCTGTGTTGACCTAGGCGCCGATACTTCTAGATATGAGACAAATTACTAGTCAATAAAACTTACAGCAGCAGCAGAATGCGGGTCTTCATGCACACTCGCGGCCAAACTCGACACCACCAAGTAGAAGAAGGTCCACAGGGCGCAGAACCCGAACTCAAGCTTCAGCCACGGGATCTTGTAGAACTTCTCCACGATATGGAACAGGTACAGGCCTAGTAGAATGCCCGTGAACCAGAACGCGATCATCGAGATCCAGCTGAAGAACGAGCCTTTGAATTGGTTGCTGAGCCACGAGCATTGGATGCATATGAATCCAAGGATACTGCAAGCCTGAAATCAAAGTTGTGGACAGTTGAAGTGTGTGGGTAACAGTACGCAGTGGGTAACACACGCACACTATTTCGAGTTAAATTAACATAAACTTTGTTTCAGGACCATTAAGTTGATTTCAGAGTGACTAGCAGTATTGAAATAGTCATAATAATGTTTGAAATTATAGCGTAAAATGAACTCTATGGTGTAGGAATTACGAGTTACTATTCCATAACCTCATTTTGTTTACATTTTTGCGGAATGTTGCACACAATGTTACGTAGGGGCTGGTGGTGTGGTAACAAATATCAGGCGTGTAACACACTATTATCAGTTGGAATCATTACGAAGCATATTGCTAGTACATTGGTCCATATGTTGGAAAAATGTCTCTGCTCAATGACTACCCGACATTGCAATTGATAATGTGTTACGTAATTATCCTGCTAGAGTTTTGGTGGGAAGGTTAAGCTGAGAGTCAAGCTCATTTTTCATTGGACTTTTTAAATTATTTATAGTGTTGTTTACCGAATAAAAGTGCGTGATTTATGTAGTAAAAAGGGCATTCAGTAAATAATTCATAAAGAACATTGAGATATCACAGCATAGTGGCCTCATAATGACTTTGCCTCAAACCTCCCTCGTAGACGGTTCACGTGGCCGTCTTTGCCGACACGAATAATTCATTAGGTGACATTGGCTAAATGCACTAAACGTGCGAAGCCAAAAAAAAAAAAGGAAGAAAGTCTTGATTACTTCAGAAAAAAATCTTTACCTTTTAGGTACTTGAAATTGGCACAACACTAGTACTATATAGTAATAGGTAAAGCTACGTTTGCCGCGATTGATTAGTCGATCGGTGACCATGTTTACATACCAAGACCCCTCCGTGCCTTGGAAAGCACGTGAAGGCATTGTTCCCGACTGCCATTTATAGATTTTTAAGGTCGTTACACGGGTAACCTCCTGGGCCAGGGTTGCCGGTTGGTTAAATCCGTGGCCCTGCCACACGGGCAAGTGAAGGAACAATGGTTCAGTAAAAGTCTGACACGCCCTTCCGCTCCGCCCAGAGTGGGAGAAGTCGTTTGATAATTTCCCATCCAGAACAAAAAAGGTCGTTACGGGTAGTCAAAAGCCTGAAAGTTAAGACAGGGTCTGTTTTAGGAACCACTACTTAGCGTATAATATAAAAAAAAAAATATTAAACGATATTGAATGTCTATATGAGACATATGAATTCGTTAAATCCATACTAATATTATAAATGCGAAAGTAACTCTGTCTGTCTGTCTGTCTATCTGTCTGTCTGTCTGTCTGTCTGTCTGTCTGATACGCTTTCCCGCTTAAACCTCTCAACTGATTTTGATGAAATTTGGCACAGACAATCTTTAGACCCTGAGAAAGAACATAGGCTACCCTTTATCCTGGAAAAAAATGATGTTCCCGAGGGAAATCTAAAAAGCGCGATATAACCGAACTCCACGCGGGCGAAGCCGCGGGCGGAAAGCTAGTGATAAATATTTTTGTTTGTGTTTCGTTGTACAAGCACTTTTACACGTCAAACTTATTTTTTACATCTCTCATATTCGGTAAGTAGGTCGTTATTAACCTCAAATGGCTCTTATAAGTGACCAATTAGCGCTCTAGGGTATTAATGTAGCTAGAAAAGCCCTAGGGCAATAAGTAATTAAAAAAAAAAAAACACTCTTTCAAAAAGTTCGCGTACATCTAATTTAATCATCATACTGACAATAGACATCACGCATTCAGCCCAATGACAAAAGAGGTCGCTTCGCAATTCAGCCTTTTGAACGGCGAAGGTCAATTTAGTTCTTGAAAAAATAATAAAAAAAAAGATGAAAAAAGGCGGGAATACATAACTTTTACTTTAAATATTGTGTTTTTGGAATTTTAATTACGAAGCATGATGAAGACATAAGCTGCACTCCAGATTCATTGAAAATGGAAGCTGAAGCAGCAATTAACAATATTTTATTCTTGTAATGCCGGTTTTTTTCTAGTTACCTCACAATCGAGATGTAAAGCAGAGTAGTTAGCCCGGGTGTAAGCATCAGTTATTGCTTCCTCGAACTATAGGCGCGCCCTCGCTCGCCTAAATATCTCGGGCTGCAATTGATGTCTTACAGCCATTGGCTACTAATGTACTGTTAAAACTAGATGAGTGTTGTAATTATTATTAATCGTTCTAGACATAATAATTAATAACCCCTGAAATTGTCTTTAATATTCCCGAAATCGTATGGTTTATAACATTTTTTTATTTTATAATAATAGGGATGAATCCAAGGTATAAAAATCAAAAAAATAATTAGTCCGTCGTATAGATTTAAAATAATTAAGACCCGTATTTTTTTATTTTGTCGAAATTACAAAAAACTACTAAGATATAGCGTAGTAAAGTTACGCAGTGGGGGCTAATTACGTCACGCCGTGGTATATTTTGTACTACGACGTGACGTCATGCGACATTTCAAATCAATATATCTTCCTAAGTATTTGAATGAAGGAAAAAATAAAAAATACGTATTCAATATTTTTTATAAATCTATCTGATGGACATTAAATTATTTTTTAGGATACAACCCAATTCAGGAACTCTGATACAATTTGCTGACACAGCTCCTACGTATGCAAGACTCGACAATACGGTGAAAGATGGGAGAATATACATTATACCTGTAATGAAGGCATTCGCGGAAAACAACAATATTAACTATGGTAGAATATATGATAATCACGTAATAACATGAATAGTCGCGATTTTAAAAAACGATATCATCCACGCCGAATGTAGTCAGCGTGGCGGTGGAAACTGTTACAAGGACGCCGTATATTATTTAAATTAACAAGTAGGATTTAATAAATAACTAAGTTTGGCAATGTATTGAACCGACTGCGCAAGTTACGACGTATACAATGTTCAAACATAATTGAACGCAATAAAGGAAACAAAAAGGAAACGCTTTCATTACTATGACTATGACGAATATACTTCATTGAATTGTATTTCATACTAATAATGAGGACATTTCTTGTATACATAGCTACACATCAAGCTATACATTTCTAGTTGAAGCTGACCAGCCCCTGTAGCCAATGTAACATCGCTTCATAGCGAAGCGAAATCGAATACCAAACCAATGCCGGGAACGATTGATCACGCGACGCGATAATTCACGTGGTCAATCGTTCCCGCCATTGGTTGGTTTGGTATTCGATTTCGCTTCGCTACGAAGCGATGTTACATTGGCTACAGGCCCTGGAATTGTCTAGGGTTTTCGTACAATCAGTAGTCAACTTATACTGGTACACATAGCTTCATGGTGGCTACACGCCGTGCGTAATTTCTTATAAATTTAATCTCCTATTGAATCTCAACAGCGGATGAAGTGTGAAAAATCCTCAAGCCCGTTATAAGGAATTCATTTCTAGTACCAACGGTATTAATTTCCAGTCATCTGTCAATTAAATATAATCTATCATTATCATTAACCTTTTATCGTCCCACTGCTGGGCACAGGTCTCCTCTCATACAGAGAAGGATGGAGCGTAATCACCACGCTTGCTCAATGCGGGTTGGCGATTTCAGACTTGAAAGGCCAGGTTTCCTCAAGATGTTTTCCTTCACCTTTTAATCAGTCAATGTCCAAGATATACTTAGAAAGTAGGTACATATAACTTAGAAAAGTTACATTGGTACTTGCATGACCTGGAACCGAACCCGCACACTCATACTTGAGAGGCTGGTGTTTTAACCACGAGGCCACCACGACTTCTAATAATATAATCTATACTAATATGTACGCGCGCGCTAATCTGAGGAACTACTGGTCCGATTTCAAAAATTCTGTTTGTGTTGGATAGCCCATTAGTCCAGGAAGGTTTTAGGCTATCTAACATAACTCACTCCATAGGCATCACTAACTCCACGCGAACGAAGTCGCTGGCGGCCGCTAGTATTCAATATAATGAACATTAAAGGTGATGTCACTTGGGCGTTATTGATGCATCGGCAGCGGCTCTGCACCGCCTTGGCGGTGACGTCATTGCAGTGCTCAATGCATCGCATTAGCAACGCCCGTGTGGCTTACTGCCTCTTTTGGGGTGTAAACATAGCACGCGATGAATTGTCATTATTATAGTACATACACGTTCGATGCTTCTCTATCAGCTATCGCTAGCTAGCTATCTCTAGCCACAACAACCGTCGTCAGATCGAGACAACAACAAGGAGGTAAATCCAATCAAGGTTGATGATTTTAAGATTGTGTCACGCGACGTGCGCGGCTCTATGCACCTCTGAGATCGGGCTATGCGGTCAAATGGCGTAACAGTCGTTAAATCCATTGTATTCATCATGTATTCGCAAGACGAATGAATAGATGAAGCATACGCGGAGGTCACAGTTGACTGATGACAACAACTATACCGCCATTATATTAAGTGTTGACTCACAGTAGCTAGAGAGTCCTTTGGGCAAAAAACAGCACACCTGTTATGTCTGGCGACCCCTCCGGGAGAGGGCGTGACGATTAGATTAAAGCAGTTACTTTGCATGCCGTGTTTGTTAAAGCTAGCTCCCCTTAGTGCTATTTTCGAGTCAACTACGTCATATTTAACAGCCGGCGATCAACGCGATAACACGACATTGAACTAGGCAACCTTTCTGGAAGGATTTGACCTCATGAATTAAACATGGTACAGCAACCCACAATTCAGTGCTAACAGAACTAAGCTAAGCTGGCCTCTTATTCTATTGAATGTCTGTTCTACGTAAGGTCAGCTCAAGGACAAGTGCTACCACAGACGTGCATTCGACAGTACCTCCTACAAGTATTTTAGTACTGAACAAAGCCTGTTAAAGTGGATTGTCTTGTATTGATTTTTCAATAGGTGTTGCTGAAACCGTGTTGTTTTTAAATGCATGATAAGTAGATATTATATAGATATTTTTTTCAAAAGTTTTGTCGTCACCCGCCAGTCATTAGTCAACGTGACGCTGGCAGGAGACGACATCTGCAAAGTTGCCAAAAAAAAATGTTGTCATAAGTGAATTATCTGAAGTCTGTAGTAGATTAGCACCAACTGAAACTGCTAATAATAACAACAGACCATCGGTCCATGGTCTGTAATGATAAAATTATGTTGATGATAACAAGTAGGTACAGATAAATTGTAAACATATCCGAAATCTGACTGATTACAAGGTGAAGTGACTGATTACAAGTGAAGTATCAACATCAATAGCGAGTACATTACACGCCTTCGGTTTGCTGATGATATTGTACTCATGGCTAACACCGCGGAGGACCTGAGTAGAATGCTCGATCAGCAGAGCCTCCGAGCGAACATGGACAAGACGAAAGTCATGTGTAAATGTAATGCCCATGTTGTACCGACTCCTATAAAGATTAGAGACTGTTCTCGAAGTTGTTGACAATTAAGTATACAAACTATACTATTATTATACTCTTTGCTATACAGTTAGGAAGGTCCAACTTCGAGAAATGAAATGAAATCATTTATTAGGTATGCAAGTAGGATCACTGATCACTTTTACATGTCCTATTTTTTTCAATCGAGAAAAAGGTCAGTCGTCGAATCCAACTCAGGTGGGCTGCTTACGGCAAGCTACGTAGAATCTTCTCGTCCGAAATACCGCAGTGTCTCAAGACAAAAGGTTTGGGGTTTCACTGCGCGATCGAATCAGGAATGAGGAGATCCGCAGAAGAACAAGAGTAACCGGCATAGCCCGCAGAACTGCAACACTAAAGTAACAGTGGGCCGGGCACATTGCCCTTAGGACCGATTCCCGATGGGGCCGACGGGTTATCGAGTGGCGACCACGCACCGAAAGACGCATCGTGGGTAGGCCCCCGGCAAGGTGGACCGACGACCTAGTGAAGGTCGCGAGAAACTGCTGGATGCTGGAGGCGCAGGACCGGTCGTCGTCGAGCTCCTTGGGGCAGGCCTATGTCCAGCAGTGGACGTCTTTCGGCTGAAATGATGATGTCAAGGTGAAGGAAAATATCTTGAGGAAATCTGGACTTTAAGTCTGAAATCGTCAACCAGCATTGAGCAACCGTTGTGATTACGCTTAATCCTTCTCTGTATGAGAGGAGACCTGTGCGCAGCACTGGGACAATAAAAAAAAAGGTTGATAATGATGAATATACAATTGTTTGTTTTTCCCAATAAAATAAAATTGAAACCCATATTCAGCTAAAAAATAAATAATACTTACAACTTGGACAACTTTCAGTATGCCCGGTATAGTCTTAATATATGCTGGGTCAAACCGGATGTTGGTCTGGACAGCTGTGCTGGATGTAACAGTTGTTGTTGTGGTGTGTTGTCCAGGGAAACTTACTTCTGCCATGGTTGTTTACCTGGAAACAATCAAAGCATTGAGTTTTGACCATGAGATAAAACACTAATTACTTAATAAGCATTAACAGCTTTATATACAATGGCTGGAATGAAAAAGTTAATTAAGTTTTTCGTCTATCTGATTCAGTCACAAGTTCAAGAAAATGATTCAAGAATAAAAGTCGGCAAAATCTATCTTATTTTTATTTCATTGCTAAAATATGCCCCACACAAGGATGTGCTATTATTAAGGTATAAAAATTTGACATTTTAAGCAACAAAGCATTGTTCTTTGTAAAATGAAAGTAAGGTTTGTTCCTCCACGGCTACAACAAAGAATTTGAAATTTACAAAAAAGCCATTGTGTTTATAATGAAATATTAGTAAAATTTTGTTTGACAAAAAAATAAAAATCATTTATTCAACTTAGGCCGAGAATCAGCGCTTCTTGAACTTCGCTATGAAGAAAAAGTCACAGAACAAACTCTGCAACAGCACAGCTATCTGTTTAGTTAAAAATACACCTAACTTTATCCAATACTATGCATAACACAAAAAAAAAGCCTTTACACTCGTGTTGACCAATTGGTAACATATTTTTTGTTAATAAAATGATTAACAATGTGAGTCATACATCATTAACATGTTTTACATGATAACTTTGATATCAGTTACACTGCTTTTGCATACATAACATTTGAACCTCACTAAATCTGTGTTATTTAATACACTTGAACATTTGTACCAAAGCTAGTCAGCAACATGTAGAAAAAATCTGTTTTTAAGCTATGATTAGTTTAATTTTATAAGGTGACTGCTATAGTCAGGCTGATTAGTAGAGATGGTTATACTTTAATATGCAATGATTACAGCTTCATTCAAACTTTATGGCGACTCACAAGTGCGCTACTCATTTTGCAGTACCTTACATGTAAATCTGCTTCTGCACAGTGCTTTGCCTGGTGATCTATGCTGCCTAAAGTTTGACTGTGGCTGCATGATGGATGGATTGATATTATTTTGATGCTGATAATATCTTATTGTAAATTTAATTTATTAAGTGCCTAGGTAATTACCAGCCAGAATCATTGATTACTAATAGATAACATCGATTGTTTTCCAGGAATAGAAATATATTAAAAGAATAATAAATAAATATAATTAATATATTTACAAGAATACAATATAGATTCCTGTAATGTTTTTGAATTTCCGAATAACTGTGCTTTATTTACAGATAAGTTATATTTCCTCCTTATTGCAGCAACATTTCAAATAGGTTTTATTGCCAAGATTTCAACCAATAGAGGTTAATCTAAGATAATAGGGACCATACTTTACAATTATGGGAATGAAAGTGAAACTGGTAGCTAGTCAATATTGAACAGAGAAAGTTAATGACTCTTTCTACAAGGCAAAGGATGTGTATGATGAAATATTTGTAGCATTCAAAAGGATAATGGATAAATACAGCAAAGCAATTTAAACTATGTAAACACAATATAAGTAGCCTCAACTGCAGGTGGGAGGAACATACTGTAAACTGTTCAAATCAGCTACAACTGATAATTAAAATGGGTGTTATAGGTAGCGGTCACTCTGATAGGATATACGCTATTATAGATAAGTAATATTCATTTATGTAGTTCGTAAGAAAGGAAATGTAATGTTTCTTTCTGTGTAAAGTAAAGTCTATGACCCATGTAACAAGTCACTGCGTATTTTGATTTAACTAGTGAGCACGTTTAAGCTACGATATACCGCCTGTCACGACCTAAAATAGCGAATATTGAGCAACACACCACAGAAATAAACATTACAACTTTGTAAAAAAATCTGCGATTTCTTTTCTTACCTTACTTAAACGTTCACGTTCGCTACAAACACTTTTTTCATAAGAGTAACTAAGATATTTACACTTGCGGGACTTACACTAGCGATTAAAAATAGGTGTAAATTAATATCGTGTCGTAAATCGAATATATGACCAAATGACCGACCTATGAAACCAAATGTCAGAAATTGATATTTTATGGAAAAAGGAAAATTGTTTCAAATTCTGTTTACATTAGCATCAAAAATAAGAACAGCAAGATGCAAGTAACAATTTATACGAGTATGAGTGAGATAGCAAGACAAAGCTTTACGGTTGAAAGGATAGAAATGCCACCATTCGGCAATTGGTAAGTACCGGAATGCTAACAAAATGACATTGACAGAAACGATAGAGTTCGCTTTAATCACTGGCTTTAGTCATTGACACAGCTATTACAACTTGCAAGCTTGGACAAATAAATGCAGTAACTTTCTAAAACCTTTCGATTTTCTGTTCCAGTTATGTTACATAGCTTTATTTAGATGATGCATAGTGTTTATCAATATAGATAATAATACAAAAATATTGGATTTGAAAATAAATATTTTATGAATTAAAGGATTAGAACGTACCTTATAACCTTAATGCTCGACATAATGTCAAATTGCTAGAGATGCACAGCATGAACATGAAGTCAAATAGAATCTAAATCGAATAATGAAACTTGATATATAATCGAGAATTAAGATTCTCATTTACGTTTATTTATGCTAGGGTACCCTAATTAAATTGCTGAAAACACTCTCAACCACAGTATCAATCGAGTATTTCCGCTGCTCCGCACAGAAATTAACTCGAAAATGAAGATATTACGCAGAAGCTCGTGGCTAACAGTCCCAAATGTTTGGTTCGTAAGTCAAATGCCTTCCATTATGTTTATATAATCATACTAGCTTTCCGCCCGCGGCTTCGACCGCATGGAATTCGGTTATATCGTGCTTTTTAGATTTCAAGTCAGTCCTAGGGGGGGCACTCAAATTTTTAGAGTGGGTAATCTGAGTATGCTATCGACGCACGCGGTTTTTGGCAATTACACCGTACATTTTGCTAGTGTCTACTCCGTGGTTTATTTAAAAGTTAGAGATAAGAAGTTATACGCTCACGTCTCAATAAACATATTACGCAGAAGGACAAGGGGGAAGAAGTGGCTTGTAGTATAATCTGTTCAATTATGAGGGTAGCCAGTAAAGATTTGTTGTGAACAAATAGCTAATTATTGAATATTATAGCATAGAGGTAGATAATTTTAATCTAAAAACTTGCCTGGACTACTATTGGATTAGTCTTGCTTGACTGGTTTTTTTTTAGTATCGAATGATCTTTTATGTACTGATTAAATCTCAACCTATGGTGGTCACCTCTATACGACAAATATTTTGTAATAATGACAGTTTGTGTTTCTTCTTTAGTTTTTTATTATTTTAAAAATCTTGGGAGATTTTGCTGATAAGTACCTACTAAAGTAAAAAAGCACGTAAATATTTGGCGTATTCTAAAAAGTTACAAAACGAAAGTCAATTTGCTTGTAGGTAGAGTAATAATATGCGAAGACGTCTCGTATGAGTAAACAACAGTCTCGAAGTTATGTATGACCGCGGTGCGCCGAGCGGTATGCTTTAGACTGTATGTTATTTAAAAACATGAGTCATTGATGATTTACACGGCTCAATATCGGTTAGTAATATAGTGTCAAGGCAGCGGTGACTGAATTGTCCGGAACATCCTCGGGCGCGCTTATCGCCATGAGGCTGTTTCAGTTCTCGTGATTCGCTCCTTCGTGTACTGTGTTTATCTAATAGGAACAATAGTGCGTCTCGTCTATGTAAGTGTACTGTTTATTTACTTTTTAGATAATATAAATAAGTCTCTCAACTATAGCGGAAAACTGCACTATAATTTAAATTTTAAGCAGATAAAAAATAAGAATGACCCAGAACCTTATTTTCAAGTTCTAGTAAGATACTTAGTCATGTAATTCATTTAGTATCAATGGATACAATAAAAAATTTATCCAGTTTGAGAAATAATAGAAAATTTTATTATATTCATATATTATTTACATAAAAGAACTGTAAATATTTGAAATAGGTGAATATTTAAAATTTAGGTACTTAGATATCAAAAATAAGTTTATTTTTAATAAACTAAGATTTTGAAAATTAATGTTTTCTTTATAATTGTGTTATTGTATATATTGTATAACATACAAAGAAAACATTAATTATTCTCAAAATCATTATTTACAATAAAGCCTATTTATTCTCACATTCTGCCAAAAGAAATCCCTCAATCCTCAATCAAGCATTCCAACATCAACCGGTACAGTCTTCGTCAATAATAAAAATAATTGTAATTTTTTTTTATTACATTCACCAACCGTTGATTACACAAACACACATACATTCCCAAAGAAAAAATAACAGTGCATCAGTTACTTATAGGTAAACACAACATGCATACAAAAAATGAATTATAGAGATAAGTTAACTTACTTGACAATAAGCGCTAATATTAATAAAATTATAACATTGGAGTGAGATTCCGGCTAAAAAGGTAAAAAATTTTTTTTTTCTGATTTTTTAAATTATAACATTAAGTAATAGAATTGATTAAAATAAAAATAAATTAGAGGAAATTCTTAATAAATTAATAAATAGATAACCAGGCAAGACATAGTCAAGCACTAATTTATATTATAGAGAAAAGGTTTTAATTATGTTCCTTCATATCCCATGTGGTCCATATGGTGACGGCCATAGAATACTTTTTGTCACCACTAAAATACTTGTCCGGGATGTCGTAGGAGGCGCTAAGAGGCACTTATGCGCCTAAAATCTGTGCAAGAGAAGGAAAACTCGAAAAAAACCCTCTACCAACCCGTCTGGCCAGCATGGTAGTAGTAGGCCATTACTTTCCATGTCTGGCACAACAAATCAATGGCCCCCAGTTCCCGGCAGCCTTGATATCCCTGGCCAAGGCGGCGGCCATGGTAACGTCAGGGCAGGGGGTGCTAGGAATCCCCAGGTTACGGCAGGCCGCCAAACCCAAGACCAACTGACCCTGGCACCGTTCAACGGATGCACGCTGCGGCTCGATGCCCACCTCGAGCAATTAGAGGAGGAACTGAAGTACATAAGATAGCATATCCTGGGATTGTCCGAAATCCGAAGAAAGGGGGAGGATACGGTCACATTGGACTCAGGTCATCTTATGTATTTCAGGGAGGATGACCAGCCATCACAGGGAGGTATAGCATTTCTGGTCACAAATCTATCTGTGACCACGTGGTCGATATCTTAAGTGTGTCGACGAGGGTAGCGTAAGTACCCTGTGGGTAATTCCATGAAAAACGCTACTGCAACATAAATTTTTAAATTACTGTTTTTAAATTAAAATGTATCTTAGGATAATCTTAAAACCCCATATTTTAATAATATATAATTATTTTTTCGATAAGTATTTAATTTTTCGATTTTTTTACATATTTAAGTTAGGTTAGTATGAACGATTGATGGTTGATAAATTTAATCAAAATTGGATTCACTGAAAAAAGAAAACTATTGTTAAATTGGCATTACGATTCCCGCCATTCGAACAGAAATGTTTTCAACAGTTGTTGCGTGTAATATTATTTCGTAAGTTTTATTATTCTTTCCATTTATTTAACTTTTAAATTATGCCTCCTACCTGTAACACCCGTTACAAAAAAAGTGCATTTGTTTGTTTGGCGATTAAGTTATTGCACGCATTATAAAATGCTTTTAAGAAAGTAAGGATATGATTGATAACCACTTAAGTTTGCATTTATATGAAGATTGGCCTTTTTGTTTGTGAAATTTTGGCGGGTAACAGTGTGTAACACCCGTTACGTACTAGCCCCGCACGATGATATTGCGATTGGCGGCCATCTTGGTGACGTAGTCGAACTCGCAACATCGGTACCGTTCGCAAGTTCAGTCCGCGCTTACCCACTTACGCACATCGAATATTTTTGTTAGCTTTTTGTTTTTGTTATCCTGTTTTATTGTTTTTCTTGAGTTTTGTTGTTTAGTTTTGTTAACTGTTACTCGTTAAAATGACTAAGAAATTAATTAACAGTCGTGTTCGTGAAATTATAATTAAAGTGGACAATTATTTTGTTAAAGAGGAAAAGGACTGTAAGTTAGTTCTTGAAAGTATAAACCGTGCTAAAAAAAAGTGCTTCGGACACTACTGAGGATATTTTAATACCGAAGCAACTGCTAATAGTTATCAAAAATATTTTGCAAAATTCTACCAAAGGCACGGAGCGTGTGGCATGTGCCACACAGAAACAGCCAGTGAGTCAGAAACAGCCAGTGGCAGCAAAATGAGAACTCCCTCTAAAGGAAAAAGGCAAAAGAAGGAATATTTCGACGGGTGTCCTTAACAGCTTTAAGAAATATTATACATTCAATGTATACGGTGAGGAGAGAAATACCCACAATGCGCAAAATATTGGCGGCTTCAAAAGTAGACCTAATTATACTGGTAGTGAAACTACTTTAAGAAAAATAATTAAATGTGTTTTAGACTACCAATTTAAACGATGCTACCAAAAAAGACTGGCTCTAATTGAAAGACCCCAAATTCAAGCGTGGATGGCTAAATATTTACGACGTATGAAAGAAAACGACTCGCTTGGTAATAACGATAGACCCTTTATTTATCTCGACGAAACGTGGGTATACACGCACACTACACGGTAACAAAATGTTGGCAAACAGCAACCGATGTCGAAGTGAGACGGAACGACAGCCCTGGCCGCCGATGGATAATAGTTCACGCGGGAAGTTAAAGCGGTTTTGTTGACAAAGCCTTTTTAATGTTTAAAGCAGACACCAAAACAGGGGATTACTATGATTAAATGAATTTCACCAAGTGGCTTACAGAAAAATTAGTACCCAACATACCACGCAACTCCATAATTGTGATGGACAACGCCCCTTATCACAGTAGGGAAGAGAATAGGCCACCAAGTATGAACAATAAAAAACAGTTGATGGTTGAGTGGCTACAAGCTCACAACATCGACTTTCCCAACGACAGTACAAAACCTGAACTGTATTTATTAATTAACGGCACAGACCGCCGAAAAATTATAAAATTGAAAATTTATTAGCTGGCAATGGCCATGAGGTCGTTAGATTACCACCCTACAACTGCGACCTCAACCCCATTGAGTACATCTGTAACCTGGTAAAGATGAAGAATGTGCAGCAGTTGGAAATTCGCATTGAAGCTCTGACGTTGGAGGCGTTGGCGTCAATAACTCCAGATGACTGGCGAAAGGAAGTCAATCATGTTAAACGGCTTGAAGAGGAATATTGGAATAAAGATCGAATAACTGACGAGTTATTTGTCATAAATACGGCAGACGACAGTGAATCGGAAACGACAGACACAGAAAGCAGTTCTGATTCGGAAGACTATATGAGTAGGTTAAGATTGTTTTGAATTATATATAAACATTTTTTTACATACTATCCTGGTTTTATTTATAAGCTGATACATGTATGTAGTAATTAAAACATGACTGCTACACACTGTGGACTCTGGTTCAATTCCCGCTCGCAAATTAACAGAAATGTAATTAGAAAAAAATAGTATACGAGTGCATGTAAGAAAGATATACGAATAAGTATATTTTTCTTACGTCTAAAAGAATTATTTCCTTGAAATTTTTAATAATGAAAGTTTATTTGTCAGAATATGGGTGAGTAGGTATAAAGAGTGTATATACAATAAAATTATAAGATACAAATAAACCCTTAACCCCAGCTTATTAATTTTGCATTTAACATTCTTTTGCTAGCTGTCCTTTTGTGTGACAGATGACGTCACAAAGCTGTTATTGTGACAAGGTTCCATCGCAATATCATCGTGCGGGGCTTATAACGGGTGTTACCAAATTTTGACATGCCTTGATAAGAACTAATAAAAACGTAATGGCGCTAGTTTAGTGATTTTTTAAAGGTTTTACGTTTAGGGATCCTCCAAATATTATAATGATACGTTTTTTATGTCTTTCGTTAATAAAAAATGTTTTCGTCAACAGTTGACAACATTTTCATTTTGCTGTGTTGAATAAAATATTTGCATTTTATTCTTACTTGTTATCTTGTTGGTAAATGGGTAACCTCTAATGTCTTGAGTTGTTTGACCCATTCACTAGCCCCGAATCCCTTGTTCAATTTAAGTTGCATGCTATTCTTTCTATTTAATTAAGAAAAAGACACTTAGATAAATTAAAGTTAGCTGTTTTCAAGCAGCCTTTGACAACTCGACAGATCTCTGACACTAAAAGTTGCAATTCAGCAAAAACGCCGACAATTTAACTTAGTAGCGTGATTTATTGGCGGGCCCCAAAATAATAATTATGCCTGATGCCGAATGCAGTATGGTGTACTTTGCTTAGGTTGAGCTAGCTTTCCTTTTATACTGACGATGTCTTCAGCGAAAAATAGAATGAAGAAAAATATAGACAAAGCCTGAAAAAAAATCTGCAAAACATGCAGAACAACGTGCAAAAAGAAAGAGAGGGACAGAAAACGAAGAAAAAAAGATAAAGAAAAAATTGTACAAGATCCAAACTTAAAAGCTTAAAACCAGACAAAAAACTAGAAATCGCGTAGAGAGTATTTCGACTAAAACATTACAATATTTTTATTAAAAATATTGTAATATTTTAGTCAAAAGCAAGCAAAAAAAAAATATGTCCATGCGAAGGAGCAGATATTATTATTTTCCCAAAAATATTAATGCAAATTAGCAGTAAACATGATTATTTCACTGCTATTGTTATTAAAATACCTTTATTGGTACAAATATTGTTTTAATTTCGTACTCGTAACACCCGTTACATTCAGCTGTAACACCCGTTACAGTTTTAAACTTCGATAAAAAGTTATGTTTGTATTTTTGTTTTAAAACAAGTGGACTACGAAGTTAAGAATTTATTTAGCTACGTAGTTCCAATTTTTTCACTAACGTAAAGTAAAGAAATTCGCAGAGTTTTGCTTTCATGTCGGTTAAGCCCGAAAGCTTAGACAAAATCGTGTAACGCCCGTTACACACATATCTTGCCTTTAATTTCTTTACTGCTGTTTGTAACTGTCCAATTTATTACAGATACCAGTAAATAGTCCTAGATGGAAGGTGTTAAGCTCATAAAACTTAATTGTTTTCTTATTGCATCATGAATTAATTGTCAAGTAAAAGTGTACGACCTGTAACACCCGTTACATGGAATGACCCCTGTGCTGAAGTTGACCAAAAGGTATACCCTGAAGGTAATACAAGTGTACGCACCAACGTCGACACAATCGGATGAGGAAGTAGAAGATATGTATGAGGACATATCCAAGGCCTTGTATAACACCACAAAGGCCCACTTCAACGACGTTGTCATGGGAGATTTCAACGCTAAAGTGGGAGTACAGACTTGCGGCGAATCGGTAGTAGGAGCACATGGTTTCGGTATCAGAAACCTAGGGGGGCAAATGCTCGTCGACTTTCTTGAAAAAGAGGGTCTTTCTTGATGAATTCGTTCTTCAAGAAACGGCCCCAGCGAATGTGGACGTGTCAGAGCCCCGACGCTATGACGAAAAATGAGATCGACTTCATCATGACGGACAAAAGGCGGATATTCAGAGATGTCTCCGTGATCAACAGGTTTAAAACCGGAAGTGATCACCGATTAGTTCGAGGCACTCTGAATATCAACTACAAGCTTGAACGTCTCCGTCTGATGAAGTCCACGCTCCGACCCAACCTGAACCGAACCATTGCTCGATCTGAAGCGTTCCAGCTAAACCTGGAAAACCGATTTGCAGCCTTGGAAACCACAGTCGACGTTGACATTGACCAGGACCTCGATCGGGTAGTTGGAATCTTGCGAGAAGAAGGCGCCAATTTCTGCGGGGTGAAACGAACTGGCAGAGGGTCTAAACTTTCGCAGGAGACTCTCCGGCTTATGAAGGATCGACGAGAAAACCCACCATCAACCTCATCAGAACTCAGGGCCCTTAATAAGAACATTTCAAAAGCGGTAAGGCGAGACCTCCGGAGCTTTAACACACGCTCCATAGAGGAAGCAATACAGCTAAACCGGGGGTCGAAAGTCTTCGTACAAAAGCTTGGGAGGAGCCATCTGACGAAGCTGACGACATCGGATGGGAGAGTTGTTACTTTGAAGCCGGAGGTACTTGCGGAAGTTGAAACCTTCTATAGTCAGCTGAATACCTAGCAAGAGCCTAAACCAGTTCCCCGCAACGAAGATTCCAGAGCTACTCTCACACGGCACTACACCGAAGACCTCCCTGAGATCGGCCTAGCCGAGGTCGTGCTCTTGGACAGCTTAAAACTAGGAAGGCCCGGGAGAGGACGGGATTACCTCGCAGCTCTTGAAAGCTGCAGGTACGCCTGTGCTAAAAGAGCTTCAGCGTATATTTAATTCTGCCTTTTTTTAGGGGAGATCTCCTAAGGCATGGAACAGAAGTGTAGTGGTATTGTTCTTCAAGAAAGGTGATAGAATCCTACTAAAGAACTATAGACCCATTTCGCTTTTGAGCCATGTCTACAAGCTGTTTTCAAGAGTGATCACGAACCAACTAGCGCGCAGATTCGACGAATTCCAGCTGCCTGAGCAGGCCGGGTTTCGAGGAGGTTTTAGTACCATAGACCACATACACACAGTGAGGCAGATTATACAGAAGACCGAAGAGTATAATCAGCCACTGTGTCTAGCATTTGTAGAATATGAGAAGGCCTTTGACTCCATCGAGACCTGGTCTGTTCTGGAATCTTTGCAGCGATGCCAAGTCGATTGGCGATATATCCAAGTGATGAGATGTCTTTACGATGCCGCCACAATGTCTGTCCAAGTCCAGAACCAGCAGACTAAGCATATCCTTCTTAAGCGAGGAGTGAGACAAGGGGACGTTATTTCCCCCAAATTGTTCTCCAATGCCCTCGAGGATATGTTTAAGACGCTGGATTTTCAGGGTCGGGGCATTAACATCAATGGCGAGCACATCTCACACTTGCGATTTGCAGACGATATCGTCATCATCGCGGAAACGCAGCAAGAGCTAGCACAAATACTGACCAACTTAGCTGAATCCTCCCAACGCATCGGTCTCCCGATGAACTTAGACAAGACCAAAATTATGTTCAATGAACGGGTCACTCCGGGACCGGTTGCAGTAACCTGAATGCCGCTCGAAGTTGTTCCAGAATATGTATACCTCGGGCAAACGTTGCAATTAGAGAAAAACAACTTCGAGAAGGAGGCAAATAAAAGGATCCAGCTGAGATGGGCAGCATTTGGTAAACTTCGTCTGGTACTTTCGTCGCCCATACCCCAGTGTTTGAAAACTAAAATCTGCAACAATTGCGTCCTGCCCGTCATGACTTACGGAGCCGAGACGTGGACACTAACGGTCAGACTAGTCCATAAATTTAAAGCCGCACAGCGAGCTATGGAGCGGGCTATGTTGGGCGTCTCAAAAGAAATGAGGCGATCCGACAGAGGACCAAAGTCACCGAGATAGCTGAGAGGATTAGCAAGCTGAAGTGGCAATGGGCTGGTCACATATGCCGCAGGGCCGACAACCGTTGGGGTAAACGAGTCCTCCAGTGGAGACGGCGTCTCGGCAAACGTAGCATAGGACGTCCTTGGGCAAGATGGAGCGACGACATTAAAAAGGTGGCTGGTAGTGACTGGCGGAGAACTGCTCAGGATCGAGCTTGTTGGCGTGCTATGGAAGAGTCCTATGTCCAGCAGTGGACTAGTAGAGGCTGATGATGATATCCTATGTTATTTGCCATAAATACCATGTAATTGATGAAGTCAAGTTCAATTTCAAGGATACTTAAATTATTGTTTAAGACTCTCGTCTCCATAATTTTTCTGTGTTGTTATCATTTCTGTAATCTGTTTATCATTTGCTAGAGTTTCAATATAGAGTATGATAGAGTGATATATTGTGATATCTTGATTTCATCTCAAGGAGGTATGTACTACATGAAATCTATATTTAAATATAACATGTGAAAACATACAGCTGACATATTAAATAAACGTTAATAAACCTTATGTTATTCTAAAATATATAATTTATTATGTAAGCCTTGAGAAACAATAATTTTTCTAAGGACCATTGGAATTCAAATAGCGTATATACACCCATTATGCATTTTAGTTCTGAAGCTTAAGTCCGAAACTAGACTGAACCCAGTCAAAAATTCTTTGACTAGTTTCAGTCTAAGTCAGATCACTACAGAGTACCACGCGTCGGGGCCGAAGGCGGGTATCTGCACCACGTCGTGTGGCCCGTTCTCTGCGCCCCTTCGCGTGGTGCGTTCTTTGCGCCCCCTCGCGTGGTGCTTTCTCTGCGCCCCGTCGCGTGGCGCGTTGTACTGTGCGATCCAGCTAATCCATCTGACCTTTTCCCAACCACATTAAGGTTGGTTTCCAGTCTTACCGGATTCAGCTGAATACCAATATTTTACATGGTTCATTAGTTCATGCAGCCTGCGCCCAAATTGCGTAAACACTATATAGATAGTGTTTACGCAATTACACTATTGTATTGACAGATTGAGATAGCTCAATCTGTCATAGAAACGTCACGATATCACTGCTTGTGACTACTTCTGCTGATCGTTCATAAACATCCCAAATTGCTCTCGCTTAAAAAAACATATAACTAAATCATGACTGAATATGATTGATAGCCATAAAGTTAATTATTGACCTCATTCCTAAATGACTAGCTCAATGATTCACTTTAAACTAATTAGTTGCCGTAACCTGTTCCTCCTGTTATCAGTACTAATTGAATTGGCTCCACTGTATGACCATTGTCGGCACATTCCGACGAAACAGCCTAGCGGGTACATTATGTCAGAGTTTCTCAACGTGTGGGTTGATTTATTGGGTGGTACTTATATTATAAATAGCTTTTCGCCCGCGGCTTCGCCCTGTTATGGTTTCCCAATGTTAGGGAAAACCCTTAATTAACAGTAATATATTGATTATATAGATTTCTGTATAAAATGCATTATCATCATCTTTAGGCTAACTTTGCGTCCCGCGGTCCTGTGGAGCCAGTCCGAGCGCAACCGTTAAGCCGGCTACATCATATTCTGTCGCGTGTCTGCCAGTTCATTTTTTATTCAAATTCAAACCCGAATTGTGTCAAGGCTAAAGCCCGTAATAAATTACTACTTCCGTGTAACCAACAAACAGTTTTTTTTAAAAACTGTTTCTCGGGTTCTCGTATAACATTGGTGGCAGCTTAAGGGATTTTAGTAAAAGGAAATCCTCGGAACGCCTCAGTTCAGTGAACTTTTGTGTTGTGACCGTGACCGTGAAAAGTGCCGAAATCTTAATTTCCAAATCGCTGTGTCCTTTCATTCAACATCGCTGTATCCTGCTGGTTGAACCAGATCGTCACGTGCCTGTCAATCGGGCATACTCCGAATTCCAACCACTCACCTCGAGTGAGTTCTCCGAGCTCCGAAATGATTCGTGTCGCTGTCACAGTTGCATTGCTCCTGTGAGTACATCTATTCTATAAAAAAGTGTTATTTCGTGTTCATGTGAGTACATCTATTCTACATAAAAAAAAATACAGTATTCCGTGTTGCAAAATTAGTGCTGGTGATCATACTCGTTTACAAATTTCATCGTAATTCTAAACTAAATTGAAACTTATAATTGAACTCTATATAAGTACTTTTAATAATATTTAGGAGATAAAATAATTCCAGTGTATTAAGCCCTTATCATACTGTTCCGAGAATAGTGCTGCATTCCATTTCAATAGCGCACTTGCACTCTGCCTTATCTTTGTTTTGTCTACGATAATGCCCAAAGACGAGTCTGTCGTCATGTCTAAGGAATTAGATATAAATTTCATCAGCAAATTCATAAATAAATTCGATGGTAACCGGGAGAAATTGGGCGCATTTTTAAATAATTGCAGAAATGCAATCGGCCTTACGTCATCACATCAGCAAGACATAGTTTTAAAATATATTTTAAGCCAATTAGAAGGCCGTGCTGAGAGTGCGTGCTCAATTAAAGAGTTCGAAAACTGGCAGCAACTGGAAGATTTTCTCAAAGATCAATTTGGCGAGAAAAAACACTACGCTGCACTACTCTCGGATCTTCAGGACTGCTGTCAGTCTAATAGCGAGACGGTTAACCAGTTCGCACTTCGAGTAGAGACGTGTCTAGCCAAACTATTAACTGAAATTAATATATCAATACCCACTAAAAAGAAAGGCGAATTGGCTGGCCGTGTCGCCGCAATGCAAGACTTAGCATTATATTCATTTATTAGTGGCTTGAATTCTCGATTGTCTACCGTAGTCATCTGACTACAAAAGTTAAAGCTAAAGTTTCAGGGTCACGGCATCTGCCGTGACCCTGAAACTTTAAATGAAGCCATTGGCTTCGCTGTGTCCGAAGAGAAGATTTTACATACTATTTCCAAACGAAATCCGTCAACAACTAACAGCCATTCACTTAATCACGGACGCTGGCCTCAACGCCGCTTCCAACAAAACCGAAATCATACACAGCAAAGTTATCCAAATGAATTTAATAATAATAAACCATCAACATCAGGCCCTCCAGTGTGCCGCTATTGCAAAAACACGGGCCACACTATTGAGGAATGTAAGAAACGGGAATTCAATAATCGCTTCAGGGATTTAAATAATCAAAGACCATTTCCAAAGCGTTACCAAAATAATCAAGCTCAAATTCACGCGATGAATAGTAACGAAGGTGAAAATGTCGAAGTGGACGATTTAAACGAGTAAAGGGCTCACGGTGGTACCTCGTGAGACCCAAACATCAAATTTTAAAATATCGCCGTAACAAAGGTACCAATGCTATATCCTCTGTATCCCCTAAAAATAGGGACTTGCGAATTAATCGCAACACCACTGTATCCTCTGTATCCTCTGTATCCCCTAAAAATAGGGACTTGCGAATTAATCGCAACACCACTGTATCCTCTGTATCCTCTGTATCCCCTAAAAATAGGGACTTGCGAATTAATCGCAACACCACTGTATCCTCTGTATCCTCTGTATCCCCTAAAAATAGGGACTTGCGAATTAATCGCAACACCACTGTATCCTCTGTATCCTCTGTATCCCCTAATGACAGGGACCCGCAAACTCATTGCACTGTATCCTCTGCACCCTCTGTATCCACTAATATCGCCTCGAACTCAACTGCTCCTCACCCAATACCTGAAACAAAAATTTTTGAAATTAATATTGGTTCATTTAGGAAACGCTTACCTCATATCCTTGTCCATTCCTCAGTGTCGAATACTACCATATCTCTCCTCGTAGACTCTGGTGCCACTGTGAGTGTACTGAAAAAATCTTCCATACAAATACCAGTCGATATCTCAACAGAAGTAATCCTATTGAAAGGTATCGACCCCACTAATCAACCTACACCCACAATGGGCCACTTTCCGCTTAAATTAAAAATAGACGATGAAATTACTGTTATACATAAATTCCATATAATACCCCGAATATACTTACCTTATGACGGTATACTCGGCACTGATATGCTACTCGCCTTTGGCTGTACAATTGACTACACTCGTGAAATCTTGAAAATAGGTGAAAATGAAATAAAGTTACATTTCAATGAACCAATTTACACAATTCCTCCCAGGTCTGAAACTATCATAGAATGCTCCGTGTCCAACCCAGAGGTGAAAGAAGGGCTCGTACTAGACCAGTGTTATCACGAAGACTTGTTGATCGCTAATTGCTTAGTTGCAGTCAAGGAAAATAAAAGAATCAATTTATCAGTGATCAATACCTCTGAAACCCCTATTACCTTGAAGTCTAATTTAGATATCACACTTACTCCTTTAAGTTCCTTAAGCGAGCTTATTAATCCAGTAGACACGCGTGCAGTTAGTCATATTGAAAACGTAGACTCTTATCTCCGAACCCAGGAAGTATTAAACCTTCTTAGAATATCTCACCTTAACTCTGAAGAAGCAAATACTCTTCATAATGTTTGCTCTGAATACTCAGACATATTCTTTATCCCTGGTGATAGACTATCTCATACAAATGCACTTAAACATAATATAAAAACAAGCGATCAAAATCCAATAAACACAAAATCTTATCGGTTCCCAGAGGTACACAAACAAGAAGTCAAAAGACAAATTGACCAAATGCTGGAACAAGGAATCATAAAACACTCAGAGTCTCCATGGTCCTCGCCAATATGGGTTGTACCAAAAAAGATTGATGCATCCGGTCAGCAGAAATGGCGCATAGTTATCGATTACCGAAAACTGAATGATATCACCATTGGTGACAGCTACCCTATTCCGCAGATATCCGAAATCCTAGATCAGCTGGGTCAGAGTAAATACTTCTCTACCCTTGACCTTGCATCTGGATTTCATCAAATTTTAATTAATGAAGAAGATGCTTCTAAAACGGCATTTAGTGTACCTCAGGGACATTACCAGTTCACAAGAATGCCATTCGGCTTAAAAAACGCACCCGCTACCTTCCAACGTTTAATGAATACAGCTCTCACAGGCCTTCAAGGCATAAGGTGCTTTGTGTACCTAGATGACATAGTTATATATAGTCATGACTTGAATTCTCACATCGAAAACCTTGCGTCAATATTCCAAAGGCTTAGAGATTACAATCTAAAACTAATGAAACACGGTGTGAGGTTTTACACAGACTGCATTTATTTTCTTGATACCTACACTCTACAGATACAATAGACAAATATCAAGTTACAAATAGTTGACAACAGATGGCATTCTTGGTACATAAAAGAACATTATTTTGATAGTAAATTTAACATCTCCACGTATCAAAATAATCTAAACCATACACAATAAAAAAAAAAACAAGAACAAAAGGTATACAGTTACAAAATAGTTGTTTATACTACATATGATATATTGTTTTGTACAGGTACTGCTGATGGTGATGCTTATTGCATCATCCACAAAAACTGCTATTATAATCAAGTCCTGTTTACATTATGTATAAACATGGATCTAATTTTGACCTAATGAAGTTGGACTTTAATAAACAATCATTTATTCTTACATTCCAAGCTCTGGCTGATTGTTTTAAACCATATATTGCACGTTTTAATTTAAGTACACAATTCTTATCACAATGTACATTAGGAGGAGGATGCATGTATACATTTTCATTTAGATAACCATTTAAGAAAGCTGTAGTGACATCCAAGTGAGTAATTTTAAAGTTAAGTTTCACACTTAATGCGAATAAAAGTCTCAATGTAGAGTAACGTAGCACTGGTGAGAATGTCTCGGTATAGTCCACACCTTCTTTTTGGGTAAAACCTTTTGCTACCAGTCTAGCCCTATAACGCACTTTATTATCACTTTCGAACTTCTTCTTAAAGACCCACTTACACTGCACCACTCTATCAGCTTCTTTTCTGTCAACGACTTCCCATGCTTGATTATCTTCAAAAGCCTTTAGTTCTTCTATCATCGCCTGTTCCCACAGCTCCTTCTCCTGTCCATTCATAGCTGTTTTATAGCTCAGTTCGTCACCACATGACTCCAGCTCATCTACAATGCAGAGATTTGAATAACCAAATCTTTCTACTGGCTTTCTCTTGCGCTTACCAAGCACCTCTGAATTGTGAGCATTTTCATCTAAAAATGATTTTAAGTTTGACTCATTTTCACTTTCATTCACTGATTGATATGAATCTTCGTGGGAACTTGATGAGTTATAGATGTATGTAGAATCATTAGCATCTCTCTCTGAATTTTCTGACATGCTTATCTCTTTCTCTGAGTTTTCAATTTCCTCTAATATTTCTTCTTCGTTTTCTGATGTTTTTTCTTCATTATTTACTACTACCTGAGCTGTGTCAGAGTATTCTTTCTCTATTATAATGACATCCCTGCTCGTAGTAATCTTCTTAGTCTTGGGGTTAAATATTCGGTAACCTTTCACATTATCCGGATAACCAACTAGGATTAATTTGTCAGCCTTCTTATCCCATTTTTGTCTTTTCACTTTGGGAACATGCACCATTACTTTACTTCCAAATATTCTGACATGGCTCAGATCTGGTTTCCTGCCTGTCCATTTCTCAAATGGTGTCATCATGCCTAAACTGGCAGCTGGCGTTCTATTCAACAGGTATACTGCAGTATTCACTGCTTCAGCCCAATAACTTTTTTCTAGATCAGATTCAAACAGTAAACATCTAGCCCGTTCAACTACAGTTCTGTTGAATCTTTCTGAGAGTCCATTCTGTTGTGGAGTGTGAGGATTAGTCTTCTGATGGATGATTCCTGTTTGTTTTAAGAAATGTTCCATCTCTTTTGAACAAAACTCACCTCCATTGTCAGTTCTCAACACTTTTATCTTGTTTCCTGTTTGATTTTCCACCAAAACTCGAAATTCCTTGAAATGCTGGAACACCTGGTTCTTCTCCTTCAAGAAATAGACATAAGTCATTCTGCTGGCATCATCCACAAACAGAAGAAAGTACTTAGCTTGACCAATCGATTTGGTCTCCATCGGCCCGCATAAATCTGAGTGTATTACATCCAGCAGTATATCACTCCTATGATTAGCAGATGGGAAAGGAAAACGAGTCTGTTTCCCTTCACAGCACACTTCACAGTTCTGGATCCGAATATCAGCCTTCTTGTCGAAGTTAACCCCTTCCACAGCACCTTCTTTCATCTTGTCTAGAGACTTGCTGTTTACATGTCCTAGCCTTCTATGCCACATTGTCATGGACGATAATGCACTCTCTGATCTTTGTATTTGTAGCTTGTACACACCATTTGTTAAGTTTGCAACTCTTATAAGCTCATTTCCTTGATTATATATCAAACAAACATCCCTTTTAAACGACACTTTATTGCCTTTTGCTATTAATTGACTTACTGATAATAAGTTTGTTGTGAGCTTCGGTATATACAAAACATTCTTCACAATAACATCATACTGAGATCCATTTACTATCGTCGTTAACTGTGTTTCACCAACACTTACAACAGGCACAGTCATTTGATTTGCGACTACTATTTCTTTAATTCCATGCACGGGTCTATTTAGCACTAAACAATCTCGATTTGCCGTCATGTGTGCGCTTGCACCCGAAACGATGTACCAGTCTTCTGTACTAAAATTTCCGTTGAAAAATGCAGCACTAAAAGCATTTAAGGTCCGTTTTGTTTTCATGTCGGGACATTTATTCTTAAAATGACCTATTTTCTTGCAATTATAACACTTTATTTCTTTGCTGCAATTTTTAACTGCACTGTCACTATTTGACTTTGACGTTTGCGATTTGACACCGCGGTTAGTGTTGTCACTTTTCCACCGCCGTTGTTTTGACCAAAACGCAGAGTCTTTTTCAGTAGTACCAACCTCACACATGTCGAGCAATTTTGTCTTGATGACGTCAGCGCTAATGGCGATTCCAGAATGCTCGATCGCCATTATCATTGGTGAAAACTTATCTGAGAGTCCCGCTAAAAGCAATGAACCGATCCACTCATCTGTGATCTCAAAACCTGTTCCCTTCAATTTCTGCGCCGTTTCAACTACTTGCGATACGTAGCTTGTCATAGAATCACAGTCTTCAAGGCGAATTGAAATTAACGTTCGAAGCAAACTGATTTTTCGTTGATATCCCGTGTCATCGAATAATTGTTTCAATTTATTCCATACACCCCTTACTGTTGTCTCACTCTTGATATGCGCGTATAATGAAGAGTCAATAGTCATCACGAGTTTGGCTTTAGCTTTTTTCATCTCAGCTTCACTAATTGACGCTGGCAGGTTCTCCAAGTCAATTCCTTCGAGTAACAAAAAATTGCTTGTCGCGAATGCCCAATCGTCGTAATTTTCGCGACCTTTTAATTTTGGCACATTGACTAGGTAGCCTGACGTCGACATAATGCACTTTTCAACAGAATAACTTTAAAAAACTTTGTAAAATTGGGACTGGGCCCATAACCTAATGAAACACGGTGTGAGGTTTTACACAGACTGCATTTATTTTCTTGATACCTACACTCTACAGATACAATAGACAAATATCAAGTTACAAATAGTTGACAACAGATGGCATTCTTGGTACATAAAAGAACATTATTTTGATAGTAAATTTAACAAAAACTTCAACCCGATAAATGCGAGTTTCTCCGACGTGAAGTCGCATATCTCGGCCATTTAATAACTAAGGACGGTGTAAAACCTAACCCTGATAAGATAAGATCGGTAACTCAATTTCCTACTCCCAAATCTCCCAAGGACATTAAGTCCTTCCTCGGACTTGTGTCTTATTATCGTCGTTTCATTGATAACTTCGCGAAAATTGCAAAACCTCTAACGCAACTGTTAAAAAAGGACGTCCCTTTCCTATGGGAAAATCAACAACAAGTCGCTTTCGATGAACTCAAACATAAACTTACCTCTGCTCCTGTTCTTATTTATCCGGACTTTTCTGCCCCTTTCATCTTAACTTGTGACGCCTCTAATTATGCCATTGGTGCAGTTCTCAGTCAAGGCTCAGTCGGTAAAGATAAACCAATAGCCTATGCCTCTCGAACCCTCAACAAGAGCGAATGTAACTATAGTACCACTGAAAAAGAACTCGTCGCCATCCTGTTCGGTTGTAAAACCTTTCGCCCTTATCTCTATGGGCGAAAATTCCTAATCATTACAGATCATAGGCCATTAAAGTGGTTATTTAATCACAAGGATCCTAGTAGTAAATTACAGAGATGGCGCTTGAAATTAATGGAATATGAATATGAAATTGAGTATCAAAAAGGAAAACTAAATGCCGCTGCTGACGCCTTATCGCGATATCCTGTAAACCCAATTCAAACATCAGAAAGTGATCCTGTCCCGTCTACTTCTAATCAAAACACAGAGGACCCCTCATCTCGATTTAGCCCTCTAACTCTCGAGGATCTCGATATCCAACTACCTCCTGATGCCCTAAACCTTGACAATAAACTACCGTCGGTAGAGCTCTTAGAAAATGATGATTCACTGCCAGGAATCGATAATCTTTCTACGCCATCTACATCTAACAAATCCCCGAATACCACGACAAATCCTCTTCGTGACGACAATTACAGCAAATTCTTAAAAGCAATGAACGATAAAAACTTTAATAGTAACGCTAAAATCATAGAACACAATGAAAGCATCCTAAAAAGTAACTGTGACTTCCTTGTCATACCTACTTCCATCGACCTCGATGCATCCAATCCTTACATAGAAGAAATACTAAGTAGCCTCGAAAACTCTAAAGACTTCTTAGAAAAAGAAAGATCTCTTTATTCCTTTATTTCAATAGATCATAAAGGAAAATCAATATATTTTCTGTTCACTAAAGTATACCATTTTGATAGCAGTTCATATGACGAAATCTATAAAAGTTTACTAAATCTTCGATCCGATATATTACGCGAGTCTAGCGATGCTGACTTAAATTTAGCCATCACTGATTTTAAAAATCCTTTTGACAAACACATCTGGGCAAAAATATACAACATGTTCTGCTACATCTTTAACGATACCCAAACACTAGTTCATATTTACCACAATACAATAATTTACCCTACACCTTCAGAGATACCCAAAATACTTCGCGAAAACCATGATATTCCTATTGCTGGACATCTAGGGTCAACGCGAATGTTTAATCGAGTTAAAGAAAGATATTTCTGGAAAAACATGCGAACAGATATCGAAACTTACGTAAGGGATTGTTCCCAATGCCAAAGTAATAAGGCCCTAAGACAAATTAATAGATCACCAATGCAAATAACTACTACTTCCACCAAACCATTTGAACGACTTAGTCTTGACCTTGTGGGCCCTCTTCCGGAAGCTGGCCTCACAAAGCTTAAATTCATTGTTACATTACAAGACGACCTCACTAAATACTCCCTCGCTTACCCTATCGCTAATGCGACTGCGGAAGAAACATGTGAGTGTCTAGTACACTTTATTTCTGTTTTCGGTATCCCGAAAACTATCTTAACTGACCAAGGCACAAACTTTACTGCAGAACTTTTTAAAAGAACCTGTAGTTTTCTAAAAATAAAACAAATATGGTCTTCCCCATACCATCCTCAAACTCAAGGTGCACTTGAACGCAGTCACTCTACACTTAAAGAATGCCTTAAATCTTATGTCAATGAAAATCATTCTGATTGGCATAAGTATGTCTATACAGCTATGTTGGCATATAATACCTCTACCCACTCGACTACTAATTTCACACCATACGAGCTCCTCTTTGGTCAAAAGCCTTTTATCCCGGATTCTGTCTACGAATTGCAACCAGACCTTACGTATCCGGAATATCTTAAGTCTCTACATCATCGTCTGAAACTTTCGCGTGAAAAAGCCATTGAAAATATACAGAGATCTAAGGAAAGATCTAAACAATATTACGACACCCGTTCGCGACTTGTTCAATATAAAGTTGGAGATTACGTGTATCTCAAAAATCATGTACGCCTGCGTAAAGCTCTCTCGCCGATTTGGAAAGGACCGTATAAGGTTGTAAAAGTCAATGGTAGAAGCACCTTGACCTTGCTTATAAATAGACGTCATGTGACGCACCATTACGATGAAGTCAAATTAGCCCCTAGATCTGAAACGTAGTTAAGTACATAGTAACCCTAGTTATGTATATGTTAAGAACTAGTTTTAAGTGTATTATAATTTTAATTTTATTCTATTGCAGTAATTCTGCGCTGGGTCAAGAGTTCATTACGCCCTTGACGAACAGTCCTGGCATCTACTTCGACCCTGTAGGTTCTCTAAGTTTAGTTGATAGTCACCTCAGCATAGTAATTCCATATGATATATCTTTTATTAATCCGCACATTCTAAACCTTCGTTTTATTCTCGAGAAAGCCAAACGAGTATGTGATAATGGTAAGGTCTTTGATTATTTAGAATGTACAAATCTCTTTGAACCATTGAACACCCGTTTTAAAGATATAGCCCATGACAATGAGGCGATTTTTCACCTAACGTCGCGCCAGTCGAAAAGGTCAGCACTAATAGGATTTGTAGGTACTATATCCAAAAAATTATTTGGCACAATGGATGAGGACGATGCCATACGATATGATAATGCTATTAAGGAGGTGGAAACAGATCAAAAGAAACTAGCTATTTTAATGAAGGAAAATATATTAGTCACCACCTCTACCCTTAAATGTTTTAACGAAACCCTGTCTATAATCAAACTAAATGAAAAACATCTGGAAAATGCAATCGAAGAAATGTCTCAAGATATTCTAAATCTAACTTACGTTTCAAGAGAATTAGGTATTAGGTCCCGTATGCTAGAAGTAACTTCCATGATAGAAAATAGCCTTCTAGCCCTGTCCTTCAAGGTCGAAGATATAATTAACTCCGTTATGTTTAGCAAATCTAATGTCTTATATCCCACTATCCTAACACCTAAAGAACTCTACACCGAATTGGTTGATAATTACAGATTCTTACCCGAATCTAAGCAACTTCCGGTTCCTCTAAACCTAGATAATATACATACTATTCTAAATATATCAGAGATATCTAGTTACTTCAATAAAGGAAAAGTAGTTTTTGTAGTAAAAATACCTCTCATTAATCCTATACAATTAAATGTATATCATAACTTACCTTCACTGGTTCCTCATGATAAAAATAATCCAAAATCATATTCGACTATTATTCCATCTTCAAAGTATATTGGTATAAGCAGAGACAGGTCGATGTACTGTAAATTAGATAATCTTGATTATTGCAAAATAGTTAATAATGATCGTCACCTTTGCGAAACGTCAATCTTGTATTCCTCTTCTGCGACACCTTCTTGTGAGACAGAAATCATTACAAAAGTACTTACTTCAATCCCTTCGATTTGTGAAACTAAGTTTATTCATGGTCACGTTAGCATTTGGCAACCACTACGCCATAACAGATGGTTATTTGTAATGTCAGAAAGAACTAGAATAAGTATTGAATGTAATAACCCCCAATCTATAGAAATAGAATAATTTAGTGGTAATGGTATAATGTACTTACCTTCTGAATGTATTGCCTATTGTAAAGACACCAGGTTAATGCCACAAGAAACTCGTGAAATCGTAATGAAACCTATTATCTCTAATTATAATATTTTAAATGATTCTTGTTGTAATATTGAAGCCTTTAATAATATTGTTACGAACTTACCTGTAGTTAATCTTAAGAATATAAACTTAGATTCTTTAGCTTATGATAACCCAGAGATATTGAAAAGTCTTAACAATATAGTTGAGACACCTCATATTGTTTTGTATCAAAAGTACTATTCGGGTATTATGACTGTAATTACAATTTCTGTAATGTCTTTTGTTATTTATAAACTGTATAGAACTGGCATACACAAAAGAATAATGAAATTCAGAGAAAATAAAGACCCTGAAAATAATGATCATGAATTAGACGTTAACCCCTCAAGTATTAGTATGGGACCTTCCCTTCGAATCGGCTAACATGCATCTCATTAGATTAAACGTAAACTCCACTTTTAAAGGCGTAGTTTACTCTAGATCGGGGGGCTGTTATGGTTTCCCAATGTTAGGGAAAACCCTTAATTAACAGTAATATATTGATTATATAGATTTCTGTATAAAATGCATTATCATCATCTTTAGGCTAACTTTGCGTCCCGCGGTCCTGTGGAGCCAGTCCGAGCGCAACCGTTAAGCCGGCTACATCATATTCTGTCGCGTGTCTGCCAGTTCATTTTTTATTCAAGTTCAAACCCGAATTGTGTCAAGGCTAAAGCCCGTAATAAATTACTACTTCCGTGTAACCAACAAACAGTTTTTTTTAAAAACTGTTTCTCGGGTTCTCGTATAACAGCCCGCGTGGAGTTCGGTTATATCACGTTTCCAAGAGAACTCTTCAAAACTTCGGAATCAAAACTATCATATGTTATTTCTCAAGGTCAACTCTGTCTTTGTACAAATTTTCAATAAAATTAGTTCAGTGGTTTAGAATTGAACGTGTAAGAGACAGACAGATTTACTTTTGCATTTATAATATTAGTAGGGATTAAACATACAGCCTCCGTGGCATAGCGGTAGTGAACGCGGCCACTGCGCAAAAGGCGCGGGTTCGATCCCCGCACAGTGCAAATATTTGTATGCATGACTATGAATATTTGCACTGGTCTGGTCGTGCCTCGGAAAGCGCGTTAAGCCGTTGGTCCCGGTTGCCATAAGAACATCTAGTGGTGGCAGTCGTTACGGGTTGTTGGAGCCCTCAAAAGTCCAACAATTGGTCTATCTGCAATGCTTTGATATCGCCTTCGGGTTGTGGAGATCAGACGGCAGTCGTTTCATGGAAAATATCGATATTTAGCCATAATCAACAGCTAAACTGGTAAAGCGGACCACAGACTCCAAAGCTGAAAAAACTTCGGATGTGACTGGGATTAACGCTGAGATGATGATGACTTTTATCTTAATTAAGCTCACATCTGAGACTGAGGATCGTGTACTACTATCGACCAATCTACCCAGACTTTTCCAGTATTTAACATGGAGCGACTGCCTATCTGACCTGAGACCTCTACAATCCATTGGTGGGTTGTCAGCGGGTAATACGACATCCCTTCGTAGAACTGGTTGTCAGAATGTCGGGGTTCTGACAACCAGTATCGACTGGAGCCAACGGTTTAACGTGTTTGAATGTATGTAGAGATGGTCACCAATCCACGAACGGCAAACGTAGCTTTAAATACTTATGTATATTATGTAGAAACGCCAACACATGAAGCTACTACAATCTGTCAGACTTTTTAATTGAATTTTCAACTTCATCATTAAGGCTTAAGGTTGATTGGGAATATTCGACAATTTCGGTTAGTTTGACCTGCTGTAGTCCGTATATTACATATATGTATCTAATTTACATAATATGTCTAGGTACAGGCGCCAGCACTGCAGGTTAAGTTACCCGAATCTATCAAATTCTCCCAATCAACCTGAAACCTTAAAATTTTAGAGATAAAGTTAAACATCTATTAAATAAATTTGACAGACTGCAGAAGCTTGATATGCTGGCGTCTATACTTTATAAAAATCGAAAGCTACGCTACGCGTCTTACCACCGCCTTGCCCCGTACCCAGCAAAACTCTGGGAAAGTACACCTACCTACTGGGCAACTGAGCGCCGAACTACATGCATACATACTAACATACCTACCCTACTACCAAATATAAAATCTGTGCTTCAGTGTTCCTGTTCATTCAATGATATCCATTTATTTCAGTTCAGCATTCGTGATGGCGTACCCCAGCCATCTGCCCCCGCCGCCGCCTCCACAGCAGACCATGGGCTCCATGAACACAGTGTTCATCACTGAGACGAGGTTCGATCCCTCTTACTTGAAAACTGTTCCTGGGATCCTTAAGGCTATTGTTGTTGTAAGTGTCTGAACCTGAACTTTCTGACGCAGATTTACATCGTGGTATCGTGAAGTACCAAATACAAAAAGCTCGTGATTTTTATAAGTGGTCAAAGTTTCCTATGACTAACAGAGACTTCGCAGATGCATTCGACATCTCAGTGATAACATTGAAGTGTCTCATATGCGTATAATAACGCAAGTACATACCTTCACCAGACCTACAATGCAATACACCAGAGATACAATGACGGTGACCCGGTAAGGTCACAGGAATTCATTGGAAGCTGTCGATGATTGCGGGAGCTCCATGTCTAGCAGTAGATATCTTTAGGTTTAAGTTATCAAACATATAATACTACATACATTTCGTAAGGTATAATTGTAATCTTAAAGCAGTTCCGCATTTTTGCCTCTTATTTGTCTTGCCTTCACAATATTTGCATACGATTACCACGACTCAAACTTAGCGTGAAGCGTTTAAATCGCATATTTTTTATGTCCCTCACGCGACAGCGAACAAAACAAATGTTTTGTAATGGGAAGCGGTCGTGACGTCAACCTGTCATTATCTAGGTACAATTTACTAAGAGGCATAGATAACAGGTGACTAAATAAAATATTCATGATAAGTTAACACACCTGGCGGCTATCCAAGAAGAGGTCCTTGCGCCTAGAACTTGTCAACTTATGTACAAAGATCATTAAAGTTATCGACCGTTATTGGTATCTAAAAACTAATGTGTGGGACTCACGTGATTTACTTATACTTCTCCCTGAACGCTCGATTTCCAACGATATCGCGAACTCTAGATGTTCCCTCATGTCCCATAGTAGCCGACCTACAAAAGTAGCATAGAACATCAAATCTTTATACAGGTTTGCAATGCAGCTGCCCAGCCACCTAATTAAAATTCCCGGTGTCTCCGACAGGTGGTAGAATTTTTTTTTGTTCGGAAGCGCTCAGGCTAAAGCGGCTTATCGATAATTATGATACTTACCTATACGTCTAAATAGATAGCATCTAGCAAATATTCTCGTTTAGAATATCAAGCTGAAGTCGTAACTAGAGGAAATCAAAATTTGTAGACCAACCAAGTATGTTTTTAGTTACAATCACGAGTCACGACTTAGAGAAATTATCTGTATTAACTACCTATATTAATTCCCTTCATAGACTCAGATATCACAAATTAAAGTTCTGTGTTCTGCATTATCTTTTCCAGCTATTTAACCTCATTGGCTTCATCTGCATTCAGTCTTCCGCGTTCTGGGCAAACGGTCGAGGCGTGTACTTCAACATTGTGGCCCACTTGGGGCTGTGGTTCTCCGGGATCCTGCTTGTCCTGTACCTGTTCCACGTGGTGGAGAAGTACCACAACGTGAAGTGGCTGAAGATCGAAATGATCGCGTGTGTGGTGATGGTGTTCCTTTACCTGATTGCGTCGACGACTGTCGTTGCGTTTGGAGCGGCTGCGTACTCTGCCGCTGGGGTGAGTTCACAACTTTTAGTCATGTTTGAAACCATTTGTTCTACGCTGCACTTATAGGTAGTAATCAACAACCACAACTAATCTTTTAAAAGCCAAACTATTGAAGATGAAATTTAATACAGTTTGAGAAAGTCATCAGAATTTTTCGAAAAATTATTAATTACGTATCAATAAAGTATTATTCTCTGAACTCCTACGTCGTATCATCCTTGTAAATAGTAATGTTTGATTTCTACTAAAATAAACACTCTTAGAATATAGGTAGGTGTGACAATGTGATTGACTCATTTATCTCACTCATATCATTACCTCAGCACTGTCATTGCTAGTTTGCGTATGTGTTTATTATTATTATTATAGTTTTGATTTTTACTAAAGAATCAACCGTACAGACACTAGCACCTAGTTAGTCAAGGTTGATTCTTATTTTGATGACAGACTACTGACTTTTTATACTCACATCAGGTAAACAATTCCACTTATATTTTTTCTAACCAATGCCATCGTGCCATAAATACTTTGATACCAAAAATGCTCTCTCCATAACAATGTTGTAATAAATTTATGAGACACATACTTAAGGCGGTTCCAAGGGAAAAACACAGCGCAAGCCGTTTTTATGTAATTTTTCGGAGCCATCTACTCTTTATCCAAAAGAAATATCAACTTATTAAAAATATATAAATTATCTCCATAATCTTGGCTCCAAAATTGTAGTTTTTTTTTTTTTACAAAGTATAATGTTTAAATAATTCCTTCACAACGAAACCTCTGACAAGAGAAATAATTATAATAAACGTGCATCTCCTCGATAAGTAAGCATTATTTAGATTGCGTTCTTACACTAATTGATAGGTAATTTCATGACGAACATTATTGTAGAAATATTTTTTTAAAACGACCTAAATCAAAATTTTCTTCAACAATCTGAGCGTATTCGCCATCATTTCTCTTGCCCGGGCTATTGAGATTCAGTATGCCATAGAAGTGGGTCGGTACGTGTTTTTGCAATACCAAAACTATGTATTGGTATGAAACGCGATAACGGGTATTGAAACTATTTATTGTAATAACTATTTATTGGCGATAACGAGGTCGGTGGCGGTGTGTTTACCTTTGGCGGGTATTGAAATTACTCGTTTCGTGGATAACTAAGTTTTCAGTGTTTTTCGGTATTAGTTTTAAATTAATTTTAGAAATTTAAAAACAATATTTGTGAAAATATGTAGTTTTTTATGACAGTTATTGTATATCAGTGTGTTTTATGATGCTTGGGGCGTAAGGACATTGGAATATAAAATATTACCTATAACATAAACAGATTTGAACTTTCCTTCATACTAGAATCCAGGTTAAGGACTGGCTACAATTAGTTTTTTGATAAGATGAATACCTATCTTAATTAAAAACTAAATGTAGGCGTAGGCTTAGCCTTCAACATAGTCAATATTTTGTAAAATTTGCAAATTACATTTCACCCAAACAAGTGCCCCTTTCTGTGAAACTGAAGGTGAACTTTAAACCGTGACCTAAATACTTTTTTCGATAATGGCATCTATTGCATACGGATTACAAGTCAAATCCCTTCTTCCTTTTTTTCCTAGGACTAGCTCATCGAAAATCGTAATCGTCATTCGTCGTGCGTCGTCGGAATATTTCGGTTCGGTATCGGGTACGCCCACAATCTACATCGAGGAGACGAGACTCGCAGTAGGTGCGACGAGTAAAGCGTATATCGTGTATTCGCAAAATGAATAGGTATTCCTGATAAATAGTTATTAAGTGGTATTGGGTATTACTGAACCGAGTAAGAATACACATGGTACTGACGGACGCGACTCGCAGTGTAGGTGCGACGAGTAAAGCGTATACCGTGTATTCGCAAAATGAATAGGTATTGCCGATAAATAGTTATTGTCGAATCGAATACCGTATTTTAGGTATTGAACCAATACATAGTTATTGAAACTATTTATGGTTTGAAACGACCATCTTTAGTATGCCACAAGCTCTCGAAGGTGCAACCCGTGTCGTTCGTCAACGCGCGGTCCGCTAGCATAAGCGGGCGGCGCGTGAGCGAGAAAGCATCTGCTTGCTCGCTCACGCACCGCCTGTCGCATAGAGTATAATACTATCTTAGAGTGTCTCTGTTATTGATGTTTATTTTGGTGTTCGTTTTTTTAACCGATTTTAAAAAAGGAGGAGGTTGCTGAATTATATGTTTTTTATGTTCAATTTTTAACTGACTTCATTTTAACCTATATGGGTGTAAAGTTTTCATCAATATAAATAAATTAAGTCCAACCACAAAGTACCTGCTGTAAACCGTTGAGGAGTTCCCGGAACTGGCCTTTGTCTTCATCATTAGAGCTCTTATGACAGTCGCAACCCATCTAGGTGTAAAGTTCTTATCAATACAAATTAATCGAGCCCAACCACAAGGTAGCTGCTGTGAATTGTTGAGGAGTTCCTTCGACTGTCTCCCGGCTCCATCATCAGATCTACTCCAGACCTTTATTAAATTGTAGTGCTTTAAAATACTTAATGAAAATGCTAAGAAATGCACTAGTCGCTTCCGCAATTTTTGAAAGTTCCCTTTATTTTCTCGGGACTTCCACCATCAAACCCTGATATCCTTATCATGGGACCACCTTGGGAACGTCTTCTTTCCAACAGAAAAAGAATTATCAAAATCGGTTCATAAACGACGAAGTTATGCGCGAACAAACATAAAAAAAGCATATATACGGTCGAATTGAGTAACCTCCTCCTTTTTGAAGTCGGTTAAAAATAGGTCGTTTGCTTGCAGGCCTTTTCCAAATATGCTGGCGTCAACGTCCAGTCTGATCGCATATTGTATTAGTCAGATGTTTATTATTTTTCTGCGAAAGGAAGCTTTGTGTAAATAATATTATAGTATATGTATTTGTTATTTATTTTGATATACGATAATTTTATTTTTTACAATTTACATATTTGTTTTATTAAACGAGAATAATAATATAATTTCAGTCTTGCCTGGGCCCAAAAAAAAAACATCAATTTTTTTTTCAAGGTGTCAGTTCTGCAGAAATTTATTTGACCCTGATTACGTTTTCCCTTAAAATAATAAATAATGATAAATTAAACTTTATTATATTATTTTTCTATCCTTTTGTCCATCTGACTTAGCTAACTTTCAATCTACAAAACTAACTTCCAACCCTGAAGTTACAGTCATAACATATTTAGTTGTAAAGGTCTAATCAATACACATTAAATAAGCCCAAACACGTGACAGTTGCTTCCGATGTGGATTCCCTTGATATTCTGTCATCTCCATCATCAGGTCAGGCCCAAATCTTCACGGTTTTATAGCATCATCCGATATAAACACGAGTATCAAGTTGTCACCCGAAGCGTGCCTACAATTTTCGATAATTGGCCTAAATTCCTCAGAATTTCCATTATCGACACTGACGTGGTAACAATGGGATTGCATAGGCAGCATATCCTTTCACATAAAAAAGAATGGTCAAAATAGGTTCATTAACCATAAAGTTATCAGCGAACACAATAAATCGAACTGAGAACCACCTTTTTCTGAAGTCGGTTAAAAAATAAACACCGCAGAATTTTTATTATGAAGTATCGTCAACATTTGTTTGAGTTCATAATAACCAAAAGTATTTGGGCGCACCAATAAACATAAATAAAAGTGCCATGTCTGTTACTTCTGTGGTCTATGTTTCTAACTTGTATTTGTAAGTATTTCGTCCGCCAGACGGCGCTAGTAAAATTTTACGAAGTATTGTAGAGGCGGGGCGCGGTGAAGAGGGAGCAAATGCGCAAGGTCATTTGCCCAGGGTACCGTCTTAATATAGGTCACAGTGCTTAATATAGGTGCATGATTTAATTCCGTTCCACCATCGGATGACCCGTCGTACGGCTGGTTTCCACCCTTACGTTGTTAACAGCACTACGATCCGGACGAAGCGTTTTGCCTCCTCCTTTATACCGCGTACATCGAGGGACTGGAACAATTTGCCAGCGGCGGTGTTTCCGTCGGACTACAATTTGAGTGTCTTCAAGGCTAGAGTGAATAGGCTCTTAATAAACTAGTGCGCTTTACCATCAACGATTGCGTCACTGCTTACCATCAGGCAGGATTGCGGTCAAGCGCTAGTTTATAATATATACATATAAGTAAGTGCATATAAGTAAAAGTAACATGCGCCGTGTTGGCCAAAATTGTATAGGAATATTAATTTATGGAAAAGTAACTTAATTCCCTACATAGTAAAGTTCAGTTTATGTTACATCTTCTAACAAATTTATTACCTTTTCAATAGTTTTGGTACATCTTAAATCAACTTAGTTATCATTGAAATAAAGTTGATATTTGATTTACTGGTTGAGGATGTGCAGCTCTGCACACTTTTACTTTAAGTAAGACAATCGCCAGTCGAATGTATCGTCGGGCCCACCTGTTAATCACTCATTGAAAACAAAGGACAGCTCACTCGATCCGCCTCCGACTGGCACACATTGTATTGTGCCGTACGTGACCGAGCTATTAAATATCTATAAATATGTTTAGTATTGTACGTTATACCGATATACACTAATTGATTGTATAGCGTTGAATTGAGGTAAATGGTTAAGTTTTGTTTGCTTGGAATTGTATATATTGACTTCCATCATCGTACCGCTTTATATTATCGTATCCAAATATTTTAGTGATGGGCCCAGTCTTTAGTTAATAATCAAATCAAATCAAATCATTTTTTTTCAAATAAACCAGTGACTTTCACCGACCTTCTGATAATTCAAAAGTGCCTGTACACTTTTGAATTGTCAGAAGGTCGGTCAGTCAATTAGATGAAGCTAGTCGCCCATTCCAAAGAGTAGGTACCTATGGAGAAGAACGGGCAAGAAACTCCATGGACACTCTTTTAAATTTTTAAGCTATTGTTACAAATATTTGATTACATCATTCATGTTGAAATCAACCGCGTGAGAACGATGCAGAAATATATTGTACGCTGAGAGCGTCCATTATGGAAAACATACAAAAATCAATTCAGAAATTAAAATACGCCGTGGCAGCTAAGAGATGACCAGTCCCCTCCGACGGCGTCCGTTCACGAACATGACGTATGGATCAGCATCATTCAGCTCAACCATATCGAAGGGAACCCAATGACCCAAAACACACGCCACCATCAGCGAGACATTTGAGTGAGCATGACATACTCTCAACAGCCAGAGCACAATTAAGTCAATAAAAAAGACTAACCCAACAAATAAATGCCTTACAGCACATTCGTACATTGTGCTCACACGTTTGACATGCAATTATACAACACTAAGAAATTGAATCTACACAATGCTAAGATGGTTTTGTCCAAGGTTCAGCAGCTCCAACAGTGTTCCCGAATCTGTGGAAAGTTTAGCTCCTGTGCAGCTGTACAATTGCCGAACACCTCTGTCAGCGATACAATTCCGTAACGTACAATATGCTTGGCTACATAGTGTGTAATACAGGCTTTGAATAAATAACATAAACAATTACATATTAAAACTACAAGAGGAAAAATCAAAGAACAATCATTGTATAGAAATCGGACGCAGCTCAAGCCCAAGCCTTTTTGTCCTCAATATAATCCTTCACACTATAAAATGCTTTCTGACACAACTTACGTTTAATGAAGGATTTGAATTTATTCAGGCTTAGATCTTGAACCACCTCTGGAAGTCAATTGTAAAAATGTATACATTGGCATCTGAAAGAGCCACCTATTTTCTTGAGCCTTGTTGTAGGTACAATAAATTTGTGCCTGTTCCTAGTATTTATATCATGGACATCACTGTATTTTTTAAACAATTTTATATTTTTATGAGCATACAAAAGATTTTCATAAATATATTGAGACGGCACGGTCAGTACATTAATCTCTTTAAATTTTTCTCTGAGAGAGTGTCTCGGACTTAATTTATAAATTGCACGAACAGCTCGTTTCTGCAAAACAAATATTGTTTGAATATCGGCGGCATTTCCCCACAACAGAATGCCGTACGACATTACGCTGTGGTAATAGCCAAAGTACACTAAACGGGCCGTCTCAACATTAGTCAAATTACGAATTGTTCTAACTGCGTATGCAGCAGAACTTAGCTTTTTTGACAATTTTTCTATATGTGAACCCCATTGAAGCTTAGCATCCAGAGTTATACCCAAGAACACTGTGCTGTCGTCAGATTTCAATTCTTCGCCCTTTATCAACACTTTAGTTTCCACCTGCCTCACGTGAGGTAGAGTAAACTTAATGCATTTGGTTTTTTTCTCGTTTAAGAGTAAATTATTAACATTAAACCAATGGACTACTTTAGAGATCGCGCTATTTACATCATCAGTAACCTGCTGCTGACGTTTCAGTTTAAATAAAAGTGAAGTGTCATCTGCAAACAACACTATATCGTGGTTATCCTTTATTAGGTACGGCAGGTCATTGATGTAAATAAGAAACAAAAAAGGACCAAGAATTGACCCCTGTGGGACTCCCATTGTTACTAAAGATCCAGAAGATCTTTTTCCATTAACGTCAACGCTTTGAATCCTACCACTCAAGTAAGATGTAATAAGATCCAGTGCAGAGTTCCGGATCCCGTAGTGGCGGAGTTTCCTGATTAACGTATCGTGAAGAACGCAATCGAATGCCTTGGACAAATCACAAAAGATGCCCAAGGCATCGCATTTATCATCCCATGCATTATATATATGACCTAGAAGTTCAACACCGGCCATCAGTAGTTGAACGACCCCTTGTAAAACCGAACTGTTTGCTATGTAATAATTTATGTTTATTAAAAAAATTTAGCATTTGGTTTAAAATTAATTTCTCAAAAATTTTACTAAAGGTAGGTAGTACAGAAATAGGTCTATAATTTGTGGGGTCTGATGTACTACCAGATTTAAACAAAGGTATTATTTTACTATTTTTCATGGTGTGCGTTCGCGCAGCGGAATGTTGTTGAATTTAAAGATTTTAAATATGCAGATATTTAGTGTATGACGTTGTGTAATTGTGTATGGTAAAAAAAAATTTGTGCATGCAGCCATTGTGGAGAAATTCACCAAAAACTGATTCCGCTGGGAGAACGTTGTCCTGGCGGAACTTTTTTTAATCCATTGACTTTAGAAAAAAGAAATGTGTCCAAAAATTAGTGTGTATTTGTGTGTAATTGTGTATGTATGAATAAAATTTGTGCATGCATAGACTTCGGAGAAATTCAAGTTTCCGCTGCGCGAACGTTTGGCCATTAGCTAGTTTTCATATAAAGCGCTTACATAGAGAGCTGTAGATTTTTACATAGTTGTTTTGAATTTGTGCATATTTGTGTACAAAACAGATTTAGAAAAAATCGTAGGGCTAAAAAGATAAAAATATAAACGTAAAACACGCTTTTTAGGTCATAGTTCTTAAAGTATGCACTTTGGGGTCTAGATTTTCACGTTTATACAAACCTTGTAAGTGTCTGCAACATATTGCCAAATATCAATGATGTTCCTTTAGTAATTAAAGAGATATAGGACAATTTACCATGACAAAATCACTGTTTACAAAGCAGTCAAATATCACGACATTCTAAAGGAATTGCATGGTAAAATGTATGCCAATAATTAGTGTATTCATTCAACTATTCACATGCAAAATTTCATGTCATTAAATTCAGTAATTAAAGAAAAACAATTAAAATACTGACGAAGCATCGAAAACCTACATAACCCGACCAAGTTCGGATAGCTATAAAAAAGCGGCCGTGCCATATATCTCAAGAACGTTCTTAACCTTCCAATATAGTATTTATTAATATGGCACAGTTGCGTACACAAGCGTTAGGAAAAAATAAAACTATTGCATTTCTTGAATGAAAAATATTTTTTTTTATAATAACGCCACTATCTACGACAAAAATAAATCTTCAATTAACAAGTACTTCTCTATTTAAATATCCGTGTACCAAAATATTTTTAATTACATATAATGCTTAATTATGTAATTATAATAACGTTAACATAAGCTTGCAACGGCAGCAATAGACTTAAATGTGCTTTAACTAAAATAGGTTTAATAAACTATTATGAATATAAGGGTAAGTATAATATTTCGAACTTCAATAAAAATTAAAATCGGTCACATAACTGGACTATTCAGTTGTTAACATTAAAAAAGTGCTTATAAACTAAAACATTTATATAAAAAAGGTATTTTCAAGAAATATTTTTAAATGAGTAGCAAATACAGTAAATAACCTCAACATTTCTAAGTAAGTATACCTAATATTTTCTAGTTCCAATAATAAAATTACAGATTAACAATCACAGATCAATAAAGTAGACTATTCAGTTGTTTAGGTTTGAGAGTCTGCCTAATATAAAAATAAATCAACATTTAAAAACAGTAGTATTTACTTGTGGTAATTATTTAATTTCCCTGAGGGGTCTATAGTAAGAATCCGGATCCGTGAAATATTCAATAGAAATTAGCTGTATGAATTTTATTTGCCTAAATTAATATATTTAGATTATATCTCAAGTCTCAAGCGCATAATTAAATAAAGTAACTACGTAAATAGCACCTACTTTGTCATAATCAAATACATTTACAAAAGTAGGTGTAAAAAATAAATGACCTTTATATTATATCGAAACAATTGTGTTATCACCTATACCAATTCAATACCGGTATTATACTGTAAATTTTGGGATGTTACCTAAATATATTGCACGGCCGCTTTTTTATAGCTATCCGAACTTGGTCGGGTTATTATGGTTTTCGATGTTCCGTCAGTATTTTAATTGTTTTTCTTTAATTACTGAATTTAATGAGATGAAATTTTGCATGTGAATAGTTGAATGAATACACTAATTATTGGCATACATTTTACCATGCAATTCCTTTAGAATGTCGGGATATTTGACTGCTTTGTAAACAGTGATTTTGTCATGGTAAATTGTCCTATATCTCTTTAATTACTAAAGGAACATCATTGATATTTGGCAATATGTTGCAGACACTTACAAGGTTTGTATAAACGTGAAAATCTAGACCCCCAAGTGCATACTTTAAGAACTATGACCTAAAAAGCGTGTTTTACGTTTATATTTTTATCTTTTTAGCCCTACGATTTTTTCTAAATCTGTTTTGTACACAAATATGCACAAATTCAAAACAACGTATGTAAAAATCTACAGCTCTCTATGTAAGCGCTTTATATGAAAACTAGCTAATGGCCAAACGTTCGCGCAGCGGAAACTTGAATTTTTCCGAAGTCTATGCATGCACAAATTTTATTCATACATACACAATTACACACAAATACACACTAATTTTTGGACACATTTCTTTTTTCTAAAGTCAATGGATTAAAAAAGTTCCGCCAGGACAACGTTCGCCCAGCGGAATCAGTTTTTGGTGAATTTCTCCACAATGGCTGAATGCACAATTTTTTTTTACCATACACAATTACACGACGTTATACACTAAATATCTGCATATTTAAAATCTTTAAATTCAACAACATTCCGCTGCGCGCACGCACACTTTTTCATGAGATCAGGAATCTCTCCACAGTCAATACAAGCATTAAAGATAACAGCTAGAGTGGGTGCCACAATATCAATAATAGACTTAGCAACTTCCACCGAATGGCCCCATAGGTCAGCAGTCTTTTTTACATTTAGAGTGTGAAAGATTTTAATTATATCTCTACTGATAACATGTTCAAAATGAAACTCCGAATCACAAACATTAACATTTTCTTTAAGCAAAGACTCCGCAACAGAAGGTGATGAGTTTAGGGATTTAGTAGTTGAAACAGGAATATCCGAAAAGAAATTTTCAAATGCCTCAGAGACTTGCGAGTCTGATTTAATTATGTTGTCATTAATAGACAGGCTATAGTCAGTATTTCTATCACTGGACCTTCCCGTTTCACTATTAATAATTTTCCAAGTCGTTTTAATTACATTGCCACTGTTCTTTATCTTTGAACTCAAGTAACGTGACTTGGCCATATAACAAACTTGTTTGAATAATTTTGAATATTTTCTAACATATAAATTGAATTCAACAGTGTTAATATAAATCCTCTCATTGTACAATTCATAAAGCCGAGTTCTACTTTTATGAATACCGATGGTAGCCCAATCAGAGAAAGATGCTTTACTATTAACAGAGATAGTCTTGGGAACAAAGGTGGAATCAAATAGCTTACAGTATATATTAAAAAAATTGTCATAGATATGATTAGGATCAGCATTAACAGCACTGGATAAGACTGGCAATTTATTGATGAGATCAAATCTAAAAACCTCCAAGCGGCTTTCAGTTTTGGGGTTAACAGTGATATCCTTTTTGGCCACTTTTTACTATGGTTTGGAATAGTAATCCTTTGTCCGCAGTGATCAGAATCAAGTAAATTTAAAACTTCTTTGTGGCTTGGTATTATGTTTGTAAAAATATTATCTAGGCACGTGGCACAAGTAGGTGTTATTCTTGTGGGCTCCAAAAATAGGTTTACAAGATTGTAGGACTGAAATAGACTTATAATTTTATTACAATAACCAGAGTTCTCTAATAAATTAATATTAAAATCACCGCAAACGATAATGGCTTTGTTTGAAACACAAATCTTGTGTAAGACTTCATCCATTACGTTTTCAAAGCAGTCATACAATCCTGAAGGGGGTCTGTACACACTTAACACAATGAAGCCCTCCAACTCTACACAGGCAATTTCCGCTGTTCGTTCAACAGACAGGCCCACAATGTCTTTACGATTTTTAAATTTCAACAGGTTACTAACTAAAATTAATGAGCCACCATGTATAGCATTAATTCTGCTAAACGAACTACCAACCTGGTGATTCTTAAAATTAAACAAGAACTGGTGATTTTTTAGCCAATGTTCGGTTATGCAAAGAATATCAATACCATAATGGTTCATGAATAAATCTACCTCTAAATCTTTGTTCATAAATCCTTGAATATTTTGATGCACCAAATTAATATTATCTATTGACTTTAAATTTCCTCCCGAGTTACCTTTGTAATCCTGTATATTGTTATAGCTAGAGGTTGGCTCTATTGTCTTAATTTCTAATTTAAATTATTAATGATGTCAACTGATACCAAATTATTGGCAGAATTAATTCGAATGTCATTGCATTGCTCAAAAGAATCAAGTTGTTTAGCCAAATTCTTGGCTGTAATAGAAAAAAAATATGATAGCGACACAGCTATCTGTCTTTTAAAGTAATTAGAAAGATAATACATAACATTGTTATGTCTATCTCTTGTCAAATACAAATTCTTAAAATAATTATTAATGTCAATTAAATGTAATATTTTATTATTAAATGTCAAGTTGGACATTGTCATATTTAGTTCAAATCTAATCCTATTTTCTTCCTGTGGCAACTGGTCACTGTAAGGGAATGTAAACAAGACAACCTTTCCAATATTCAGATTGCTTAATATTTCACAACTCTTAAGCAGTTCTCTTTTGCCCAAATTTCCCCTATTACCCACAAAAATTAACAATGTTGTATCCTGGGAAAAGTTACATTTAATAATTTTTTGCATAATTCCATATAAAGAACAACCAGGCATACAGTAGTTCAATATTGAGTGACCCGGACATTCATCAGTCAACAAGCGCCCCAAGCCCTTACCTATCTCATCACAGAACAACACAACATCATTAGTCAAGCTTTGTTTAATACTATTAAGATCATTACAATCACGGCTATTGGCACTATTAGCAGAAGGAACTATGACATCAACACAGGGCTGCGGCAAGGTGGTATTACATGATGTCAACGAATGATCCGGTGTAAGCACATCTGATGTTAGGCCGCACTCACAGTTGGTTTTTTGTGAGTTAACCAGCTCATTCATCGCCAACACATATTCTCTCATTAGGTCTTCTGAGGTATTATACTTATTAGTCAATGAAATAAGTTTATCTTGCAGACGGTCAAGTTCAGATTGCAATGACTCCGTGTCTATGTCATACCTCCTATTACTATATATATAGTATAGGCATACTAGAATAGGCAAACTTCTTAAATCTTTTAAATTAATATCGTCTAAAAATCCAAAATAGTCGCTTTATCTCATTTTCTCCATCGAATCAAATCAAAATCAAAAGTCATTTATTCAAATTAGTCCCCCAAAACGCCCACCCATCGACACTTCCTAGGGCTTTCGCTGGGCAGAAGAAGTGGCGGAAGAAACTCCCCAGCAGCACAGGTGTCTGTTCATTAAAAAAAAAAAAAAAAAACACGTGACTTTATACAATACTATGTATAGTGATGAACACAAGAAAATACAACAACAATGAAATTATTTACCATATGTCAGCTACCACGCCAAAATCCAACCAAAACCAGCAAAAAAATATATGTATATTTAAATGAAAATATCTAAAAACTTATTACCTAAATAAAAGCCCCAGGCATAAAGGGCGTGACAGCTCACATATTTATGTATACAATATAATATGAATAGGGTCCAAAACCATTAAATGATGAAATAACTGTATTTATAAGTCTACAACTCCTGAAGCTTTATAGCATCAATTATTGAGAGTAATTTATTTATTATAGGCATGAGGAACGTACTTATTTAAAGGCAACTACCCAAGTTTCCTTTTCAATCGTCATGCGTCTATCAAAGAATACTAAATAGCTGTGATTTGTATTCCATGCAGGTTTAATAGAAAATATTTAAACTGTATCAAATCAACCGCTTCGCATTTTTATCACGAGTCGGTTGCTGGGTTTTCATGTCCTGGCATGTAGATAAGCTAAAATAAATAGCTACCTAGATTCCTATGCAAAACATACATGTATTTGGGTTCACCTGCACAGAGATGTACATATAGTTATTCCCACATTTTGCCGGTAGATTCCTATATGTATGTGCTGGTAATAGGGGGCGGCATTGCCATTAATGGAGCACAACTCCAAAATTTAGGCTAATTAATACCTTATTATTAGTCCATTTGCCCCACTCTGTTTCACCAGTACCTACTTCCTTCAACGTTCTAAAGTGTATTAATACATTTTCCAGTTCTTCGGCTACCTGGCCATGGTGCTGTACGGGATCGATGCCTTCCTGAAGTACAGGGCACTGATGGACGGCGAACTGGCTCAGGGTCACAGAGTGCAGGCTAAACAGACACACGTCACGACTCCACCGGCGCTGCCATAGCCGGAGAGGTGGTAAGAAGTAGATGGCAGGGAACGAGATTATGGTTTCTCCTGTATAGTCCATGCAATCGGCGAGCGTGCGTCACATTGTGAGTCATGTCTTTGTGGTAAGGACTATGGTAAATATGGCAATCATTGACACGCGTTCGTGAAATGCTACAACTAAGTGTACCATCGTGTCTGCAATAAGATGTGTCACAGGATTTATATAGAGATTATTTACGACGAAATATGAGTGTTCAAGATTTAACTTCTAGGAAGTAATTAATTAATTGTATAAACTGACTGTTATGGTTTGCAAAACTTGCAGCAAGTTGATTTGTTCTAATTTTTATAGGGCACCAGTCGATATCTAATGTCGATTGTGCAAAAAGAACTTGCTGAAGGCTTAGGCTGTAGGCAATGTTATTCATTTTGTTAATGTTGTGATTCGGAACATGCTGTTTATTACTAATAACCAATGATTGATAACAAGTGCGTCTGGTTTGGTATGATGTAAATTATATTCTAAGTATTCTATATCAACTTGATAATTGCAATAAGATAATATTTCGGTTATTTTCACTCTACAACTATGTTAACCAAAAACTAATTAAGAAGTTAAGAAGAAATAAATAATAATTAAATGAGATTAATGGGCTTCCTATCGGTTATTGCATGTTCATAATATTTATTTTGGATATCAATATCGTATGGAATCATTGAGTTATAATGTATAGGTAATCTTAATATATACAATTTACAGTTGCTATTATTAATTACTACTTCAATATTTCCTTGAAATAAGTACAGACGACAGCACAACAAGCTACGACAATCTGTCAGATTTCATTATTACATTTTCAACTTGTATCTACATATAAAGCTTAATGGTTTATGCTCAAGGTTGATTGAGAATTTTTGACAGTTTTGGTTAGGTTGACCTGCTGTCTTCCGTACCTAACCTACAACCTTATACTGCCATTAACAACTTACCTTGCAAGTTGTAGAAATGATAAATTGAGAAATGAAAGTTAACCATAACATGTAGCTTGTTGACTAAAATCAATGTTGGCTTTGCGCAACACAATTGATCTATCAACTCTAGTTCATAGTTGTAAGTGTAATATGTAGTATTGCATTTGATTCCCACCAAGTTATGTTAGTGGCCCGGTTTCTGGTAATTGTGACATTAGTCAAGTGTGTCAATGACATCTGTTGGATGGAGATAAACTAAGAATGATTTAATAAATCATCATACCACAGATAAATATTGAATCCTGTTCCAATAACATAATTATCAATAATGTATTCTAACTTAAATACATTTGACTTTATTATCTTTTTGGCTGTAATTTGTAGTGAGTGTTGTCTGAAATCTGCTGCTATGGCATTTTTTTAAAATAAATCTTCGTCCTTCTTTAGCCCTGTTACTTAGGCTCGGCGCAACGCCTTTTATTCAAAGGCGTTGCGCCAAGCTCAAATAACAAAATTCCATTTTCTCCCTCAACTGTTATGGATGCCATCTTTATATAAGTAAAATAATGTTTGGTTCAGAAACCGGGCATGTTTACGTTAGTATTACACAAGGGCTACGAATACCTCAGTGTGTACTTATTAAACTTTAGTTACTTAGTTGTATTTAACATTTTTTTACTCAGGAGGTTTTTTCAAAATATTTCTTGTAGTTATATATCGGTTTTGAAATTCTGTGGGATATGTTTATGAATGTCAGAATGTATATTTGATTCCTAACTACAATAAATATTGAATAACCATGGGTTTAAATAATGTTCAAAAACAATGCATATATAAATACTGTTTTGTGTATATGTATTATAAAATATATTTCTCTTAGACATTTTTGTGATAATACTATAATAAGTACTAATTTATTTAATCATTTTGTAAATATTTATTGTTGTTGTAAATAGGAATCTAACTTTGTATAATATTTACCTATTTATTAAGCATACATTTGTACTTGTCCGAGTAAGAAAACCTTTCCAACTTAGGTGCATTAATGTGTGCACTGATTTTCTTATTACAAAAGAATTTAAAAATTCTTGCCTCTTAAATATATTGGCACAAAACCAGTCTGCATGGAATTTTACTTACCTTACTATAATTGTATTTTATAGCAATCGTACCAACCATAGCTTACCCTTACCGCGCTAGATATAATATTGTCTGTATAATAGTATAAACTTCCGTCTACTGTTATCCACTAAAGCTTTGCTCACATTATGTGTCAAATGTATTTTAATCACGTGACTCTATGAATTATGCTCATCATTGTAAATGTTGCTCTAATAAGTATCTACACATTAACCTAATTTAAAAAATAACTATATAATATACAACGTTATACTTTGTATATGCGAAACCCGAAACAAGTGTTTAGTATTTTTAAGTAAAGAATCTATGTATAAAATTTAAAAAAAAAAAATATAATGAAAAACCAGTTATGAGCTTGTTATCTTACCAGCCCCCTACTCGGCGAACACATTTTTGTCAAATGATTGCGACTAGTTGAGATCAGTTGGTGTCGTCCGGGCCGCCCATTGGTCCGTTCGGTCCAAACCATCCCAACTAGTCGCAATCCTTTGACAAAAATGTGTTCGCCGATTACGGGGTTGGTTGTCGCAACAAAAATATTGTCAACGCCCAGCTCGCGGTGCGGCGCAGGGGAGGGGAAGTCTCATGCCACTAATACTATGCCCTAACGTCAGCTGTGTTACGCGCGCTCGGTGAGCACACTGTCTAAATGTATTTGGGAAAACATATGACATGGTGTAAAAATTATTGGAATAGATTCAGTTGCTTGTTCTGAACAAACTATATTCAGGTTTCTTATAAAGAAAAAATAACGTTGTATAGGTACGACGTTATTTTTTTGCATAGATTCTTTAATTATTGTACAATATAACAATAGATTTTTTTTATACTGGACATGTATTTCGTGTTTCGCATATACCTACAAAAAAAAAACGTTGTATAGCTCATTATTCATCTGCGATGATTAGATAAAACTAACTAAGAGTTAACTATATTGTTTGACATGTTTCAATAATGTTTCTATAAATTACTTTTATAGGAGTATTTGTATCAGTAGTGGTTTAGTAAAAACTATGCATATTTGGCCTTTCTATAGTTCATTATCTATTTCATTTGTGGTGGCAATTCTAATAAACCAATAATTTTATATAAATAATTAATCGAAATACAATAAAAATGTCACAGTATTAATAAGCCGCGGCTAGATTGCCAAAGATATCCATTTAGAATTAAATTTATATACAACTAGCTTTCCGCCCGCGGCTTCGCCCGCGTGGAGTTCGGTTATATCGCGCTTTTTAGATTTCCCTCGGGAACATCAAATTTTTCCGGGATAAAAAGTAGCCTATGTTCTTTCTCAGGGTCTAAAGACTGTCTGTCCCAAATTTCATCAAAATCGGTTGAGAGGTTTAAGCGGGAAAGCGTAACAGACCGACAGACAGACAGAGTTACTTTCGCATTTATAATATTAGTATGGATTTTAGATATTTATCAACAAAATTCACGCTTTTACTACCCCAGCCCACTAATTGCGTAACAGGCTATTATTATCAGTTGGAAGGTTATTGCCGTTCCATTGCTCCATATGTTAGACAAACGTGTCTGCTCAACAAAGTAAATAAAACAATGAATGTTGTTCAATTGTCAAAATGAAACCCATTGCTACTGATAGTGTGTCACATAATTAGCCTCCAGGTTCGAGTTGCCAAAGTATAGCAGGCCACATGCTAATAGTAGAAACTGTCAATCTAAAAGCAGGTTTACCTACTCACTGAAGTTATATTATATAAGTATTCCGTATTTATATCAATAATATTTAAGAAATACCTATTATATAGTTATATTAAATGCAACTTTTACAATTATTCCGGTATAACCGACTTTTGTTAATATTTTCTATGGTCATTGTTGTATCAAATAAAACAATTGAAATGTATTCCGAGTGGTTTTATTGTGTTAACAGTATTTAAATTCACAATCGAACAAATTTCGATACTCCGATCTAAACGCCGTAGCGAACAACACAGTAAATGCACTTACAACCTTTGAAATCAAAGTATCGACGTATCAAAACTGTAGAAATATATTTTTGGAAGCAAGGCGACAACAATTTTTTTTTTCAGAAACTCTGGCGCCTGTGACAAGAGTAGTTAAAACTCTACTACATAGATACAAAAATACCCAGTCATTACCGTTGCTGCGGGCTAATTTTGCAATAGTCTAGTAACTTTTATCTGAGGACGACGAAGGTTGACGTTTGACAGCGAAGGCAAGAATAAAAACAACCTGTTTTTTTTTAGTCTAGTCTTCGCTATCGCACTTCTGGGCAAACGCCTCCCTCCACTTCTTCTTGGCCATAGCGAGCCCGCGCGTCCTCGTTTCAGTTTGGACGGAACCTATCCCCCGTCATCCTATGTAATCCGTAATTTTTGTTCTTCAGATAAAATTCATCTGACTAATGAATAATGAGCCCTGAGTACAATAAATTGATTGTCTAAAAACATGATATTATGAAAATTAACAATTATATCTAAGGTACAACTGAAACAATACTTGAGTTTAACACTGCTTATTTAATATTGTTGATGATTCTACTGTATGACTGTGTTGCCAATTGCGCCTTCTAAATAATAATGATAACAGTAAAACTTAACAAAGTGTGATATTGGCGCCGATTCTCTAGTTCATAAACTAATTTCTATTATTTCTATTAATTTTTTTTTTTAATCTTTTTCTTTCTATTTCATTAAGAAAAGGATACAAGATAACATTTTAATTTAATCCTGTCAAATTAAGATACTCCACAGACAGTTTAGACGCGATTATAAACATGGCGACCAAAGATACTCCAATTTACACAAAGAGCGGACTAATTTGACAGGTCTGAACTAACATTTTATCTTCTCAGCCTTTTAATCAAAAAGATGCACTAAATTATATTTAATTTAGTTTGTGAACAAGACAATCGAGGCCATTGTATGGATATGTATTTATAACTATTGTTAAACAGGTACGGATTAAAAATAATGTCCTTTGACTAAAAACTAAAAATAATTACAAATAAACGGTATATCAATCATAAAAATCTACCCTTAAATATACAGTTATTTCAAAATATTAAATCTTATTTCCATGATTTTTAATGTTGCTCTGGAAAAGCACACATAAAAAATGCCCAAACAGATTGGACCCTTTGTTGAGAATAATGATAACTATACAAAAGTATGGTGGGTTAACTTGAATGTAAGTAACAACACCCCAATATATACATGGCATACTTATTTGTAAGTAGGTTATTTTATAATTATTTAAATAAAAATGGTACCTCAAAATACTTTTATTATAAATACAAATGCACTATTTTTTGTAAATACAAAATAATCAGTTTAATTGTGCGCCATGCTACCGGCACAAACAAATCAGTGTCTTGTAGACAACATTTTTATTGTTTCGAGTTCAATTTTTAGTGGAATATACACTAATTTTAACACGAAGAGTAACCTCAGCTCGAATCACGAATAAGCTAATATAAATAAAAAGCTAATAAGTTAATATAATTTCACGATCATATATAATTTACGACGCGTATAATCTATGCATATTTTCGCAACAAAACTGACGAGTTTCTCCCTTGGGCCATAATATAATTTCAGGCCTGTAACAACGGGTGCAGTCGATAGTACATACCTACATTGGTCATTCTTAACTATGTTTTAATACCATTTTTCATTTGGTATGTAAGTTTAAATATAGGCACACAGACAAGGCACGTACACTAGCTTAATATAATTAAGTATGTATACAAAGTTATTCGAGTAAGCACAGAGAGAAGACTATATTGTCGCTAGACTAAAATGTACACTTTAAAAGACAAAAATACATTTTCAAGATTTTTAAACATTCCAAAAATTATATACTTATTTAATGTTTTACAAATTACAAAACATTTATTTATATTCCATCATTGCCTAACATTTCAGTACTCTGATAATGTGATACTCTAAAAATTGGCTTGTACAGTCACAAGCATAAATATACATAAGTACTACAATACAGCTCGGCCGAAAACAACTCGCCCGACATAGTTAGAGCCTGCTTTTTTTTAATTGTTCGATTCAAATAATTGAAACGTATCGTTCGATTTTTAAAAACCTTAATAATACCTGTTTTTGCAGTTAAATCTGGTCCGTTAAACTGTAACCTTTGATAAGGGACCAGCGGCTTCGGTTGTGCGTTGGTGTCAGTCAGGTTATAAATAAGTATGTGTTCAAGCGGAAGTTTGTTTGATACTTAATCACGCCTAATTCACTGAACACAACTGATCTTTCTGAAATTTTGTATATAGGTACGCTGCCGCTGTCAGGAGTGCAGAAAATGGCAGATGGTATAGAAAAGGGCGTACTTTCAGAGATTATTACAATTACTTGCGGACGCTTGACGGCGCTGCGAGCATTGCGAATCACGATTGATATGAGACCGTACTTTCTGTGCAATATTATATACAGGGTGGCCCATCGATTGACGTCATAAAAAAAATTTAGGTCCGGCATTTCGTGGGGTATCCGAAACACCCCCGAGTTATGAATTTTTTTTTAGTTTTCGAGGAATTTCAACCGGACAAGTATAAAAATTTTTTTATACTTGTCCGGTTGAAATTCCTCGAAAAGTAAAAAAAAAATTCATAACTCTAAAACTATGAAATATCGCGGAACATACATGGGGATGTTTCGGATACCCCACGAAATGCCGGACCTAATTTTTTTTTTATGACGTCAATCGATGGGCCACCCTGTATACTTAATAAAAAAAAAATTAAAGGACATCAGGCACTTTCCATACATTGTTGGTTGCGCGGCCAGACCTAGAATTATTTCCAATATCTAGACCATATTAAGACCTTTAAAAAAATATATGACTTATCCCTGTAGCAGCATTCTGAGCAGTTATTTAGTTAAGAAAAAAATATAAAAAGTCTTAAGTCCTCAAACTCTGGCATATCTACTGACATAAGTCCGAATTGTGCTCGTCTTCTGTTTTAATTGTATCTTTCAATAATTTAAGGTTTTATTTCTAGGTCTGACCGCGCAATTTTTGTTTGGACCAACAATGTATGGAATGTGCCATAACTACTCAGAATATGCAGCTACTGGGTTAAGTCATATATTTTTTTAAAGATCTAGATATTGGAAATAATCCTAGGTTTGCCCGCGCATTTTTTTTTTTTTTTTGACCAGAATGTCTGATGTCCTTTCATTGTCACACATAGAGATTAATATGTCCTGAATTAACAAATAGGATACTTATTATTATCCAAGTATCCGTGGAATAATTTCTAATTACCAAGCGGGCGAAGTCGCGGGCAATAGTTAGTAATATATTTATGCTTGTGATGGCAGTTTGGTCTTTTATGAAATTCACTTTAAAAGCTCTAAATATTCATTTTAATATTCGTTTTTGCATTGCAAGTCTGCAAGTTAGGCCTTGGGGAAGGCAAGTCAGGCCTTGGGGAAGGCAAGTCAGGCCTAGGGAAGCAAGTCAATTTTTAGAGTGGGTAATCATTGTGCACTATAATCACACGCGGTTGTTTGGCTATTAGGTACACCTTACATTTTGTCAGTGTCTACTGCGTGGTTTATTTAAAAGTTAGAGATAAGTCTCGTCTATACTTTGTTTCGTAATTAGGGGAGTTCATACATATTTTATAGTCGTGGTGGCCTAGTGGTTAAAACACCAGCCTCTCAAGTATGAGTGTGCCGGTTCGATTCCAGGTTAGGCAAGTACCAATGTAACTTTCCTAAGTTATACAGAGTGGTGCTGACAATAAATGAAAACACAGACCATGCTGGTTCATAGAAATAATCCTGAGCCATAGAATAAAACCTAGCATCAAAAATAAAAAAAAATGAAAATTTCAAACAAACTAAATCGCATAAAATTGCAAACGGAATAAAACATCATTTAAAATATTGGTTCAATGACCTCCGATTAGCGGGCGACAGCGTGTTCCTGTATCGACTTGCTTTTTCGCGCCATTATTATTAAAGTTTAGTACCGCTGGATGCGGAGGTCATCAACCCGTAAGCGCTTCCTTATCAACATGTACATCATGTAGAAAATGTGAAAAATGAAAAATAATTTCCTGTAACTAATCTAATGGATATATTTATATATTTTTTTATGGGTAGACTGAGAATGTGTTAGCACTACTCTGTATATGCTTTCTAAATATATCTTGGCCACCAATGACTGATTAAAAGGTGAAGGAAAACATCTTGAGGAAACCTGGACTTTAAGTCTGAAATCGCCAACCCGCATTGAGCAAGCGTGGTGATTACGCTCAATCCTTCTCTGTATGAGAGGAGATCTGTTCCCAGCAGTGGGACAATAAAAAAAGGTTAATGATGATACATGTTCTGCGAGATTTCAGCGAAGAGGGGGCAGTTGCCTCCCCCCTCGGTACGGCTATGACTAAAGGCATTTCGCCTACGAGAATAAAATTCAATATAAAAATACATGTGCTAAACAGCGGTAAACTTAGAAATACTGTACTCTTAAATTAAGTATTTTAAAACTCAACAAAAACATATTAAATTAAAACAAAGACTAATGTACATATTAACGTTGACAACCACTGAACTTAGGTAGGTACTGAGCGAACCTTTCTTGAACATAATACGATTTCCATAGAGTGAAACGAAATCATTTTTAGTAAAGTGCTGTTGTTAATGAAGAGAACCAAGTCAATATGTTAGGTGGTGGTTAAGATGTGATGCCTTACTGTGGCGGCTGCGGCGGGAGACCTCGCTTCCACGCCTTGTACTTCAGGTACGCGTCGAATCCATACGCTATAATCGCGCACAGGCCGAAAAACTGGAATAGAAGAATAATAATAATAATCTTTATTTCTTTATTATGACAAACACACATGATAAACAAGAGCAAATGTATAATTTAACACGAAATATCTACACGAATCTATAAAGATACTCAATACTTTATTGCATTCCATAATATTACATAATAGTTCCATAAGAATATTCTCTGTATGAGAGGAGACCTGTGCCCAGCAGTGGGACGATAAAAAGGTTGATGATGATCATGATCTTATAATACATATATAGTTGATAATAGAGAAAAGAATACTCAAATACGATTCAATAACAGATGTGTGATGGCTGACCTAATGTTATTTAGATGTTATTGATTTTTAAAGCTATTATTGACACAGTCTAGTGGCTAATGTGTAGTCTTATTGGTATTTCAATTAACAGAATTAATTAGAGGAAGGCTAAAACATTCTGTTTATTTTTGAAATGAATGGTGTTGACAAGCATCAAGCTATATAAAAAAATAGATGAATTGCATTTGATAAACTCACCCCAACAGCATATCCCACACTTTCTCCAATAGTTGTAGCGAATATAGAACATCCAACATATGTCAGCGATACTAGGACACAGTATGCAAACTCCCACTTTAGCCACGGCCATTTGTCATACTTCTCTATGAAGTGGAATGTGTACAGGAACAGTAGGAGCCCTGTGATGATGATACCGAACCAGTAGAGAATGTTGTAGAAAATAGCAGACACCCATGACCAGGATATTTTAATGCATATGAAACCAACAAAGTTGCAAGTCTGAAAAAAGGAGTAATTATATTTAAGGCTGGTTATTGTCACATTGCTTATCTTAAATCTAACTACTTTATCTGTCAGCATCAAGGTTAAAAGAGATGAAAATAACTCTTATTAAATCAAACTGTATGCAATATATGTATTACAAAGAATAAGGTATAAATTAATCAACCAAAAATATAGTTGTTTACTATATGCATATACTATTATTTATTTATTTTTTAAACTTTGCCCCACACTAGGACTTTCTCCTCTGTTGTGGGTGCGTTTAAGAACATATAAACTTCCATACACAACGGCCACGCACAATGGTCCGCTGTAGGGACTGAGTGCGGAAACCAAACCAATAACATAGGACATACACAACGGCCAGACCTGGAACAACTACTTATAGATATCTGTTCCGTGCGAGAATCGAACACGCGACATGCAGCACAGCAGTCAATAGCTTAACCACTGCGCTAACCATGCCGTCTATCTGATGTTACAAAGGAAATATCTTTAATAATGCACTCATGCATCGTCCTTTGTATTTCCCAGGAATATAATATGACTGAATTAGTTCATTTAATAAAGTAGACCAGGGTTATCTTACCAACTGAACCAGCTTGAGTATCCCGGGCACTGTTTGCACATAGTTCTTGTCAAATCTTACAACCTTTTTTGGTGTTGCTGGAACAGCCATCGGTGTCCTCGATGGTAGTTGTGGTGCCTCCGCATTGTAGTTCATTGTGAATTACAGCCTGAAAATATTAATAAGTATAAAATTCACAGTACTTTATTAAGGCCCGGTTATAGTGCGGTGTGTAGGTATGAACACGCTGCCTCACCCCCCGCAAAATAGTAATGTGTCGAACGTAAAGACGCAGCGAGCGAGCGCACGCGCCGGCCGCCGAGCTAGCCGATGCTACAGTTGAACATGCCACAAAGCAGCGAAACTGCAGTAGGTAAGGTATAGCGGAAAAGAAAATAAAATTGCTTTTGGTTTTGTAATCAAATTATCATTAATATTTTACATTTCATTTCAAAATACGAAAAGAATTTAACCACCTTAAAATAGACTTTTCTCCAATTAATTGTGAAATGATTATTATTCTAATCAACTGTATGTAATACGTTTGTTCAATTTGACAGTCATGTAATTTTTTCCCTGAAAATAATTATTTATTTTCTCAGTGTTTATTTTTAACTGACTTCAAAAAGGAGGGGGTTACTCAATTCGACCGTATATATGCTTTTTTTTCTATGTTTGCTCGCGGATAACTTCGTCGTTTATGAACCGATTTTGATCAGTCTTTTTCTATTGGAAAGAAGACATTTCCAAGGTGGTCCCATGATACGGACGTCAGGGTTTGGTGGCGGAAAACCAGAGAAATCAAGGGGAACTTTCAAAAGTTGTAGGGACGGCTAGTGCATTTGTAAGATTTTCATTTGGTATTTTAAAGCACTACAATTTAATAAGGGGCTGGAGTAGATCTGATGATGGAGCCAGGAGACAGGCGAGGGAACTCCTCAACGATTCACAGCAGCAACCTAGTCTTTGTGCTTGAATAATTTGTATTTATAAAAACCTTACACCTAGATGGGTGGTGACTGTCATTAGGGAGCTGATGATGAAGACAAAGGTCAGTTTAGGGAACTCCTCAACGCTTTGCAGTAGTTACCTTGTGTTTGGACTCAATTCATTTATATTAATGAGAACTTTGCACCCATATGGTTATAATGAACGTCTGCAGTAGATCTGATGATGCAGTCAAGAGACAGTTGAGGGAACTCCTCAACGATTCACGGTAGCTACGTTATTTTCATGCTTGATTAATTTGTATTGATAGGAACCTTACGTCTAGATAGATGTGACATCAGAAGTTTGCATCCATGTGGGTTGTAACCAAAGTCTGCAGTAGATCTGATAATAAAGACCATAGACAGTCGAGGGAAGTCCTCAACAATTTACAGCATTGAAGTTTTACGTAGGACAACCACTAGCCACTGCTACTCGCCATGCTGATATGACAATCAAAAAAATCAAGAGAATGAATTTAAGCCGCGTAATCGTGTCACTTCTATTAATGCTTATATATTCAATCCAGTCCCAGAGAAATTTTATAAAAATCGGTTCAGTAGTTTGGTATTTAAACAAAAAAGACGGGTATAAATTCAAATAAAAAAGGCGTTATTGCTAACTGTTGGCGGCAGCGTCTAGTCTGACCGGATGCAGCTGAACAGTACTTTTTGCAACTAAAAATTGTAAAATAAAAACTTTTTTACAAAAAAACAACCGACTTCCACAAAAAAAAAAATCACTACAAAGTGAAAAATAACTAATTTCGGAAGTCGGTGGCAAATATGAATATATATGTTCATGATCATGGTGTCTTTGGTTTTCGTTTATTCATTTTACCACCGACTTCTGAAATTAGTTATTTTTCACTTTGTAGTGATTTTTTTGTGGAAGTCGGTCGTGTTTTTGTAAAAAAAAAGTATTTTTATCCTTTTTAAACTATTGTAATAATTATGAATCATCTTTGACATGTAATTTTTTTTTTATTTTTCGCAAATCTGTTTTCATCATTCATAATTTATTTCTCTATTTTTCTTCTTCTTTATATAAACACATACTCACCTTTCATTTTACTTAGGTACAGATAATGGTATTGTAATTACACAATATCATTCCGTAATTATATCACCGCAATACATAAACCTTAAATAATAATGTATGTAAATCGCAAACAACTGATTATTCGGTTATAGAAGTTAGTATGATTTTGGCTTTTTTTGTTCTCATTGAAGCTCTGCAATACAAAATATATGTAGTTTGTAACATATATTTACAGCTTGAATTCACGGGATATTTTGTGATCCGATACGTCAAAATTGTTGATCAAACAAAATAATCGTTTGATCAAGTTCAATCTGTTTTGTTCAAACAGAAGACAGTACATCAAGCTACTACCATCTCACAGATTACTTTATTAAATTTTCAACTTCATTGCTAAAGCTTTAATGCTCTAGGTTGATTGAAAACATTTCACAGTTTCGGGTAGGTAGACCTGCTGTCGTCCGTACAAACTTGTCTATATTGTGGCGCACCTAAAAAAATATTGAAGTAAATAATGTTTGGAACTTTACGTCATAAACGAAATAATTTACGGTAAATAATTAGCTACTTATTTATTTACAGTAAATGATTTAAAATTCGAGTGCCAATATTGTCGATATTGCAAAGGTATCAATTTTCTTTATAGTGTTTTATTAACAATTTTTTGTAATAAAATCAATACAAGATTTTATAAAGTTGACCTATTAGATAACGCAAATGCGGGGGGGATTTTTTCGGAAAAGGCGGCGTGCGTCCGACCTCGGTGACGCCTCGGCGGGCACTGGCCAGCCGTTGCGAGCTCCTGAATGCTAGATTTTGAATATAATTGTTCCTTAGAAAAAAATAAAAAGGAAATTAAGAAATGATTTTTCACAGAACGCTAAAAAATAATATTACCTATCTTTTGATATAATTTTTACATGGTTTAAGCATGTAATTTTTTCATGGTAAACGTTTTAAATAGCGATTTAGTGTCATCTTTGTGATTTTTTTTTATAGAACAAATTATTTAAATTCACGTTTCTATCTTCACAGAACTCTAGATAATATGTTTAACTTTTCTGAAATATTTTCTTTTTATGTGTATTTTCAATTTATCTTGGATTTACAGATGTTTTAAAAAGTGAAAAAGTACTATAACCTCGCCTTAAGCATTGTGTTGTTTCCGGTAATTTATGCCAAAAACTAAAACAGATCTATGATTGTATTGATTGTTACTACTTATTATTGTAACTAGCCAGTTAGAAGATAGAAATACATATAAAAACCCAAGATGCACAGTCTCAACTAAAAGTAACACTTGAAACTCTCTTTAAACACTGGGCAATACTATAAGCAATTTATTGCAAATGCAACCTTTAAGTTGTGTACAAAGCAGTGTACAAAATATAATTACTTGACCAAAGTTAAAAATAAGTAATGAAAATGTTTCAGAGATGAATATTTTTTATTTTTATGCAATATTAAATTAGTTGTTAAGAGTTTCTTCTAAAGACATATTTATACTTAAATGTTTTAGGTAGTAAGTACAATCAATTAAACAAATATTTACTCATTAAATTATTTATTTAATTTGTTGGTGAAAGTGGTATTAGTAGAATGTTTTATAGAAACAAAGTAGTTGTCCATAAAAGCTATGAACAAACAACTCTTTGATTCACTTGGCTAAAATCTTCACGCCTTTGTTGGCTGAAGATTCATGTTCATTCTCAATCCATACTAATATTATAAATGCGAAAGTAACTCTGTCTGTCTGTCTGTTACGCTTTCCCGCTTAAACCTCTCAACCGATTTTGATGAAATTTGGCACAGACAACCTTTAGACCCTGAGAAAAAACATAGGCTACCTTTTATCCCGGAAAAATTTGATGTTCCCAAGGGAAATCTAAAAAGCGCGATATAACCGAATTCCACGCGAGCGAAGCCGCGGGCGGAAAGCTAGTGAGTTATAAAATCATCATCATTATCATCAACCTTTTTATCGTCCCACTGCTGGGCACAGGTCTCCTTTCATACAGAGAAGGAACAAGAAAAAAGGAAGAAAAAAAGGAGGAATAATACATGATGCCACCACAACATATACAAATACATTTATTTATTTATATTTATAGACTTTTCATAGAGTGAGAAGTCACCATGGTCACTGGAAATGTATAGCTGGGTATGTTGTTGTGTATTATGACCAACTAGCTTTTCGCCCGCGTAGAGTTCGGTTATATCGCGCTTTTTAGATTTCCCTCGGGAACATTAAACTTTTCCGGGATAAAAGGTAGCCTATGTTCATTCTCAGGGTCTAAAGATTGTCTGTGCCAAATTTCATCAAAATCGGTTGTGAGGTTTAAGCGGGATAGCGTAACAGACAGACAGACAGACAGAGTTACTTTCGCATTTATAATATTAGTATGGATTCTCACTATTAGGTTATATAATAATAAGATAGCTAAAGGTATTCAAACAATCACTTTAGTACTATCAATTAGTCATTAAATTATTAAATTTATTTTCACTCACGATGTGTAGTTACTTAAATAACTTTTTGTTGAAAAAAAAAAGTTAAATAACACAATATGATTTGTCATACGATCAGTCATGTGATAGATGGATTTTGTAGTTTGGTGCAATAACAAATTCTCAAACACACGTTTACAGATCTATTGCATCCCCCATTTTTGTGGAAATGGATACAGTTCCACACTTAATTGTATATCTGCCTCTGTACCTGCTAACACTAGATAAGATAATCTTTGCTTAAGTATGTATCATTTATATAAGAAAATACATGCATGCAAGATGCTAACATTCATAGCTACAGGCATGTTTGCTACATGATATGTTGTACAAACTACAAATATCAATAAATGAAGTAATTAAAGAATACTAATAATATTAGAATAAGGTGATGAACCCCCATGTGGTACCGGGCTTGAATAGTACCAACCCATATCCTACCGTGGATGTTGTAAGAGGTGACTAAGGGAATTCTCACCACAGAAGCGGGCAGCAAAATTTCTCCTGTGAAATATCAAACTACTGCAATCCCCAACCCTTTTGCCAAGCGTGGAGATTATGGCAAACCCCCTAATGTAAAGAAAGCCTTGGGGGAGGCCTTTGTCCAGCAGTGGACTTCTATAGGCTAAAGAAGTAGAAGAAGGTATCGAAGATCAAACAGCATATTAAAAACAAAAATAATATTCATACAATAATCATGTCCCATTATAAACTATTCCAATGCAAATTAAGAAAAACAAACATTTCACAATTTAATCACATAATCTATTATGTAAATATATTTTTTGCCTAGGAACTTACTTTTGCACATAAGAGTAGACTTACAGGGAGGAACACATAGTAGCGTTTGGTCACATCTGTTTCTGGGAAATTGATCTGAGCAGAAATCATTTAGGAGTCAACACAGCAGTTTCAGGAATATATTATAGGCCATCAATATTATGTCTATTCATGAAACTTCTTTAAATTTTATGTGATATAAATTATAATATTCATGAGATATAAATTATATGACGAAATTAGCTTTCACAGCCTTAATATGGATCTATGATCATCCATATATGTATTGGAATACGTCGTAACCTACATTTATTTGGCTACAATCGTTTATTCATGCAAAATTTCCTTCCTTCCTACTTAATCCATTGTCTGAAAATTATTTTTAAAATGTTTTATAGCAAAAAAAAAATGTTGAACGGTCACGCCCAAAAACACTAATTAAACCCAATCAAATCCTCCTGCCCGCAAGTCATAAGCATTGAGTAAAGAAATTCTCAATATATTTACCCTGGGCGGCGACAGTGCTATAAAAATCCGGTAATTTACTACGTTCCACTGTGGATATCTTTTCACTCTATGCCTATGATCGGGTTCCTCCGTATCATTTGTATTGGTACATCAAAGTAAAAAAAAAGTCCACTTGTTGAAAAACATAAACCACTTGTTATTGAATTAATTAAAATATTTTCGTTGGGACAGGCAGAATCACAGAATTAATGTGACACTGTTGACAGTTGACAGCAGATCAGGAGATGTATGACACAGGATCCACAGAGCAAGCAATCACTATGTTTTCAGGATCTTGATTCTTGATGTCTCACGGAGATTTGTCAAGGGCTGAGCCAGGAGCGAAGAGAAGAATTTGTACACGATTATTTAAATATAAATTCCTTATTATTTTATACTCTTTGAAACAGTATGACAAATAATGTGCACAAATACGGTGCATATCGTTCGGTACGATTGTTGGACAGAATAGTAGTTTTGGTGCAAATGAAATGAAATCCCCAATACACAGAGTACAATAAATAGATAGGCCCCAATACAGGGAACATGATATATGGCCGTGTGTGGCCCTTCTATTCTATTCTATTCTTTATTATGGAAACTAAAATCGATGGATGTCGACTATTCTGCCAATGTCAAGTGGTTTGAAAAGCAAGAGTGTATGAAAAAAAAAAAGGAATAATTAAAATTAAAACTTTCGATGCCACAGTTGACCTTTGTAGATCTTGAGGGGTTAGTATTGGACTGAAACAAACAAAAAAATAAAACTACATATTATATTATAATTGTTAGAACATCAATAGAAACATATATAATATTTGAAAAGTTGCTTATAATTTTATATTATTGTGGCGGATGAATATCATCAACGCCACAAGTAATTCTGTAGAGGGATATGTTAAAAGGGAAGGGAAATTAATTGGAAGAGGAATTTTAAAATTGGGGAGACGACTATACAAATCTAGAGGTGGGATGTTGTTAGAGCATTCAAAAAATATGTGTTCCAGAGTACCCTCCTCCAACCCGCATTCGCAGAGAGAGGAGTCACGGACATGAATCTTGTGCAAAAAAACGGGAGTGCAACAAAAACCTAGGCGGATTCTACAAAGAACAGAAGTTATGGTTTTCGATACTTTTTTGTGGCTGAAAAACCACGGCTTTGGCTTGATGGTCGGTTGTACAGCATAATAAAAACTGCCTTTTTTCCTGCTGGACATATTCCACTGCTCTTGCCAGGAACTCAGTAGGTTCAGTCTTGGAAGGGACAGTAGATCGTAACCCTGGTAGGAAAGGTGCGTGGCATCTGACAATAAAGATGAACAAGCATCTTTAGCCAAGGCATCAGCGCACTCGTTACCCTTAATGCCACAATGGCTAGGTATCCAAACTAACTGAACATCCCTTTGACAATTTGCACAGGTAAGGAGAGAATTTTTAATTTTTAGAATAAGGGAACTATGCAATTTACTTTTAAATGGGCTTTGGACTAAGGCTTGCAAACAGCTAAGGGAGTCTGTAAAAATGACGGCCTTTTCAATATTAGTGTGCGACTCTATAAAAAGGCAAGCTTCCAATATAGCCACACACTCACCAGTAAATACGGAAGATTCCTTAGGTGTGGCCCTTCAGTGGAATGCTTCCGCTTGTCAAGTTGTCAATGTCATATTTGATAACGTGATAATGAATGTCATGTTGACTTGTGCGAATTTCAGTCAGCTCAGCTGAAAAAAATAGTTGTATTGTACCGTGTGCAGGGAAGTGCTGACGAAATAATAATACTGTGTTTATTTTACGAGAAAAGTAATCAAAACTACGCATTTATAACATTCGTGTGCAAGTTTTTATTATGAGATTTCCGCTAATTGCTACTATTAGATCTCGGTGAAATAGTGTCGAAGGGTACTGACCACCGGTTACAGAAGTAAACATTAATTATTCTTGAATATCTGTATGTGTGATGGGAGATAGGGATTGGAGACCGTTTATCTACGGCGGCCTTGCGTCGATCGTCGCTGAATTTGGTAAGAAAACTATCATTTTTCTTCCAGTTGAACATAACCTTAAAATGTTATATCACCTGGAGTGGAGTACATAGATCTGTACCTAGTTTTAAACACAGTGCCATTTTGTTAAATATTTTTTGTATAACTATGTAAATAGGTGATGTAGGCCCATGTACTGTTCTAAGGTTTGTTCATTATTTGATACTAAAAGTGTAATCTTAACCACATAGTTTTAGTTTGAAGATGAACAACATGGTGACTACCAGATTAAATGATCTCTATACAAATATTTTGAGGCAGCCTAACTAAACATCCTTATTAGAAAGTTATATTGTCAGTCAGTTTTGAGAATTTCAGTGTCTTACAGACATTCCCGAGAGATCTTCTATTGATTTAATTTTAAGATCTTAAAAAAACTTTTTTAATAGCCTCGGGGTTTGTATGTTGTTACCTAAACTCTATGTGGAAACATTATTTCTAAGTTAGGTTGCAGATAGTAAAGTGAATTTAAAGATTCAGTTGTTTATGCTTTGTGTCCTCTATCAACAGTTTTTTAAGAAATTGTAAGGTGTGTTAGAATGATAAAATAGAAAAGACTTGTGTGGCAATCATTTTATACCATGTAATAAATAACTTAAAAATTGGATCGTAACAAAATGTTTTCAATAAAATCCTATTATTAATTAGTCTTATCTTCTAGAAATATGTCTCCTAGAATTACATTATAATTAGGTAGATCATTAAAAACAAAAGTGCTTATCTGCTTAATAATTAATTCTGGTGAAGATTACTCAAATGAAAATTATTAACATTCAATTTGGAATATACTCTAATTGATCACTGCCGCATCCCTATCATTAAGAAGATTAATACATTATAATAAAAAGTAAAAAAACTAAAACCCAACTACGACAAAAAACGACGCTGAAAAAGTATAAAACAAGATTTTCAGAATACTGAACTGAACAAAGTTGCTAATGTAGTTGCAAGTAAATGGACACAGTAGACTCTACCAAGATGCCTTCGTTGTAAATTGACAATAATGTCTTACTATTCTGAAGTATGCAATATTCACTATGTAGAGATAAATTTTCATGTTTGGAAAACCGCAGTCACACGTTATCAAAGTGCTACGGTAGGTAGATATATGTAACGTGTGACTACGCCTTTCCAAACATGAAAATTTATCTCTACATAGTGAATATTGCATCATCACATGCACGCATCTTGGTAGAGTCTACTGTGTCCATTTACTTGCAACTGCATTAGCAACTTTGTTCAGTTCAGTATTCTGAAAATCTTGTTTTATACTTTTTCAGCGTCGTTTTTTGTCGTAGTTGGGTTTAAGTTTTTTTTACTTTTTATTATTTGTACTATTTTGGTGTTAAAGTGTATTTGTGGCGCATAATATTAACAAAAGTTAAATTGACGAACTAAAAACTAGGTAGTTAACATACGACATCTCTTTTGACTTATCTATCGGCGTATAGTAATATGTAGAGATGTCCTATTTTACTATTTCGTAGCTTTTGGATCGTAGCGCGTATAGCAACGGTTTCCGCGTATGAAGCTCCCGGTTTTTCGTAGTAGCGACGCACATTTGCGTCGATGGCACCGAATGGGTCATGAATTAGTAGATGAGGTCGTTAGTATAAATAGATTGGATGGTTTTCTAACGGTGGTAGGCCAAAACATCGGCTGCCGGCAGAAGTTACCACCCACCAGACGAAGTCTTGCCGCTAAGCGATTCGTCGTGTTCCAGCATGATGTCTGGTGAAGCTGTAGGGAGGATGCGTCTGACCAGTTGTGTTGCGTTGTGTGGCGAGTACGATGCGCCAAATATTGTTGTGTCGGGAGTTTGGTCGTGGAGAGTCTCCAGATCAATCTCCCTCTGGCGCAGCATCGTTGGTCGTGTTGGTCTTGGGTTTAACATTGCATCACTTGGCTCAACTGCCGTCATCCTTGCTATTCCTAAGTTTTTTTAAGTGAATAGGCTTAATAAACTGGTGCGCTTTACCATCAACGATTGCGTCACTGCTTACCATCAGGCGGGATTGCAGTCAAGCGCTAGTTTATAATTATTAAAAAAAAAACATATATTAAGAGGACCTGGGAAGATTTCTTAATCTATCTAATTCTGCTAACGATCGACTGTCATGTGGATTTTTAAGTAATTTATTATGATCCAATGCACTTATAAATAATCCCTCTATGGTTTTAACTCTACTGACAGCGACATAGGCCTGTCCTTTAGCAAACAATGACTTTCCTAGATCTGTAACTTTTTTATCCAGAGTACAACCTTGTAATTTATGTACAGTACAACCCCAAGAAAGAATCAGCGGGAGCATTTTACGCTGAATTTGCCCAGAACCCCTCAAGCCGTCAAATTCAGTGAGGCAAGGCTCGATTTTGATAAGTCCGTTAATATTTGCTTTTATGGATGCGTCGTCAAATTGTATGAGAACAGCGCTTGGCTGTTCTCCTGTTCCAACTGATCGCGCCGAAGAGCAGGCCATTCGAAGGCCTTCACCACTCCCATCGCTCCGTTTACCAAACCCTGGTTTACATTCAAATTTCTACGAAGTATTACTAGGGATTATGTACAAACATAAAGTACTCGTGAAGCTCTTTCAGATGATACCAAATACGGTATATTTATTTTAATTTTATATGAACATAGAACTTTTTGTCCGCTAGAGGGCGTAATACTAAATTTGGTGACAAGCTTTATAGCTCATAACCAACAGAATATCAAGGCCCTTCTAATGGTTCTGCAGTGGTCTTAGGTCCGTATTACAGAACGTTACTCAAGTACAGTTTAAACTCCAATCACTTGATCATTGCTTAAGTATAGAATCAGTGCTTGAGCATAGTTCTTATTCCAGAACGGTAATCAATCTATACTCAGCAAATCGAGGCTCAATTCGAGCCTCAAGCAGAGATGTGTTTTGTCTATGCATCAGTCTGTTTTCGTTTACGATTTATTTAATTTACATAATAAGAAATATATAATTGTACCTTATGAACCCAAAAATTAATAAAAGGAACGTTGTTTTGTTAACCCTGAATAGTAAAATCCCACATTTATTGAAGTTAAACCTATTAGAAATCTTTTTTTGTATTATTTCATTCCTTAAATGTTTTAACTGTCGTTCGTGCCCAAGAATCTATCAATATGGGTGTGGGTCGTGATCGTGACTTTGATTGACAGTTTTATTTAATCAACTTTCGATAAAAGTGTAAACAATTTTTAGAAACTTGATAAATAATCTTAAGTTTGTTTCTCTGTATTTGCTATGTACTCGTCATCATCATCACGCTAAAGTTGTCGCTGCTGGATATAGGCCTCTCTTGTTGCACGCCATCCAATTCGAATTCCATGATATACAATGTATTCTACACAGGATCAAACAGTGTATATTACAATATATGAATCGCAGTAACTCTAATGGAAACGGAGAAGACAGAAAAAGGACCCCTAGAGGAGCAATGAATATGAAAACAATAAGCTCCTTAATTGGAGTAAAAAAGGAAAGGTATTTATCTCTGAATATATACCTCTACTTACTAATTTAATTAAACTAACCAAATGAATGTTGAAAACAGTAGCCAATACAAGATATACAATATGTACATTCATTCCCTTAATGCTTGTTAACATTAATTTCATATTTTAGAAATGTATGTATGTTCTTGTCTATTTTATATTACTTATTTCTGCCGTTGCAATTCGGTTATAGTGTATTTTATTAACTATATGGTATTTGTTTGTTTACAGGTCCAAGTTTGAATGCTCATATGAAAGTCACCCATCACCTACCATTTAACCTGATGCAAGGACGGGGAGTATGGTGACGGAGGAGCTCAAGCTACATGTGTAAAGATGTGGAATGGGAGTGGCATGAGATATAATTGGAAAACTTAAAATAAAGAATTTATAACAAATATGTAGCGTTATTACACATCACAATAAATCATTTCTACAAAATGACTCTTGTTATTTGTGTGACTGCCATAATATGGCTTTTCCTTCGTTCTGGGCCTTGGAGCTGCCGTCCTAAGTTTTCCCATGGGATAACACATTAATAAGCACTATTTGTCATGAACTTATTCTCTTCAAACCTCCTGAGCCTCCTGTTTGAGCATCCCTTATTAATCCTATATCCAATTAATAGATCTTTTCATTCACAAGATAAGATTGAATAAAATGCATTTTAAGAACCCAAATAATTAGGATATAGCGGTTGTGTCTTGATCCAGAACAGCACAATCACACATTTATATGAAGAAAAGTGTGCTCACACAGCCTGTTACTTTATATACAATTTACTATTTAGGCATAACTCAATCAAAAATTTAATAACATAATTTTCACCACATCTTCAAACTAAGTTTAATCTACTAAAATTATCGTTAAATAAATTATCATAATGGTCTATTTCTTCAAATACATCCATTTTGATTCAAATATTAATAAGAAAAACAATATTTGAATTCTACAATGCAGCTAGAAATAGATAGAACAAAAATCAAAAATGACATGACAATGCCACTAAAATAAGGTAATCTATGCTCAAGCGTGGTCCCGACCACACTTGAGTGATGATCAATGCTTAAGTATGATCCAACAAAGTCCAACTCAGCTGATCTATGATCAACAAATCTATGCTTGAGGGTCGTTCTAAAATCAAAACTCGACTCAAATCTAGTTTTAAGTAGAGATCAATGCTTGAGTAACTTTCTGTAATATGGACCTTATTCTGATAAGTAGTAAAGAAGCTATCTATGAACGAAAAGATGTGAATTATATGCAATCAGCCCATGAATACAGGTAAAGTCACAAGCAAATGCTAGTAATATATATATATTCTAAATGTACAAGTAAAGCCCTTTCAAATGATACCAAACACGGCATATTTATCTTAACTTTTTTTTTTTACTCTGTATATTTTGTCCGCTAGAGGGCGCCACATTAGATTTTGTGAAACTTTGTATAGCCTATAACCAGCGGACAATTAAGACGCTCCTTATGATATGTCATTTATCGAATTCGAATAAGTAGTTTAGAAGTTACGAGGGAACAGATGAACATACATACATACATACATACATACATACATACATACATACATACATACATAGCCTGTCAAAATCATGACCCTCCTTTTGCTTTGCCGTAGTCGGGTAAAAATGGCTTCAAATCAATGTATTTCTAACTAGCTTTCCGCCCGCGGCTTCGCCCGCGTGGAGTTCGGTTATATCGCGCTTTTTAGATTTCCCTCGGGAATAACAAATTTTTCCGGGATAAAAGGTAGCCTATGTTCTTTCTCAGGGTCTAAAGATTGTCTGTGCCAAATTTCATTAAAATCGGTTGAGAGGTTTAAGCGGGAAAGCGTAACAGACAGACAGACAGAGTTACTTTCGCATTTATAATATTAGTATGGATATGGTGCCCTGCTAATTTACTGACTTTTTAATATTTTTTTATAATCAAGCACAATGGATAGTTAATTCTTTTTTTTTATGGATAAGTGGATTAAGTCATGCTCAGTGAAACAGAAGGACAAGGAAGTTGACTGAAAGTAATAAAAAATGTTAAAGGAAAAACTGTCTCTTTCCAGGTACATTTCCAATAGACACAACAAAGACCCGTCTCCAGATCCAGGGTCAGAAGATAGACCCTCGCCATGTCGAGCTGCGCTACACTGGGATGGTGGACTGCTTTGTCAAGACATCACAGCAGGAGGGAGTCAAAGCTCTGTATTGCGGGTAAGCATTAAACATCTTCAGCAAAGTAAATTTTGTACTTTGTGGCCTCTTGTAATAATATTAACCTAAACATTAGCAATGTCTAATGTAAAAACACAATTGTTTACACAGACTGGCTTTTAATATAAGCAACTTTCCCTGTGGACAACAAGAAAGATCCCTGTGGACATTGCACAAAAGAGTTGAATAGAATGTCATGAAGCTTTGGCAGTTATTTACCAAAGAATAAATACCCAAAATATTGCTCCCTTCTCCCTGAAATGATGCACTAAGGCAGGCTAAGGGAAAAATTATGAGTGAGACAGGGCAGGCTAAGGGAAATATTATGAGTGAGGCAGGGCAAGCTAAGGGGAAAATGATGAGTGAGACAGGGCAACCTAAGGGAAAAATGAGGAGTGAGACACGGCAAGCTAAAGGAAAAATGATGAGTGAGACAGGGCAGGCTAAGGAAAAAATGATGAGTGAGACAGGGCGGGCTAAGGGAACTGAGACAGGGTAAGCTAAGGGAAAAATGATGAGTGAGACAGGGCAGGCTAAGGGAATAATGATGAGAGAGACAGGGCAGGCTAAGAGAAAAATGATGAGTGAGACAGGGCAGGCTAAGGGAATAAAACAAGTGTGTGCTGGATATGGGATGGGGCTGGTGAAACACTGCTCAGTTTTAATATAAATGAATATTAAGCGATTACTTTGTTTCCTGCAATACTGTACTGTATATGTATACAAACTATGACCTAAAACTACTATAAACTCACGCCTTAGGTATGAAACTACAGAACGTCACAACCCACACCCTCATAAATTCCTTTTGCTTTGTTTACATACATACTTCAGAGGGCCAAAGTATTTCGCAACATCGGATTTCGGATTAATCAACTTTTTAAGACGGACAAACATAGATTAGACGTAAGGAAATCTGTCAATTCGTGGTGTCATTTTTCCCTAGGTTGGGCCCCGAACTTATGTTATGCCCGTAGGTCATACGGAGTAGGAACCATTGCTTTCGTGCTTCTGTGTGTGTGCGTGTAAAACTCCTGGTTACATACATACATCGATTGCTTTGCCTACACACCATACCTTTCTAAAGACCATCATCAAACTGCGGTTCTACCTCAGAACCATCGAAGAACTAGGAAGAAATCTGCTATCCCCCAAACATTTGTAATTTTTTACGCTATTGCATAGCTTTTATCGCGGGCTTTGAGCTCTGCGATCGAATCAAGAAATTCCGTAACGAAAATAAAACCTAACACGCCACTCTGACAGGCACAGCGTCGTGGCATATATTGAAAACCGTGCATCGTCTAAATTCGCTGCAGTTCGACAGACTTTGGCACGATGTTTATGTGTGTGCGAACTGCACATAACTGTAAACTGAATCTATCTGTTTTAGACCCGATGCCAGGTCAGCGTGCTTTTTGGCCGCGTCCACGAGTGAGTTTTTTCTTATCGGTCACCACGCTCAAAAATAAAATTGTAACTTGAATTAATATCAAAGAAAAACTTGATATTAATACCAAAGAAAAACTTGATATTAATATCAAAGAAACAAAATATACATAAATAAATAATTATAATTTTGCATAAGTTGACTTGAGAGGCGACCACGCACCGGAAGACACAGCGTGGGTAGGCCCCGTACAAGGTGGAACGAGGGAGGCGTAGGACTGGTCGTCGTGGAGATCATTGGGGGAGGCCTATGTCCAGCAGTGGACGTCATTCGGCTGAAATGATGATGATGATGTATAAGTTGATTAAAAATGCTATGCCATAGCTTTACCGCGGCAGTACCCGAGAGCCACACATTTTTTGTTGTTTTTGTTTAGCTACCGCAAATAAACGTATTTTCTTGCTATTGTAGCGGCATGAGGAACAGGGTGTAAAGTTCACTCATCCTCCGTAGAAAAGGGATGGTCCTCCGACCAGACGGGTGTTATATCTGGCGGGCACTTGATCGACGGTTGATGTTGGGAAGTTGTGTGTATACTAGTGCACGGTAAACTCTGCTTGCGAGATGTAGAATTCGTGTGACGTCAGTATGACCCGTTGTTTTATTTGTGGCGTTTGTAGGGAACCGCTACAGTATCAAGCATATCAGTAGAACATAATGATAATGGCTGATTAAAATCTGCCGATAGTAATATACCAGTTCATATCGGAGACCCCTGGCAGACCTCGATAAGTGGCCATTGATAAACCCGACACTATTGTTGATGTCTATCGCGTGGGGTGCAGACTACTCCAATACGCAATATTATTGAATCATGCGATAAGCCGGTTGATGCGTGCGCTGCTGTTTTGTCCCGGATCGTTATCGTCAGACGAAAACACGTAAACAATCCAAATATCTTCAGATGTTTTTACGTCAGAGTTATAAACACTATCATTTGCATATGTTAATTCTGTGCCAAGATGTCACTTCTTGTGTTAAACAAATATCCTTCATTTGATAGCATTAAAAAAAAACCGGCCAAGTGCGAGTCGGACTCGCACACCGAGGGTTCTGCCGAAATTTATCTAAGGTGTCGGTATAAACTGCTGTATCTTTTGATCGCGTTAACTTAGAAGTTTCATTTTTTGACTGCTTAAAGGGACAATAGACCTAGGTATTTGGTATAAATTTCAATTTGATACCTTTATTCGTTCGTGAGAAATAAGGTAGTAAGTTTCATTTTATTAATTTTTTTTTTTTATAATATATATAACTAAAAAAATGTGATTTTCGCAATTTTTCCTATATTTGCATTATATGACAATGCTTCATGCCAAATTTCAAGATTCTGAGTTTACAGGAAGGTAGGTTTTGATTCCTTTGCGAGTGTCGAGAATTTGTTGAAAATATCGACATAATCGGCTGTATCTTTTGATTGGCTTGGCTTAGAAGTTTGATATTTTCACAGCTTAAAGGGACAATAGGGCTGAGTATTTCATGTGAATTTCAGCTTGATACGTCCACGCATTATTGAGATAAAGGGTCTTGACAGACAGACAGACGGACAACAAAGTGATCCTATAAGGGTTCCATTTTTTCCTTTTGAGGTACGGAACCCTAAAACAACGGTTTTAATATTGTTTTATTTCTCTTGATGTAGCCAAGTACATTTATATTCTATCATTCAATAATTATGTAGTATGGTAGTTTTATTTCTATTGTATGATGTGTAAAATAAAGATCTATGAAGTATGTATCATTGAAGTTATCAGGACATTTTGACCGGAATGCCAAAACTATTTTGGAGATACTTTGATAACTCCTGGCATTGACATTAAGTTATTTCTAGCTTGAAATCTACTTGAGAATAATGCGATGATTCAGAAATACATGATTCTCTCTGGGTTATTAAAAAGACAGTCTAACGAATAACTAAATATATTATGACAAATTGGCATAATATACCTATGTAGATATTGACGTTGCCGTTCCTGGATGACCACCCTCGTTTAGCCCCCTCCTTCTACGACGTGACCTACGCTCGACTCTCGAATGTCCAAATCAGCCACACTGTCACCAAGTCTTGATTTATTTTTGGCTTGCCAAAATATGTTACGCATTTTGCACACTGCCGCAATAAAAAAGTAGTGCAAAAATATTGTTCTGCGTTGAAGTAGTTTGGTATGAGTAAGGAAAATGTTTTATTGTATTCATCGTAACATAACAGCTTCTTACTATTTCTGCACGGTATTGTCATGTCCGAAAAGTGTAACGATAACTGAGGAGAGATACTGCGCTATCTGATTATCAGAATTGTAACTCTTAAAATTTCACGTGATGTTTACTTTCTATAATGATAATTTTAGCAAACAGTATACATAACCACCATGATCATTTAGGTTATTCACTACACGTGGTGGGACTCAAATGACAACAGTTTTTAATAAATAACCAATAACCCACAATAACCATTTTTTATCCTTTACTTTGTACGAGAAATAATGGCTTATTTACGAAGCGATTTTAAGCAATACAGTATTAATCCTTATCCAATTAAGTATCTTAAATACATTGTGCATTTAATAAAGATCAATATGGCTTTTTACAGCATGTAAATTAAATAAATATTTTCGAAGATATCACAGATTTAAAATGCAGAGTCATAGCAAATTCGGCGATAAATACCGTTTCGGTGATAAATACCGGCAGCGGTGCCAGGCGAACGGGGCGTGGGGGGAGCGGGGTAGGTGCGATGGGGAAGAAGTGGCTCATCGCTGAGTGCGCGACCCGAACGCGGGCAGACGCGTGAGGGCAGACGTCGTTGACGGTTGTGTCCGTTTTGCGAAGTTTCAAGGCACTAGCGATTTGATAAAAACGTATGGTCGCCTACTTTAAGTAATATAGGCCTAAGGTTAGTTATTGCCAGGTTTCTTTTTGGTTAGGAGTTACACGTACAAAAAGATACTTCATTTTTACGAATTACTTCATTGATAATTCAATTACTATATAGATAGGTTACTTACAGTTAATTATAACAAATTATATAAATAGGTTAATTATAACGAATTACTTCATTGATAATTGAATTACTATATAGATAGGTTAATTAAATAGGCAAGGATTGCATTAAAGTACAATCATAACAATAACTACCGTACTGTATTTTTTGGAAGTATAGAAACAACACGTACTTAAGAATTATGCTGCGAAAGCGTAAGTCTAATCTTTCCCAAAGCTCTAATAAAGCTCGAACTATGAAAGTAGCTAGACTTAACGAGACGTTTCCACAAGCCGAACTGCGAAGGCTTAAACAAGCAGAGCGTGAGGCAGCTCAAAGAGCTGCTGAGACACCAGAGCAATCCCAAGATAGACGTCGACAGCATGCTGAGTATCTAGCATCTCAACGGGCTGCAGAGACACCCGAACGGTCTCAAGCTCGACGTCAACAGAACGCTGAATATCTGGCATCTCAACGGGCTTCTGAGACACCCGAACAGTCCCAGGATCGACGTCGACAGCATGCTGAGTATCTAGCATCTCAACGGGCTGCGGAGACACCCGAACAGTCTCAAGCTCGACGTCAACAGAACGCTGAATATCTGGCATCTCAACGGGCTTCTGAGACACCCGAACAGTCTCAAGCTCGGCGTCTTCAGCAAGCGACTTACATAGGGTCCCAAAGAGCTACTGAAACTGTTGAAGCTGCTGAAGCTCGCAGACGCGCTGTTGCTGAAAGGGCACAACAGCGACGATTAATATTTACAAGAAACGCGTGGGGAGTATTCGATAAAGCTGCATTTGAGTACGATGAAACTCTTGATTACGAAAGCCATCCATACTAATATTATAAATGCGAAAGTAACTCTGTCTGTCGACAGACAGACAGAGTTACTGATAAAATCGGCTGAGAGGTTTAAGCGGGAAAGCGTAACAGACATGTTACGCTTTCCCGCTTAAACCTCTCAGCCGATTTTGATGAAATTTGGCACAGACAATCTTTAGACCCTGAGAAAGAACATAGGCTACCTTTTAACCCCGGAAAAATTTGATGTTCCCGAGGGAAATCTTTAATTTAATGAAAGAGTTAATGATAAAATCGGCTGAGAGGTTTAAGCGGGAAAGCGTAACAGACATGTTACGCTTTCCCGCTTAAACCTCTCAGCCGATTTTGATGAAATTTGGCACAGACAATCTTTAGACCCTGAGAAAGAACATAGGCTACCTTTTATCCCGGAAAAAATTGATGTTCCCGAGGGAAATCTAAAAAGCGCGATATAACCGAACTCCACGCGGGCGAAGCCGCGGGCGGAAAGCTAGTAAGATATAAGTTAAAGATTCGGCACCTATTCAGGTGCCTATTGGTCCTCTGAGATAAAACTTTTGATTTACATAAGAAACGGTTAACATAGTACACTTGTGAACAGCTTATTAACGGAATTAATTTAATAAATACAAATCATTGAAAAACATTAAAAAAAAAAAAAAAAACAACCGACTTCCCAAAAAAAAAATTATAAGTAAATATAATATTGGGAATAGGGTAACAAGCAAACGACGCATTTTGTTTACCTGAATTTGTACTCGTAATTTTTGTTTAAATTCTAAACTACTGAACCGATTTTTATAAAATTTCTCTGAGACTGCATTGAATGCAAAGACATTAAAATTATATTTACAATAGACAGGACATCAAGAACAAAATCGTAATCCAATACTTCTGGCAAACTGGTTAAATGTCACTTAGTCTAGTGTGGTACCCCTGCGCATCAAGACGTAATTTGTGTCCACTAAGAATAAACATTTTCTAAGGAAATATGCCAGGTTGCGCTTTGCGTTACTGTACATCTCGTTATGGTAAAACGACTGGACCTAACTTCGGATTATTTTCGTATGAATTGTTTATATTTTCTCTGTAATTAAAATTTTAAAAATTTCGTAGATAGATCTAGAAAGTTTTCTATTATTGTAATAAGCGCCCTCTATTGTTGAGTAGTTTTACTATTTATTTGTAGAGATGTAGTAATGTTGTTTATCGATGTAGTTATCGATAATATTTATTAAGTTGAAAACTTATTGCTATATTTTATTGACATTTAAAATAAAGCTAAATAAACTTAAATATTTCTGTATTTCAAGTTTATTTGTTTTTAACTCTATTTGAACATAATCATGTCATATTGATGAACAAAATTTAATGAAGAAGTACTATTCATTCACCTAGGTTTTTGTTATTTTTGGACTACCATTTTTGTCCTGATTTGGACAATTATCTACGTGACAAGAAATTTTCTTCCCAGGAGGCAGTTCTGTTTTCACACAGTTTGTGCAGTCTAGAACCTCAGAGTTCTATCGCAAAGGCATAAATGACCTTCCTATTAGAAGGCAGCAATGTATACATAATAATGGTAATTATTATGTATACATTAACTATTTTGATAAAATAAATTAGTTGAAAATTAAAAAATAAACAATTCAGATTTTCAGTACAAATCGGCAACTTTAAACTTTAGCGCCTATTATATTAAAAGAATTATATAAATAAAAAACTGTAAACAAAAAATATGAAATTACCTATAAACTTTCTGCTTCCTAATTTTTTTGTTTCAAACTATCAAAATTCGAAAACTTCTTTAAATATTATCGATAACTTTATATCGAAATGATACAAACCCTACTAAAGTTTTTAGTATTGCCATTTAAAAACATTTGCAAACAAACATGTAAAAAGAATAATTTTGCTAAAAACAAAATGCAAACAAAAAATGCAAAACAAAATGCGCTTTATGGCCTAAAAGGTTTATTATACTCAAAAATCGCAATAAATTGAGTATTATAATAATTCGTAAGCAAAACATATCTAAAATACCAATAGACGGTGTCACGGAAAATGAATAGTAGCGAATAAAATACTAAAACAGTTTTTGATGTTTGTACAAAACAAGTTTCACATAATTTGTTTACTTTTCAATATTTATTTACCCGATTTGAATTATACTAGGGTATTAAATCGGATCTGGCAACATAGACCACACTGGCCACCTACCGGGCAATAGCTGAATATATTTTGTCTCCAAGTGTCGATCTAATTTTGCTATATTGTACTAGATGGCGGAACTGAGACATGGGATCACAGTTTTTCTACGCCATTTTGATACATGCCCACTCTATTCATCTTAAATCTCTTTGATTGAATGTATGCATTGCTAGAAGTGACACGATTACGCAACTTAAATTTAGTGTTAAATTCAGTCAGGCTTGCTCAATGCGGGTTGGAGATTTCAGACTTAAAAGTCTAGGTTTCCTCAAGATGTTTTCCTTCACCTTCAGTCATTGGTGTCCAAGATATACTTAGAAAGTACATATAACTTTAGAAAAGTTGCATTGGTACATGCCTGACCTGGAATCGAACCCGCGCACTCATACTTGAGAGGCTGGTGTTTTAACCACTAGGCCACCACGACTTATAATAAAGTTCTTATCAATACAAATTACTCAAGGACAAACACAAGGTAGCTGCTGTAGATCGTCGAAGAGTTCCCCCGCCTGTCTCCCGGCTCCATCATCGGACCTACTCCAGACCCTTATTAAATTGTAGAGTCTTAAAATATCTAATGAAAAAAAATTACAAATGCACTAGCCATCCCTTCGATTTGGAAAGTTCCCCTTGATTTCTCTGGTCCTCCACCATCAAACCCTGATGTCCTTATCATGGACCACCTTGGGAATGTCCTCTTTTTTCAATTTTGTGAGTTTCTAGGACATTGTGATTTTGCATGTGTATTTGTTGTTAGTAAAAATGTTGGTTTTACATAGTTGATAAACACTGATGTTACTTTTTATATTTCTTTTATACAACGTTATTGTGATATTGCATTATTTTGTAGATCACTTTGACTGTTCAAAGTACTAACAATTAATTGTTGTTATTTTTGTTATATTGGTATTGATATTTGGTTATTTGTTTGTACACTGGATGTAAATTAATCTAAAATTCAGTTATTACTGGGAATTTATTTAAATACACAGATTTATTTTACCGCATAAAGATATTATAGTTATACATATATTTTGCTAAATATTTACAAATATACAAGAAACCAAAAGTCGATTAATTATTTTGAAGACTGACTTAATGCCTAGAGCCTAGAGGCATTTTATTAAACTTACCCTATTACCTATTTTATTATATTACCCTTTTCTGCGCGACTGTACCAGGACTACCAAACTGCAGTATACACATATACATGTACTTATATTAGAAGAATGAATAAAAATAAATATTCTTCAGGGGACGAATGGGCCCCTCAAAAGTTCCAGGGGACGAGTGGGCACAGGGTGCGAATCTTAGGGGACGAATGGGCTCTGACCCGTCATCTCCATAGTCACTCTAATCATCGTTCACGAAGTCCTTCATTAATAAAAATAAATGAATAGGAATTATATAAAACTAAATAAATAAATAAATGGAAACATGCAGCGCTCTTCCTCTCTCTACTTACTTAAAACTTGCTGTGCCCAACAGGGTTCATAATTGTTTCCAATATTATATTATTATATTTACCACCTGTAACTTTACATTATGGATTGCAATAAACGATTTGATTTGATTTCCACCGTATATCATGAATCTTACCTTACACCTTACTTATAGCCATCGTCTTTTATACCCAAAACTTTCCTGACGACATTTTTTTTTATTTCTCCGTTGGTATCATATGCCCCTCCCATTACGACCGCTTGCGACACAACTTTTCAGTTACCCGAGAGAAGTGGTATATATCTCTAGAGATGATTTGACACCAATTTTCGAATTTATACATGTTTCTGTTGTACCCCCAGCATCTGGCCAGCAGTCCTCCGACAAGCGACATACGGCACGATAAAGTTCGGCACCTACTACTCCCTGAAGAAGTGGATAGCGAAGCACCGGGTGGATGGTGGGTCCATAGAGCACGTGCCCACCAACACGTTCTGTGCAGCCTTCGCCGGCGGCTTGTCCAGCGCCATCGCCAACCCCACAGATGTACTCAAAGTGCGCATGCAGGTTAGTTGACATGGTATGTTAGTTGTTCATGTGTAGTTGTGTATTGAAATTTGTTTTTTTTTAATCAATTTTATGACTCATATAGATTTTAATAATAATTGCAACCAGAGATTTATACACGATAGAGATTTGACAGCCTCCGTGGCGTAGCGGTAGCGAACGCGGCCGCTGCGCAAGGAAGCGCAGGTTAGATCCCCGCGCAGTGCAAATATTTCTATGCAGTAATATGAATATTTGAACTGGTCTGGTCGTGCCTCGGAAAGCTCGTTAAGCCGTTGGTCCCGGTTGCCATACGAACATCTAGTGGCAGTCGTTACGGGTTGTTGTAGCCCTCAAAAGTCCAACAATTAGTCTAACTGCAATGCTTCGATATCGCCTTCGGGTTGTGGAGGTCCGACGGCAGTCCCTTCACGGAAAATATCGAAGTTTAGCTAAAATCAGCAGTTAAACTGGTAAAGCGGACTCCAGACTCCATAAAAACAAGCTTCGGATGCGACTGAGATTAACGTTGAGATGATGATGATGCAACCAGAGATTTATACAAGTTTTTTAATATAAAATAAAATTGAATGCATGCCAAAGTACTGCAACGGAAATAGCTCGTAGAGTTTTCACATTTTTTTTTAAATAACAGAAACTAGTACATTACTGCAATCCAAAAGTTCGTTTGTGGAGTACGGCAGCCACCTTTGGGCTGGTGCTGCAAAATGTCACCTGGTCACTTTGGATTCAGTGGAGAGGCGTGCGAAGAGGCTGATTGGCGACCTAAATTTAACTCAAAACGGTCTCCAAAGCCTAGAGCACAGGCGTGGAGTAGCCAGCCTTTCGGTGTTCTATAGGATGCATTTTGTTGTGGGTGCGAGGGAATTGCATGATTTAATTCCACCATCGGACGATCCGTCGTACGACGAGTTTCCACCTTTACTTTGTTAACACCACTGCGATCCGGATGAAGCGTGTCGCCTCCTCTTTTATACCGCGTACATCGAGGGACTGGAACAATTTATCAGTGGCGGTGTTTCCGTCGGGCTACAATTTGAGTGTCTTCAAAGCTAGAGTGAATAGGCTCTTAATAAACTAGTGCGCTTTACCATCATCGATTGCGTCACTGCTTACCATCAAGCGGGATTGCGGTCAAGCTCTAGTTTATAATATATATAAAAAACCGCCTGATGGTAAGCAGGAATATCAACGCAGAGGTGTCAATGTCAACTATGTAGATACTCGCCGTAAGACGAGTTGTCCGATGATAGCGGAACTAAGTCATGTAATTTCCGGGCACTCTCCAAAATACATTCCTTTATCATGTCATCATAAAAGAATACAGTAATCACATAACAGTGACGTGTTCCCAGGTAGGTGACGAGAAACGCAATCTAGTCCGATGCTTCATAGAGATATACCACCTGGAAGGAGTCCGCGGCTTGTGGCGCGGCGTGGGCCCCACGTCCCAGCGCGCGGCAGTGATCGCGGCGGTGGAGCTGCCGGTCTACGACGCGTGCAAGAAGCGCCTCACCGTGCCGCTGGGGGACTCGCCACTCAACCACTTCGCGTCCAGCTTGCTGGCCAGTCTCGGCAGCGCGGTGGCGAGTACGCCGCTTGATGTCATCAGGGTAAGGTTTCTTCTTCAACTAATGCCCATCAAGTTAATTATAGTCCAAACTCGTACCAGTCGATCTCATGTTAATCTCGGATGTCAGCAGTAGTAGATGACTGAATGTTTTTGGAAGTACGTTATGCATAGAGACTTTTATCTAAGTCATTACTGTTCCTTTACTATGCCTCTTCCAAATTCTTCCGAGAACTCTTTTCTTCCGCCACGTCGAACCAGCCCTTGCGATATTCGGGCCGGCCTCCACTTCCCGGAGCATTGTGTGGAGCTTGCCCTGCGGTCTTTGTATATACGGCTGGTGTGCCGCCCATTCCCACTGGAGCCTGACTTTCCAGCTTTCTTTCCTACATCCACTTTGCCCGTTTTGGAACGCAGCGTGTTGTCCCTATTCTATCCTGTCTTTTAACACCCAGAATGAATCTCTTAAAGATTATTAAAATCCTTTTAATATTGACCGCTTCTGTTTTCAAGAACTTATAAAAAAAGATGTTTAAATGACGTGTTTTATTGTTAACTTACTTAAATATATTGTGATTGTGCGTTCCAGACAAGATTAATGAACCAAAGAAAACTAAAGGGCGCGGTGACGAGGTCGACCGACACGATATACAGAGGAACCGTGGACTGCTTACTGCAGGTATGTAGTACAGATTTATATTGACTCTTCAGCACTATTTGACTTCACTTGAAATGATACTGTATGACACAAGGTATATAGATCACATTTCTTTGAGTTTTGTTGTGTGGTGTACTTAACAGGTTTCTATATTTCCAAATTGACCTCCCATCAAAATGTCTTAAACTTACCTTCTTTGATTTATATTGTGGCAAATAAAGAGTTTTTGCAACCCCTTTTTCTTCACCTTCAGACAGTCCGCAGCGAAGGTTTCCTGGCGCTGTACAAGGGCTTCATCCCCACGTGGTTGCGCATGGGCCCGTGGAACGTGATATTCTTCCTCACATACGAACAGCTGAAGCAGATGTACTGAACACCCAGCTGCTGGGAATGGCTTAGACTTGCTTGAGATGGTGATAAGGTAGGCACGGTATATTTGTTGATATACAGAGCGGTGCTGACAATAAATGAAAACATGAACAATGTTGGTTCATAGGAATAATCCTAAACCATAGAAAAAGACCTAGCATCAAAAATAAAATTTCAAACAAACTAAATCACATAAAATTGCAAACGGAAACATTGGTTCCCTGACCTCCGATCGTCGACAGCGCGATCCTGTATCGACTTGCTTTTTTGCGCCATTATTATTAAAGTTTGGTACCGCAGGATACGGCGGTCATTAACCTGTAAGCGCTTCCTTATCAACATGTACATCATGTAGAAAATGTTAAAAATGTAGAATAATTTCCTGTGACTAAACTAATGGACCTATTTATATGACTAGCTGACCCGTGCGAAAAATTCGCACTATACTAATAATTTGAAAATAGTATTCCATGGTACCAGGGACGAATATCTGTCGATTGGTGGGTCGGACATTCAGATTGGTTCGATAGAAAGAGAGAAAAAGGGAGAAAACGGTTTCAGACCCTTGGAGAAATAATATATGGCGATTTTTTTACGGGTAGAATGAGAATGTGTTGAGGTACACAATGTTTAATTTTTTGTCGTATTGTCAGCACCACTTAGTATAGCTTTCGAACGGTTACCATTACCCTTACCACCTATGAAAACCGCTCTTACTACTACAAAATTAAGTCGGATGTTATCATGAACGTGAGTGTTGAGTGTATCTCTACATGTTTCCTCGGGAATTTCAATGACTTAGTTATGGAGCAGGAGACAGTTTGTGACGTCGGTGGTTTGGTCGTTCAAAGGACTGAAATATAACTATACAACGATATTTTTTCTTAATACGAAGCCTGAATATAGTTTGTTCAGAATAAGCAACTGAATCGATTCCAATCATTTTTACACCATGTTATATATTTTCCCAAATATATTTAAAAAATGAAGCAGTGTGGTTACCGAGCGCCCGACACAGTTGACAGCGGATCATAGTGTCTCAGCCTCCTAGCGCCGCGGGGCGGGCGAGCGGCGTGTTAACCATATTTTTGTAACTTAACAAGCTCATAATAATTATAGCTTCCTGAAACCTTGTGCATAAATTTTTTAAGTGCTAAAAATGCTCATTGTTTGTTATTATATTTTCAGATCACCATTGTGCAGATGATTGTAGATCTGGACTGGATGATGAAGATGAGTGAGCTTATGTTGCCTAGTTATAGCTACATTTATAATCTACCACATCCGTCTACCGTTATCAACATATTAAAATAGCAAGAGAAAATATAGAATTGAGAGCACATAATTGTTAATACTTAGTAGGGGTTGACGAATGAATGAGCGGTAGTCTAAGTATAAAATATTTTGTTGATATGTTGGTAAGTACTACAAACTTGTGACTTTACCGAAATGGTACTATAACCAAGCAGCTTAAACGTAAGTGTTATTTAAACTAAATAAGTGAACGTTTGTAGGTTGTTTTATGTTAAAATCTTATGAAACTCTGTTTATTTTTAGTAAACTCTTCTTAGACATCAGTTATGTTAACTTACATCTAAGAAGATCCCGCAATGTAAGCTTGTGATAAGTTGAATTATGTTGTAAGAACTGTATGATACTATAAAAGTAAGAATTTATGTTACAAAGATTCATCTGACATGTTCAGCAGTGTTTACTACAGACCAATAGAAAAATATCGATGATTATAAACAGTCAAGTTCAAAAGTAACAACTTAAACTCAACTCATAGTTATTAAGCGTAAAACGCTGATTATGTAAAGAGTTAACATGTTGATGTAAAATAACTAATGTAAACACATTAAATCTGCGATATATATTGGCTATATCCGTAAATTTTACAACTTTTGTAACATAATTTTCTTGCATTTGTAATAGATTTGAGTGACGGTTGTGCTTATGCAGGAATGTGTGTTAGCGTTACTCAGGAAAGAAAACAAACTCAAAACTTATGTCATTTAACTAAAAGCTTTTGTCTTGTAACTGTGTAGTGTTATGGTTGCGTGGGTTGGGAATGGAATGTTGTGGAATATTGAATAGTCATGGCAGTCAAAACTGCTGAAAGTCTGAAATATGGTCTAACCTTTATACCCTCGTATTTATTTAAAAAAACTTATCATTTTTAAACTATATAAATTGTAATTCTGGGCATTTTGGTGTTAATGGGAATATCACCTTCTCTGGACAGCAGTTGACCGTTTTCCATCCTTATGCACTTAGTAATAAGGTTCAAAATTGGTGTGTCCGCGATGCTGTAGTATCCAGGCATGATTATGCATTTGGAGCATTCGAAAGAGTCCACACGTGTGACAGAGACTCTGGATGGGACTTGTCCTATATTCCTATAAGCCACATTAACACTCGGACACTGTTTAGTTGTGAATAAATTTACTTTTAAGAGTTAACTCCTAGTAGGTTATTGGTTTGTGAATGTGTGTAGGAATCACTTCGTCATTTAATTTACTGATATTTAGCCGCATCGTGTTACAATGGATGCTGCCAGACTTACTTGGTGAGAGGGTATGCGGGTGATGACGGTGATGAATGGTGATGACAGTAATGACAGTAAATGATAGACATATGGCGTGAGATTGAGATTTTTAGCACATAGTGCTGACTTTTAGACGAATATTAATTTTAATCGATAATCGTTTTTGTACAGTTATTTTTTTAATGTGTTGATCTTTGCGCTGTGGGCTATTTCGGCTTTATTCATATAGCTTATGATGTTTATAGATGATTCAACTACTTCATTGAGTTTTCGCCGAAAATTAATGTTCAATTATTGTGGAAGAGTCGAGTTCTTCAATGTTTGTGTACGAAATTATGTCTTATATAAGATAGAACTTGTAGAGATGTCCGAGAGGCCTCTCAAACAACTGTCACGGAAAACACTCAATGAGACTGTTTTAAGAGTTTTTAGATATTTAAAGTGCGGGGTGTAATTGAATTAGCTAGCGGAACTCTGCAGATGTGATAGTAGCTCACAAGTTGGAGTTCGCAAAATCTGTTTTATTCTTTGTAGCGGTATCTACAAACGTCACACGATTTCTACATCTCGGAAACAGAGTTTACCGTGCAATTATCAGATATACAACTTACCAACTTCAACCGTTGGGCAAGTGCCCGCCAGACATCACCTGTCTGGTTGGAGGATCCTCCCTTTTCTATGGAGGATGAGTGAACTTTGGGGTGTTTACAAAAAACACTTCCATTTCAATTGTAATCACTTTCATCATTCTTAGATATCCTATAACATCATGTCTGTGGAGTTTTGCTGTTGTTACGAACACGGTAGATAGCACTTTGAAACTTCTCACTAGTTCTAAGAGCCGTACAATTTGAACCTTGTAAAATGTGTGCTAATGAAGCTATGTAGTTTGTAAGTAGAAAAATTGTATATATTATATTAATTAATATTTATATGACTATGTAGAACTTTATTTTTGAAAATCACTTTCAACACTGCATTTTTTAAGATCTAAGAAGTATTTTTAAAAGTAAATCATCTCCACATATGTCTTTCTCTGGTATTATGACTTCCATTTTAGGGTGTGTATGTGTGTGGTCATCAAAGGAGATGGTAACCACGGTCGTTGGATATAGTTAAACCGTTAGTAAGAAAACCAATGGACATTTTTGAATAAAATTTTATTTAATTACAATATACAATTGAGAGCAGTGGTTGCCGAATGGTTTCGGCTGCGACTTACAGGATGTAGGTCGTAGGTTCGAACCTCACCAGGCGTATTACACTGTGTAAATTATTTCATCATTACTGCTCTCAAAACATCGTGAGGAAACCGGCATGTCCTACAGCAAAAAAAAAAAAATGTCTAAGACATGTGACACCTACCAAACGGCACTGGGTGCACAGTGTGGTAGATTATCGCCCAGTCCCTTTACCGGGAGGAGGTTGTCCCAATAGTGGGAACATTATATGCTGGTAATAAAGACACAACAAACATTACATTTATCACAATAAACCCAACGGTTTCTTATTGAACCTCAATTATTTCTTACGACTCTGGTTACTTATCTCTTTTGGTGACTGTACATGGTGGATGCACGTTTGGCGACCGTATCTCACAGTTAGTTTTGACGAACTTTTGACAGGTGGTCTAATCGAAAATGACATTACTGATAATGACATTACTAATTTATTTTGCACTGCAACTAGCTGTTGAAAAAGTCCGTTTGATTAAAAATTACACAATTTTCGCTTTTTGGGTTTGTAAACCAGAGAAAGATTTAGAGGATTGAAACTGGAAACTTATTTATTTCGAAAAAGAGGGTAGTTCAAATGGCATGGATTTTTCATACTCTGATCGTCGCGAGACAAACATCTCTCTCCACCGTAACCGTCCGCCGGTGAGCAGTGGACAGCTCGCCTCCCGGTAAGGACCAGGCCTGAGTCGACGGCGCGTCGTGTTTCACGCGCGCCTCAAAGAGATGTCAGCACATCGTGACGGGGTCCACGAAGACCGATGCCTCCTGGGTCAAGGTTGCGGGTTGGTTAAAAAAGAAACCGTGGCCCTGGCCGTCGCACAGGCAAGTGAAGGAACACGGGTGGGTTTTAGTCAGTAACAGTCTGATATACCCTTCCGCTTCGCCCAGAGCGGGAGAGATCATTTGATGATTTCCCATCCACACCAAAAAAAAAAGCTGGAGTGAATAGTCTCTAAGGCCGCGTTTCCACTAACGCGGAGCTGGGCGGAGAAGAACGGTGAAAAGTTGTTAGTGTTTCCGCTGAAGCGGAGCTGGGCAGACAGGAACAGTGAAGAGCGGTGAACAGTGCTCAGTGTTTTCACTGAAGCGGAGCGGAGTCGAGTGGAATGGAGCGGAGCGGAGCATACTTTTAAACTTCTCATCCGTTTTGATACGTATCCACTCAATGACGTAACGAATCATCGTTACGTCATTAAGTGGATACGTATCAAAACTGATGAGAAGTCACGGTAATCATACCGTGGCACTGCGGCGAGTCCCGCCCGGCCCGCTGTCGTCCGCTCTGCACCCCAATGCTCGTTGTCGTCCGCACTGCATCGCCGTATTTTTATTATTAATATCTGCTCAGCTCTGCTCCACCTCGCTCGTGCTGTTTCCATATTTCGAGCATAGTGCTTGGTCAATTCGTGCACCGCTAAGCTCCTCTCCGCCCCGCTCCGCGTTAGTGGAAACTCGGCCATAGACAGACGCAGGTCAGGTGAAAACAAGCACTAGTTTATATCATAAATAAAGTCCGCATTCCTCAATGTATTCTAACTACTGGTGCAGTAATATGTTATTGCATGTTTTTACTAATAGAAATAACTGTTAGTTTTGACTATGAACCTCTGTCACAAGATCTTTGACTATTTGTTATTCAAAATGAATGTTATTGTCGCTTAAGAGAATGTCTGTAGGTTTGTGTTGTGTAAACATACAAATGGAAGCTTACTGTGGATATACACTATGTACAAAGATTTAGCCAAATTAATTTAATCCAAATATACACACTTGTATAGCAAGTTTGTTGTTTTATTTTAACTTCATTACAGGTTTCAACAATGACATCAGGGAAAGAATTTGTGGTTCAAGAAAAAAATATTTTATGGTTCATAAAAAATCGGTTGTCTGTAATGTCGGTTCACTAACGATAGTTGAACGTGACAACGTCATGAGAAAATACTGATTGAATGTTTAACTTATTGAAATGAAAAGCAAGTAGGATCACTGATCACTTTTACATGTCATGTTTATTTTTTATTTTATTTTTTTAACTAGATGAAGCCGGCATTTCATAACTGACTACCTCTGAGAAGAAATAGCCGAAACAAACTCAAGGATCATCGTCTTTTTTCAAGTCCAGACATTAAAAATGAAAATGTTTACAATAATTTACCTTATAATTACGCATATTGCTTAATAACAATTAACAATGCTTAACAGGCGAGCAGCTCAGTCCCAAGCTTTTTTGTCTTCTAAATAATCTGTGATTTTATAATACCCCTTTTTGCAAAGTTTGGCCTTTATATGGTTCTTAAATCGTTTAATGGGTAAGTTTCGAACGTCCATGGGAAGCTTGTTGTAAAAGTGTATACATTGACCCATGAACGAGTTGCCTACTCTATGGAGACGAGTGTGATGTACAGCAAGATTGTGTTTGTTCCTGGTATTTATATTATGAATATCGCTTATTTTCTTAAAATTCGAGATATTTTTAAGAACATACATAAGATTTTCAAATATATATTGTGAAGCTACAGTCAGAATGTTCACCTCTTTGAACTTTTCTCTAAGAGATTCTCTAGGACCAAGGTTGTAAATAGCTCGAACAGCCCTCTTCTGTAAAACAAAGATGGTATTGATGTCCGCACAAGTTCCCCAGAGAAGAATCCCATAAGTCATAAGACTATGAAAATAACTAAAATAAACAATTCTGGCTGTATCCACATCAGTTATTGTCTAATTTTCTTAACAGCAAAGGCGGCAGAACTGAGTCTGTATTGATATAGTTTTGTCTATTAAATAACAACCTACAATCGCTGCACTAGCGGACCGATACTATTTATTTTAATGATGAAAGCACGTATATTTGACAACATATCACTGACCATATATCGAAATAATCATTACCCTTATCGCTGCAATATTTAATATCGAAATAATCATAACCCTTATCGCTGCAATTATCGTTGCTATAAACAATTGACACCACATTCACTTTTCACTGCACTTCATACTTGACGAAAACGTGTATAACCCGCGCAGATAAAAGATCTGAAAATGGCGGCGGATAGTTTTTTTTTTCTTTCTTTGGCAACTGAGCCGATTTCGACTATTCTGCCAGTGTGTCACGTGGTAACGGCAGCAAATGAAGGCAGGCCGTCGAACTTTTCGCTTCGTGGTAGGTGTTAGTGTAGCTGCATGGACACACACATGGGTTAGTAAGACAAAAAATCTAATTTACTGGGACACATGAGACAACAATTAAACTATTTTATACAGACTATTTACACACAAACTACGCACCAGTTAAAATTTCAACTCGTTCTCATTTAAGAATCTGGCCAAAAGATACATTAATTTAGGGGAGAAGTGGGAAAGTAGGGTATGAAAATTAATTGGGAGAGGGATGTTGACTTTGGGAATTTTTGAATACAGGTAAAAGATTTATTATTACGGAAGCAAGAAAAGAAAATATGGTCTAAAGTGCCATCGTCAAGACCGCACTCGCACCGGGAATTATCCCGGACGTTGATCTTTTTATGGTACGGTTAACAAAACATGCCATCAAAGACATTAAAATTATATTTACAATAGACAGGACATCAAGAACAAAATCGTAATCCAATACTTCTGGCAAACTGGTCAAAAGTCGCTCAGTCTAGTCTGCGCGTCAAGACGTAATTTGTGTCCACCAAAAATAAATATTTTCTAAGGAAATATGTTATGTTGCGCTTTGTATTACTGTACATCTTGTTATGGTAAAACGACTGGACCTAACTTTAAAATCTTTTTCTATGAATTATTTATATTTCGTCTGTATTTCAAATTTAAATAAATTCTTAAATTGTTCTAGAAACTTTTCCATTATTGTAATAAGCGCCCTCTATTGTTGAGTAGTTTTACTATTTTCTTGTAGAGATGTAGTAATGTTGTTTATCGATTTAGTTATCGATAATACTTATTAAGTTGAAAACATTTTGTTGTATTTTATTGACATTTCAAATATAACTAAATAAACTTAAAATATTGCTATATTTCTAGTGTATTTATTATTAACTCTATTTAAACAAAATCATGTCATATTAATAAACAAAATTGAATGAACAATTACTATTCATTTACCTAGGTTTTTGTTATTTTAGGTTTCCGAATAAAAATAATGTTGTAGGGGAAAAGTGGATACGATTTGTTCAGATAGACCGTAGAGAAGAAAATTGGCTTCCGTCTGCTTCGTCAAAATTATGCTCAATGCATTCTAAAAGAGAAGACTACTACTTTGGAAAGACTTGTCGATCAAATTAAAAAAAAAAAGAATCGTTACCTTGTATTAGAAATGAAACAGTAAGTTATTAATTTGTCTTTTCCACTTAACCGTAAAAATTGGGATAAAATTAACTGTTAAGTGGATAAGTACATAAATTATATAACTTATTTATAATGAAATATATTCATAAAATATGTAGGTACGTATACAATATGTTAAGAAAACCCTGTCCGACCCGTAAGGATAATAAAGGTTAGGTAAACACATGACCAAATAACATAATATGAAATTTTACATAATCATCATAGTAACAAAAACAATACTAGTGAATTTTGAAATAATCTTTTTTTTTCCCGCGAATTAATTGCAACTTTCCCAAAATTTGGTACTTTTTAAAAAGTGACAACATTATTTTTGACGGTATAATTCTGAGCGAATAGCGATGCGACCGCGTGCCCTGCCCCCCTTCGCCCGCGCCTGTATGGCCTACCGCACATTTTTTAAGTTACCTCTTTTTGCGAAATAATACTTATTTTATTAGGGGGATTTTTTTTTTAAGTTTTGGCCGGCTTTGTAGGCATTAGTAGAATCAGTTATCGATACCTAACAATACCTTCACGGATCGGACAGGGTTTTCTTTACATATTGTATGTAGTACAAAGATTGCGAGCTACTTTGTGATTTTTAGGATTCCGTACCTAAAAGGTAAAACGAACCCTATTCATGAGACTTCACTGTTCGTCTGTCCGTCTGTCACCAGGCTGTATCTCATAAACCGTAATAGCGAGACAGTTGAAATTTCCAGAGATTGTGTTAGTATTTTTGTTGCCGCTGTAACAACAAGTACTAAGAATAAAAATAATAAAATATTGAAGGGTCCCTTAAATATTTTATTATTTAATGGGGGCCCATACAACAAACTTTTTTTTTTGCCGTTTTTGCTCCATATTAATAACGGAAACAGATAGACACTTAAAATGTTCACAGAATATTTGGTTATATATTCAAATTACAAATAAATAATGAAAATAAAATAAATACTGAAGGCGGGCTCCCATACAATAACCGTGTTTTTTTTTGCCGTTTTTAAAGATAATGGCGTACCATTATCTGGTAAGGTCTTGCTCCAGCAGACTACCATTTTTGTCGTGATTTGGACAATTATCTACGTGATAAGAAGTTTTCTTCCCAGGGGGCTGTTCTGCTTTCACACAGTTTGTGCAGTCTAGATCCGATCAGAGTTCTACCGCAAAGGTATAAACGACCTTCCTATATATTGATTATAAATGAATTAGTTAAAAATTAAAAAATAAACAATTATTTACATTTTCAGTACTAATCGATAATTTTAACCTTTAACGCCTATTATATTAAAAGAATTATATAAATAAGAAACTTGTAAACTCAAAATTACCTATAATTTTTCTGCTTCTTACAATTTTTTTGTTTTTGCTTCAAGCTAGCATATTGCGAAAAAACATCGTCGTAGTAACTTATTTGAATATTATCGATAACTTTATATCGAATTGATACAAACCCTACCACAGTTTTTTACATTGCCATTTAAAAATATTTGCAAACAAACGTGTAAGAAGAATAATTTTGCTAAAAATGAAATGCAAACGAAAATTGCAAAACAAAATGCGCTTTATGGCATAAAAAGTCTATTACACTCAAAAATCGCAATAAACTGATTGTTATAATAATTCGTAATCATAACACATCTAAAATGCCAATAGACGGTGTCACGGAAAATTAATAGTAGCGAATAAAATTCTAAAACAGTTTTTGATGTTTGTACAAGACAAATTTCACTTAATTTGTTTACTTTTCAATATTTGTTTACCCGATTTGAACTATACTAGGGTATTAAATCGGATCTGGCAACATAGACCACACTGGACATCTACCGGGCAATAGCTGAATACATTTTATATAAACTTTTTTCGTTTTTACTATGTGATGTCTCCAATTGTCGATCTAATTTTGCTACATTGTACTAGATGGCGGAACTGAGCCATGGGATCACAGTTTTTCTAAGCGATTTTGATACATGCCCGCTCTATTTTTCTTAAATCTCTTTGCATGCCATTGTTCAATCACAATTCCAAAGCTAAGATAGTAAAATGTCAAATTTATGTTATAAATATTGTTATTTACAACGTAAATATGCACTATCAACGTAAATATACTAAATCAAGCTGGGAACAACTTCCTCAAGAAACAGTGGTACACCTGGTGGAGAGTACCATCCAGGCTTCAAGAGTACATTAGGAAGCGAAGAGGGCACACAAAATATTGAGGAATGTCAAAAATCAACCAATACCTAATTTTTGTTTTTTCAGCTTCATCTTTATTCCTTACATTTTGTTTGCACAAATGATAGTTTTTAGAAAAAATGTTGTATTTTTTTTAAAATGAGAGATTGCTCCTTGTTTTATGCTGTTTACAATAAAAATCAACTAATTTATCTAATCTAATCATTAATCAACCCTTGAACCTCAAGAATTCATTAGAATACTTTATAAACGCGGTGGCCTTTATTTGTTTTGACTAGTATATATTGAATATACAGTATGTTAACTAACAGAGGGCGTTCCCGTTAACCCGAAATAGTATAGCATATATACATGCTAAAAAAAATATTTCCATTCGAAAACAAAATGTTTTAAAAAAATTTCCAATAAGAAAATATTCAATAAAAATTTTAAATTGACATGTAAAAGAAACACACTGGACACGCGAACATGATTGACGGCAACGTCGCAATTTATTTATACATGACGACTACTATTTTGATTTAAAACAGGAGGTTTCAAATTTATTTCCAATTAGAATTTTTTTTTATTCGGATTTTTTTATGCTTATTTTTCTATGCTGATATTTTTATTTTAATCTATTAATGATATATATTGACGAGTTTAAGGGAACGCCCTCTGTTATTTAACATACTGTATTATTGTTATTAAATTGGATGTAATTTTCATTAGATCGTCTTTTATTGGGTCTAAGTAAAAATCGTATCGAGGTGCCCCGTCTCCCCCTACTAACAATAAATCATCAATATACATTATAAGTATGTCTTATTACCATTTTTAACAATCTTTATGTACAAACAGTATTCATGTTCACTTCTAGAAAAGCCTAAACTTGTTATTACATTGTGAAACTTAATATTCCAATTTTTAGGTGAGTCTTTCAAGCCATCGAGTGCCTTTTTAAATTTACAGACTTTACCATGTAAATTTACATAATAGTCTCTAACAACTTCACCATACAGAAAAGCACTGTAAACATCTAATTGGTAAATAGGCAAGTTATTCTGATTACAAAAAAACTAAAAACATTCTTACAGAAGTTAATTTTGCTACAGGGATATAAATCTCAGCAGTTTAATTTTTGTTGAAAGCCTCTGGCTACTAAACGAGCTTTATAAGATACAATATAGTTCTTTATATCTCTTTTAATCCTAAATACCCACTTAGTATCTAAAATATTATAATGTTTTGGTTTGTTACATATTCAAAAGTGTCATTCTCTTCTAAAGCTTCCATCTCTCTAGCTATGGCCTTCTTCCAATTTTCAGCATCCTTACAAGACATTGCCTCTGAATACATACTAGGTTGTTCAATTTCTGCTGATGTTAATATTCCCAGTTCAAAATTCTTCAGGTAGTTTCGTTGACAGTTATTCCTTCTTGGTTGACTACTGCATGGCCTTTCACTTTAAAATTCCTCTGAAACACCTTCTTCAGCATCTTCATATAAGTCCTCCAATAGAACAGGTGATTCTTCAGTTTCTTCTGGCACATCCTGCATTTCAGAGACGCTTAGCTCTATAATCTCAGGAGTGGAAAGCATGTCTGTAGGTTGCTGCGCCAATCTGCATCTTCCACACACTGGGTCGACTCCTTTTCTTGGACTACCATGTCAGATTTATCTTTCACTTCTGATTCCAAATGTGGCAAGACTTCTACATCTCAGTGAACTTCTAATTTCATAGTTGAAGATATATAAACTCTGTAACCCTTTACTTCGCTGTCATAGCCTACATAAATTCCTATTTTATTTTTAAGGTCTCACTTCAGCTTCTTTTCTTTTGGTATGAGAACTGAAACTCTAGTGCTGAAGCTTCTCAAATTCTACAAGGGCAGTACTTCTTTTTCTATACCTCTAAATACTTTATAAGGAGTTTTACTCTAAAATAGGCTAGGTCCTGTATGGTTCAACACGCAAATCTCTTTCAGCCCGAGCATTTTGCTGCTGCGTATACATGACGCTACGTCGGTGAGTAATACCTTTCTCTTCTAAAAAATTTAGCATATCAGAATTCACAAATTCTAACCCATTGTCTGATCTTTAATTTTTCACCAGTTTCTAGTTCCACCTTTGCAATAAACTTCTTAATATGTTGCTTGACTTCACTTTTATTCTTCATAAAGTACAAGGTATGATAAGCAGAAAAACCATCCTTTAACAATAGGAAATACTTTGCTCCACCAAGTGAAGGACACTCCATAGGTCCACAAAAGTCTGCATGAACCAATTCAAGTGGTTTACAAGCTTTGGATGTACTGGATGGCAATGGCAAATGGTGTTGTTTTCCAGCCAAACATTCCATGCAAGTGGTAGAATCGTCAATAAACTCTATACCTTTACGTAACAGTAACTTTCGAACATGTGCTATGTTTTGATGGCACAATTTACAATGCCAACTTATTTGGATAAATTAATAAAACCAACATAGCTTGACGAACTGTTACATTCACCATTGATGACAAAAATGTCACTCTTGTTGCATTCGGATACACTTGATGTGGCCAAACAATACATTCCTTTTGCACTTATTATAGATGACAGTTTAGAGTGTGTTCCATTTAACGTGAACAACATCTTATTGATATGTTTCGGCAAGGCACAAACTTCACTATTACTGTTTACAAACTTACAATAGTCTTTACTAGAGACTAGGCTTAGGTTTTTGTCCAATACACTACCCACTGAAAACAAGTTGCACTTCAGTCCAGGCACAAATAGAACATAACTTAAAATTGTTTTTAAAAACTTTTAACCGTTCCATGTATAGAGTTCAATGATACCACAACCAACTACTTACATCTAACACTGCCGTTTCCAATGGTCACTTTCATAGAACTATTTAAACAAAACACACACTTGTTAACAGTTTTTTATTGTGGCACATATGTTCACTTGCATCAGAGTCCATGAACCAGTAATCCTGACAGTCTTTTTCACTAATACACATCAAAGCACTTTCAGCATTATTTTTGTTTTATTCTCTAGATTTCAACAGCTTACAGTCTGTTTTGAAATGACCCTTCTTCTTGCAATAATTACAGCTTCTTGTTTCTTTTACTCTAGATCAACAGTCTTTTGCAAAATGGCCTTGTTTACCACAAGTTTAAAAACTTTTCTCTGAGTTACACTAGCCAACGCTACATCTGATTGATCAGACTGCTCAATACATTCTTCTTCAACTAACAATCTTGAGGTCAACTCATTCAAGGTTTGTTTCTCAATAGGGACTGACTCCCAAGCTGAGCGGAAATGCTTGTACTTTTCAGGTAGTGATAACAACACCTTAGTAATGGTCATCATCTCAGATAATGATTCATTCGCTTGCTTTAATTTGGTGCTTATTTCTTTTAACTTTGACATGATTCGTCACCACTGAATCTGTATCTAAAAAGCAGATCAAATTGCAGAGAAAAGAACGTCTGTTGTAGTAAATGCACACTTACAGCCGATTTCCTTTCATAAATTGATTTCAGCTTTATCCACATGTCAAGTGAGGTGGAACAGGATAGTAGATGTGTGAGAGGTGCTTCTTCCATATGTGTGACTATGATTTCCTGTGCTTTAGCATCCTTTTGCAAACATGACTTCTCAGCTTTGTTTTGCTAAAGTCTTTGCTCGGAACCATTGACAACTTCAAAGAGACCTTTTCCTTTAACGATGACTTCCACTGAAATTTCCAAATTGCCCAGTTGTCCCCTCCGGACAGCTGCAAATACTGGGTATGCTCCATGACAACGAAACACGATACATTTGTTTGTGACAAGTCCAACCTAATAAAAACTCAGTGCTCTACAATATATAATTCAATATAATCTTAGCCTTTTTATTCAATCCCACTCATATAGTCTTCCGAATCAGAACTGCTTTCTGTGTCTGTTGTTTCAGATTCACTGTCGTCTGCCGTATCTATGACAAATAACTCGTCAATTATTCGATCTTTATGCCAATATTCTTTTTCAAGCTGTTTAACGTGGTTTATTTGCTTTCGCCAGTCATTTGGAGTTATTGACGCCAACGCCTCCAACGTCAGAGCTTCAATGGGACTTTCCAACTGCTCCACATTCTTTTCTGACACCCTCATCTTTACCAGGTTCCAGATGTACTCAAGGGGGTTGAGGTCGCAGTTGTATGGTGGTAATCTAACAACCTCATGGCCATTATTAGCTAATAAGTTGTCGATTTTATAATTTATCGGAGGTTTGTGCTGTTTAATTAATAGATAGAGTTCTGGTTTTGTACTGTCCTTGGCAAAGTCAATGTTGTGAGCTTGTAGCCATTCAACCATCAATTGTCTACTATTGTTCATGCTTGGTGGCTTATTGTCTTCCTTACTGTGATAAGGAGCGTTGTCCATCACAATTATGGATTTGCGTGGTATGTTGGGTAGTAATTTTTCTGTAAGCCATTTTGTGAAATTCTCAGCATTGATTTGTTTATGTAAATCCCCCGTTTTGGTGTCTGCCTTAATCATTAAAAGGGCATTGTCAACAAAGCCGCTTTTACTTCCCGCGTGAACTATAATTATCGATCGGCGGCCGGGGCTGTCGTTCCGTTTCACTCCGTCATTGGTTGCTGTTTGCCAACATTTTTTTTCCGTGTAGTGTGCGTGTATCCACGTTTCGTCGAGATAAATAACGGGTCTTTTTTTATCACCAAGCGAGTCATTTTCTTTCATACGGCGTAAATATTTAGCCCTCCACGCTTGAATTTGGGGTCTTTCAATTAGAGCCAGTCGTTTTTGGTAGCATCGTTTAAATTGGTAGCCTAAATCACATTTAATTATTTTTCTCAATGTAGTTTCCTTACCAGTATAATTAAGGTCTACTTTTGAAGCCGCCAAGATTTTGCCCATTGTAGGTATTTCTTTCCTCACCGTATACATTGAATATATAATATTTCTTAATGCTGTTAAGGAAAACCCGTCGAAATATTCCTTCTTTTGTCGTTTTGCTTTAGTCGGAGTACTCATTTTGCTGCCACTGGCTTTTGCTGTTTCATGCTCTCGTCGTAATTTCGTCACAGTATTTTTTGCCACGCCTGTGGCACATGCCACACGCTCCGTGACTTTGGTAGAATTTTGCAAAATATTTTTAATATCTACTAATAGTTGCTTCGGTATTAAAATGTCCTCACTGTCACAAATGTCAGCACTTTTTAAAGCACGGTTTATACTCTCAAGAACTAACTTAGAGTCCTCTTTCTCTGTTACAAAATAATTGTCCACTTTAATTATAATTTCACGATCGCGGCTGTTAATTATTTTCTTACTCATTTTAAAGAATAACAGCTAACAAAACTCAAGAACAACAATAAAACAGGATAACAAAAACAAAAAGCTAACAAATATTCAATGCGCTGCGAACGTAGTGATTACTTGCTCTGTGGCGCTGCGCGTCTCGTGTAGGGATGGGCAAAAAATATCGATATATCAAAATATCGATATTTTCGCAGAAAAATATCGATATATATCGGCGATTTTTTTCCCCGCGATATATTGATTTTCGATATTTATTTTCGGATATCAAAATCGATATATTTCAAAGCTCTGCTGTAAGCTCATGCGTCACATCATGTATTTGACCAATCCGATTTTTAAATTTAGAAATAGAATAGGTATGCAATAGGCTGTATGGGTTTAGTTTCTTTGCTTCAAACACAAACAAAAATTATAAGACTATAATTTTTGTTTTTGTTGTTGTTGTTAATCCCGTATCGCATAGACATGCGATACGGGATTTTAGTGCTCTTCGTGGCCCTTTCAAAGAAGCTACTGAGAAAATAAGTGATGCGAATTAAGTAAAGTTAGCCATTCCTCTTACAAATTTAGTGACACAAGTTACAGATCAAGCAACTCCACCAACCTCTTTAGGATCGATTGTAAAAAGCTTTACTCAAAAAAAATTAAGAACGACTGTCTTCTTTAAAAAGAAATCCTTTTCTTTCAGTAGCTACTATTTTGGACCCTCGGTTTAAGCGTAACCACTTTACCTCGCCAATTGTCGTGTCAAATGCTATACCCAAAATTAGTGCTGAGATACATGCAGAACATCGGCATAGAGGACAACTTTAGATAAAAATCCTGATCAAGCAGCATCAGCGCAAGTGAGTCCTCTATGTGGTCCAGGCATGAGAAATTATTAAATGTTAACATAGCTTCGTCAGAGGTAGCAGTGCCTGTGTTCCCAATGAACTGAAGCAATATTTGGACCAACCACTTTTAGAAAGAAAATCTGATCCAATAAAGTTTTGGGTAAATTGTCAACATTTCATGTTTCAATAATGTTATTTTTACTGTTGTTTTTTATGTCAAGCAATTGATGGCAAGCGTCACCTCTGCCCATGGACAGCTGCAGTGCCAAACACTAAGCAAGAATTACTCAGTTACTGCTCTAATAGTGCCCTGCGCGACAGTTATTAGGTCTCGTATACCCAGTAATTACACTAGCAAAGTGTTCTAAAGAATATGTTGAGTTTTTCTGGTACATGAACCTGTTTTTACCATGTCGAACTCTTATGTCGCACCCACTTCAATTCTAGTTGGCTGCTCTGCAGTCGAAGTTGTTGACGAGTATATATACCTGGGACAAACAGTCCAACTAGGTAGGTCCAACTTCGAGAAAGAGGTGTCTCGTCGAATACAGCTCGGCTGGACAGCGTTCGGGAAGCTACGCTACATCTTCTCGTCGTCCAAGATAGCACAGTGTCTCAAGACTAAAGTCTTTGACCAGTGTGTGTTGCCAGTGATGACTTACGGAACTAAAACGTGGTCGCTCACAATGGGCCTCATACGAAGGCTCAGAATCACACAAATTGCAATGGAAAGAGCTATGCTCGGAGTTTCTCTGCGTGATCGAATCAGAAATGAGGAGATCCGCAGAAGAACCAAAGTCACCGACATAGATCTGCGAGTCGCTAATCTTAAGTGGCAGTGGGCAGGTCACATTGCTCGTAGAACCGATGGCCAATGGGGCAGTAAGGTTCTGGAGTGGCGGCCACGTACTGGAAGACGCAGTGTAGGGAGGCCCCCAATAAGGTGGACCGATGACCTGGTGAAGGTCGCGGGAAGCCGATGGATGCGGGCAGCACAAGACCGGTCAACGTGGAAAGCCTTGGGGGAGGCCTTTGTCCAGCAGTGGACACCTATAGGCTGAAGAAGAAGAAGAACCTGTTTTTTAACTGAATTCAAAAAAAGGAAGTTTCATCGAGGTGTCAATTCGACCCGTATGTATGTAAGCCAAATTTCAAGTGTATGTATGTATGTTTTTATGTTCATGCACGCATATTTCCGGTTCTACAAGTCCGATTTAAGTAATTCTTTTATGTTGCACTATGTATTGTTCAACTTAGGGAATACTATAAGTTTAATTAAAATCGTTTCAGTAGTTTTTAAGACAGAGATTTTTTTCGTATTGATTAGAACTTATTATAAAATGGGTTATGGTTGCCACTATTGTTATGAGGTGAAAAAGTAATTTTCGAATTTCGACTAAAACACTAAAAAGCATGAAATAATAACTTTTTACAAAAAAAATTGATCCCGACTTCAAAAAACCAGTTAAAACGTGTCTCGAGGTTTCTATTGTTTAGCTCGGCACCGACTTCTAAAGCCATGATAAAAGTAAAATAATTTTTTTTCCTTTTAAGTGGTTTTTTTGAAGTCAGTTTCTATTTTTTTATAAAAAAAAAAAATATTTATATACTAAAACTTATGTCAAAACAGCCATAGCTGTATTTGCTTCAAAATTTCGAATATTTTATCAATTTTAATAATTAATTGCAAATTGGGCAAAAAATATCGATATATCGAAATATCGATATTTTTTGAGTGATTATATCGATATATTTGAAAAATATCGATACGATAAATATCGATACATTTTTTCCATTTGCCCATCCCTAGTCTCGTGTGCTGCCCTTGTAGGGATGGGCAAAAAATATCGATATATCAAAATATCGATATTTTTTCAGAAAAATATCGATATTTATCGGCGATTGTTTTTCATGCTATATATCGATTTTCGATATTTATTTTCCGATATCAAAATCGATATGTTTTCAAAGCTCTGCTATATGCTCATGCGTCACATCACATCATGTAACCAAACCGATTTCTTAAATTTAGAACAAGAATAGGCTGTATGGGTTTAGTTTCTTTACTTCAAACACAAACAAAAATTACTGTCTGTGACGATACGGGATTTTAGTGCTCTTCTTGGCCTTTTCAAAGAAGCTACTGAGGAAATATGTGGTGCGAATTATGTAACGTCAAGCTTAGCCATTCTTGTTACAAATTTAGTAACCCAAGTTACAGATCACGCAACTTCAACCATCTCTGTAGGATTGATTGTAAAAAAAGCGTTACTCAAAAAAGTTGAAGGCAATCTGGCTTCTTTAGAAAGAAATCCTTTTCTCTCAATAGCTACTATTTTGGACCCTCGCTTCAAGCGTATCCACTTTACCTCGCCAATTGTTGTGTCAAATCCTATATCCAAAATTAGTGCTGAAATTGATGCAGAACATCGGCGTAGAGGACAATGCTCTCCGGATTTTTTTTTTTTTTTTTAATAGTTATAAACTAGTGCTTGACTGCAATCCCGCCTGATGGTAAGCAGTGATGCAATCGTTGATGGTAAAGCACACTAGCTTATTAAGCCTATTCACTCAAAAAAACTGAGTGAATAGGAAGGAAGACGGCAGTTGAGCGAGGTGATGCAATGTTTAACCCAACAACACGACCAACGATGCTGCGCCAGAGGATGATCTGGAGAGCCTTCACGACCAAACTCCCGACACAACAACATTAGGCACATCGTACCCGGCACACATCGCAACACAACTGCTCAGACCCGTTCTCCGTACGGCTTCACCAGACATCATGCCGGAACACGACGAATCGCTTGGCGGCAAGACTTTGTCTGGTGGGTGGTAACTTATGCCGGCGGTTGATGTTGTTGCCTACCACCGAGAAAAATCCTGATCAAGCAGTATCAAAGTAAGTGGGTCCTTTATCTGGACCAGGCATGAGAAATTATTAAATCTAAACATAGCTTCGTCAGAGGTAGCAGTAGCTGTGTCCCCAGTGAACTAAAACAGTATTTGGACCAATCACTTTTAGAACGAAAATCTGATCCAATAAAGTTCTGGGTAAATTGTCAACATTTCACACCGATTCTCTCGGATATCGGTCTAAAATATTTGATTTGTCAAGCTTCTCTAGGGTCATCTGAAAGGGTAGCTTCAGTGCTAAATCTAGCTGTGCCAAATGGTTGAAGCAGAATAACAAGGGCACACATCAAACAAAGAGTGCCCCTGATGTCAATATCTGACAAATACTGGTTTGAATAATGTTATTTTTACTGTTGTTTTTTTTTTTTATGTCAAGCAATTCGCACGCCTGATGGCAAAGATCACCTCTGCCCATAGATAGCTTCAGTGCCAAACAGTAACCAAGTATTACTCAGTTACTGATCTAATACTGCCCTGCGCTACAGTTATTAGGTCTCATTTACCCAGTAATTACACTAGCAAAGTGTTGTGTTGAAGATGTCGATTTTTCTGGTACATGAACCTGTTTTTTTAATAATAAAACTTATGTCAAAACAGCCATAGGTGTATTTACTTGAAAATTTCGAATATTTTGGCAATTTTTATAATTAATTGCAAATTGGGCAAAAAATATCGAAATATCGATATTTTTTTGGTGATTATATCGATATGTTTCAAAAATATCGATACGATAAATATCGATATATTTTTTCCATTTGCCCATCCCTATGCCCTTGCGAAAGCCGGCAGTGCTGCCCAGTGTTACCACTCTCAAAAATATTTATCCCTAAAGTTGGTGTCAAAAACCCCTAAAATCGCCTTAATTCATTTGTTTTCCCTCTATAAAATACACATAAATTCATAATGATTTGGAAATAATATAGGTACTGTAATATGTTTCAATGTGTGGTTGTATAATTCCCAGCATGATGATATGGTGGACGTCCACGTACGTATTATTTTACATTACATTATTATTATACATACATTTAATTTCATGACAGCCTCCGTGGCGTAGCGGTAGCGAACGCGGCCGTTGCGAAAGGAGGCGCGGTTTCGATCCTCGCACAGTGCAAATATTTGTATGCATGAATATGAATATTTACAGTGGTCTGGTCGTGTCTCTGAAAGCACGTTAAGCCGTTGCCATACGAACATCTAGTGGCAGAAGTTACGGGTTGTTGGAGCCCTCAAAAGTCTAACAATTGGTTTAACTGCACCGCTTGGATATCGCCTTCGGTTTGTGGACTTCAGACGGCAGTCGTTTCACGGAAAATATCGAAGTTTAGCCAAAAACAGTTAGACTGGTAAAGTGAACCCCAGACTCCAAAGCTGAAAAAGGTTCGGATGCGACTGGGATTAACGCTGAGATAGTGATGACTGTAATATGTTTCAAAATCTTTATTGCAGGTTATTTAATACAATAGATATTTCGTCTTCATCTGAAGATTCAGATTTTTTTGAATCATACATATTGACATTTAATTTTAACATTTTATTGGATGGATTAAATTAAAGTTACACAAGATCCATTATTTCCATTTAATTTAAATCGGACCAGCAGTCACTAGGCAAGAAATAAATATTAATATAGTAAATTTCAAAAATAACAAAAAGTCAAAAAATCCCTGAAAATACCCCTAAACTTTTCAGACCCCTAAAAAAATCCCATCTCACTTATTTACCCCCTAAATCTGGGGGGAAAACCCCTAAGTTGGGAACCCTGGCTGCCAATAAAAAATTCACGATTCCCCACATCAGTGTTATCAATTCCCCGAAATTCCCCGCTTGTTTTTGATTAATTCCCCACAAATTCCACGAATTTATATTTTTGGAATAAAATTATCGTTTTATTCAAAATTTATTTAATACTATTAAAATAACAATAAAATTTTTCATTTTTGCTCCGGTATTTCAATGGTCTTTATAAATTATACAGCGTGTAACAAAAAGGGTATATACATCGAGAACCCCTGAAGATAATAGGTGGTATAGAAACTCTACACAAAGTTTCAGCTCAAAATAAATTGCTCGAAGAATTGATACCAAATTCTTGGTATCCTTGGTATCGCATGATTCTTGAATTCAAATAATAACAAACGTGTCACAACACTACGGAGGGTCAACAACATTCCAAGTGACTTGCTAATATTACAAAACATTTCTTCTGTAAATCTGATCGCCTAGTACCTATCTGCCTACCTATTGTTAAAACGCGCGGCGGCGGCGCGCGCGTCCATGAGATGCTGACAGTGGGCCGCCCGGTACTTGGTACCTACCTGCCTACTTAAATTTTGCCTCAAAAAAATAGCTTAACATAGTCGGAACAATCAGCAAAATAAATATGAAAATTAAAAATAATAATTTACTTAACTTACATTTTTTAGAGATGTGGTTCGATGTGGTCCCTTGGTACTGTACACACAAGGTCGCTCGCTTGTGTATCGACACCTGGACATTCCGTAGCATGTCTGGTGTCACTGTTCTGAAAGCGGCTTCGATTCACTCTCTCATTTGCTCTGCTGTGTCACACGGCATTGCGTACACTATGTTATTAATATACCCCCACAAAAAGAAGTCTAATGGAGTTAGGTCTGGAGATCCCGGTGGCCAAGGTACGTGTCTGCTACCGCGCCCAATCCACTGACGAAAACGCATATCTAAATGCTCCCGAACATCACGTGAATAGTATGCTGGAGCGCCATCGTGTTGGAAGATTAAATTGTTGCCCATCGCGAGATTAGCGTAACCTAAAATTGATAGGCTTTCTGTGAGGGCATCGTCCAATTCGTTCGTTAAAATATTTAAATAATTTTGACCGTTTAGGCTGTGCGGCAAAAAATTGGTCCTACGACAACATCTCCCGCGATACCAGCCCACACGTTTAGTCGCCATTGGTGTTGAAACGACGACTCCGTCGAAGCATGCGGGTTGGCGTGAGACCCAAACATGGTCATTGTGTATGTTGCTTATCCCAGCTCTTGTGAATGACGCTTCATCTGTCCACAGTACTCTTGAGCCAAAATCTGGCGAAGCTGCTACCTGACCGCAGTACCACTCGCAGAAGGTCACGCGAGGCAAAAATCTGCAGTGTCAGTTCCTGGGTGCGACGGAAGTGGTATGGGTGCTGACCGTCATTGTTCAACACTCGCCATACTTGCATATGGTTAGACGCACCCAGCGCTAATGCAGCTCGCCGAGTACTAGTACGTGGGTTATTTTCGAAATGTTCGAGTACGGCTTCCTCTAAATCTGGATCGGTAGTGTTCGGGCGACCCCTAATCCAGGAGCGTGAAAAGAACCAGTTTGGTGCAGACGATGTACCATTCTATGGAAACACGCCACCGAAGGAGCTGTCGACGCTCACCTTCTGCCCTACCATCGATAAATCGCTGACGATAAAGTTCGCGAGCAGCACGCACATTACCATCCTGTCTTCCGATACACAGATCATCTCAAAATATTCAGTATTGCTTAGGGCCATGATTGTACACACGTCACAAGTTCACAACACAAAATCGCAGAAACGCGCACGCGACCGTAAAGTTCGTCTTACTGTACTGAACTAATAGGAATTATGAAAAATTGAACTTTATTTATTTAGGTACTTAATTTCTTTCGGCGTTTCAAATATTTCGCCAAAGATAGTAGACAAATGGAACAAAAAATTGACATCTCTCTTAGAAATTATTCACCAGACTGCGCGCGACCAATATTTTATATTTTAACATTGCTTTCGGCGCGTTCAAGTCACTAAACACAACAATGTGTGTGGAATAACGGATAAAAATAAAAAATATTGTCATCCTCTCACAAAATGCACGCCGTCGGCGTAGATAAGAGATAATATTTTATCGTATTCAATTTCATATTTTGAGCTAGGACAATTCAATTAGTTCTGTGATTGCGGAACCGCTGTTTAATTTAACAATCCTCTCTGTTGTCGTACTCCTATTTGCATTTTTATTTATTTTTATTTAAGAGTGAAAGGTAGACTGTACTGTCTGTACTCTATCTATCTACTGCTGAGTTTTAAGCTATAATATTTTGCAAAAGGCAAAATCTTTTATGTCGCAGAAGTGAATACGCAAAGACTAACTAAAATTTAATTTATCTACGGAACTCATGGGGACCTTTTTTGTACTAGGACACACATGAGTTGTTTGAAATGATATTTTGGGTTCATTTGAACAGATATGAAATCCTTTTCGTAGTCTCTCGCACGTTTATCTAAGTAATTAATTTTTCATAAACTAAGTACCTACCTATGTATGGCAAATGGCAACCGACATGAAAAGAATTAGTTACGTAAGGAATTTATAGGAATGTAGTTAATAGATTGGGTATTATTTAGTGTGTTGTAGTTACCAACTCGATTCTCAAAAACTACTGAACTGATTTGGATACAATTTGGCAAAGATATGGTTTATAACCAGGATTAACATAAAGGACACTTTTATCTCGATATTCCCAGGGGATCAGAAACTTACGCGGGTGAATCCGCAGGGAGCAGCTAGTATTTAAATGCGAAAATTTGTAAGAATGTATGTATGGATACATCCATCCATTCATCCAAACATTTTACAAACTTTCGCATTTTATTAGTAGGAAGTAGGATTGAGTAGCTACTGAGTGAATTGCAGGTAGTTGACTGCACGATTGACGTAGTGGTTAAGCGATTGACTGTTGCACAGCGTGTCGCGGGTTCGATTCCGCGCGGAACAAATATTTGTATGACCTACAAGTAGTTGTTCCAGCTTTGGGTGTTTGTGTGTGTATCCTCCGTGCTTCGGAAAACACGTTAGTTAAGCCGTTAGTCCCGGCTCATTCGTAGATCTGTGAGACAACCAGTCTTACCAAGGGATATCGTATTACCCAGTAACTGGATTGTGGAGGTTAGATGGCACTCGCTCCATGTAAAATACTGGTATTCAGCCGAACCCGGTTGGACTGGAGCGGATCCGGGCTCCAAAGCGAAAGCCGCGGATACAACCGGGAAATGCGCTTTAGATGAGAGAGTTACCAACTCGGTTCTATCGATTTGTTAGATAAGTTTACTCATTTATAAATTGCGTTTTTAGTAGGTGACTAAAGCCGCTAGACGTTTTCGATTTCCAGCGCACGCACTCGCCCTATTTTATGACTTGGTTTGTTGTTCACAAACATAAAGTTAGCTTTTGTAGAAAAAACTTATTTGTACGTAAAATTATTTTTCCGAAAAAAAAAATGTTAAGAAAATAAACATCCGGAACCCTTTATCCACTGTTTGAAGAAATACCAGGTAAGTAAGAGGTTTGTTTTTATTGATGAACTGTTCAATGACCCCCGATCAGCTGGCTTTTGCTAGTGTTGTATTGATTCGCGGTGCAGACACCGGAACGCCTCCGAACCTTGGACTAGTGCCTCTTGATAACGCCTGGAGGAAGTCCAAACGGCTCTTCTTCGTATGGGGAATCGGAAAGCTGTCGGAGCTGACGGAGTCCCCACAGGCCTGGAAGGATCGGTCCTCGCGGTGGGGCATGTTAACGAATCCTTTCAATCGCGTGCTCCTGACCTGCAAAACCCCGAGCTAATGGAGGCTGAGAACATTATCTAGCCCTTTAGCCGCAAGGGGCTCGGTTTAGGAGTGTGGCAAACTATCGCGTATCAAGGTCATGTCCCACACCATGAAGATCTTTGAGAGGATCATAGACACCCGAATCCGGCAAGAGTGTGCTGTCTCGAACGCGTCAATATGGCTTTCGTCCAGGGTACGGAACCATGGATCCTATCTTCGCACTAAGCATCGCCATGGAGAGATACAGATCGAAAACATGCCCTGCATATGCTCTTCTTGATATGCAGAAGGCCTTCGACTGTCCTCGGGGGTGATCTGCGGGCACTGAGGTCCAAAGGGGTACCAGAAGCCCATGTTGACATAATTCTAGATATACCCTATTTCGGATTCCGTTGTTAGACCGCTGTTGCTGACACTAACCCTCCCCGTCACCGCTGGATTCACCAAGGTCCCGGCCTTAGTCCGTTTCGTTCAACGTGATATTAGGACGTCTTTGACGGATAGCATCAGGGATTCCACACGAGCAACCTCCTTTGGTTGCTTATGTATGCTGACGATACGCGCTGGCGGACGCGGACAGGGATCGGTTGGTGCGGCGTGAATATGTGGAAGGACTCGCTCGAGAACGGAGGTCCGAAACTCAACGTGGCGGAAGATCAGTATATGGCCAACACGACAGACCATGTCTGTGCGCATAGCGGTGTTTGTGTATTGTGATAATTTGGTGGTTTGATAAATTTCCTCGATAAATGGAACAGCGTCACGAGGCGCGTCTTACTGAGAAATTTTAATTCAAGCATATTACAGAAGATGGATAGCGATCGAATGGGACTCACGCTTCTTGGTCTGATGCTTGATCGATGATTTAATGATGAATGACATAAGAGACGTTTTCTGTCCATAGATTTTTTTTTTGGTTCATTTCTTTCCGTTCGGGCGAATGGAAAAGGCAAAGGCATAGTACGCCATACAATAAATCTTCATAATTTTTTTCTTCATTAAATATCTATCCTAACTTATCCTAATTTATCCCAATCTGGTCTCAGCATAACTTAACCTAAACTAACCTCTTTCGTTTTACGCGTTTGACGATAAGGTGAGGGAGCGGTTTAGCGAAGACATGATGAGGCCACTATGTTACAATATTTCACTGTTCTTTTGAATTATTCACGAATGCACTTTTACTACATAAATCACGCGTTTTTATTTAGTAACGACACTATAAATAATTTTAAAAAGTCCAATGAAATGAGCGTGACACTATCTTGACATTTCCTGCCAAACCTCCTGTCCAGCGGGGATCATGTGGCCCGGTCTTGAACAAGAGACAAGTTGCTGGTTGTGTTTTTAGTAAGTCCCAAATGGCACGGGATCTAGCCCTTTAAGCCAGATGTATGGAAGTAGGGGAGTGGCTATAGGAGGGAACTTAAAAATGATTTCATGCTTTAACACTATCCTCTGACCCCCCTACCTCGCTGGCGAAATTTTTGAGCCTGAATGTTCAAATGATACTGATTTGGCGATAGGCAACTACAATGAATCAAAGCTAATACAATAGAATAAAGATGATAATAATGTTAGATGATACTTCATGATAATCTAAACATGCTGAAGTGCAAAACTTATATGTTTAATAGAAGAAAATAACGTTGAAATGATATATATGATTTTTGAAATTAAAGAAATTTGTTGGCTAGTCACATCTATTCAGTATGGGGACACATGCTTTACAGGTTCGACCGAAACGCCACTGTGGTGTGATGGGTCGCTACGTCTCGGATGATGACTAATTGATCAAGTTTTAACATCACCTACAGTCTTCGTCCACTTCAAGCGCTTCCTCAAATGATGCGATGGCCGAGGGCAATGTGGAAATGAATACTTAATGATGGCTGAGGATCACGAGACGGTAGTGGAACTACATAGCGACCATTAGGTCATGTTGATGTGTTGATTGGTGTTTCTTTACAACGAAGGTCTTCCGCTGAAAGCTTGGTTTTGATGATATAGAAGTTGTCTATCTCCCAAAACTTCTGAACTGCATAGTCAAGTTGAGCACCCAGAGACAAATGATTGATTGATAGCTGGGTTTGGGAGTAGCAGCTGATAAGGTCTTTGCCCATGATGACATACCCAAAAACTGTATTAATAGCTGATAGTATATGATCTCCACCGGGTTCATCTTGCCTGGCAATAAAATCTGCGGAAAGATTTCTCCGACCAATGATAATAATATCAATTGGACGAGACTTTGTCAAAGTGCTCATCTGCTAATTTGATATTAGTGACATGTTGAATTGATTGAACAATGGCGGGTTTTGTCCCAAAAAAAAAAAAAATTAACACCTCAGCTTTATTCAGAACTAAGTTTCGCCCGCGGCTTGCCCGCGTGGAGTTCGGTTATATCGCGCTTTAGATTTCCCTGGAACATCAAATTTTTCCGGGATAAAGAGTAGCTCTTGCGTTCTTTCTCAGGGTCTAAAGATTGTCTGTGCCAAATTTCATCAAAATCGGTTGAGAGGTTTAAGCGGAAAGGTAACAGACAGACAGACAGACAGACAGATAGACAGACAGACAGACAGAGTTACTTTCATTTATAATATTAGTATGGATGCAAGGTCCTACAGTCTGCCAACTCTTTTGTGCTCAGAGCCATAATTAGGAAGCATCGAAGCGTGCCTTGCCCAATCCCAACAGACGCAGCAAATGCCTGTATGCCCTCGTCAACTATGCAAGACTGCCTTGCAAGGAGACAGTTCAAGGCTTTTAAGTTGCGTTATATAACACAATTCACAAGCAATTCAACACTACTTCTCTAGCAGACATGAACTCAAAATAGCTTAAAGAAAAGTTGAAAGTTTCCCAATGGCTTCAATTGCTCGACTACTCAGAAGACGAACATTTACTGGCATACATACAAGCGTTCAAAAACAACAACACTTACACTTACATTGTAACCCCACACCTACCTTCCATACTATACATACACACACCTCACACCACATACACAATAACAGAAACACATAGATTGTTTTAAGTAAGACATAGACTTAGTTTAAGAAAAATTCTTAGAATATTAATCCTACAGCAGCGACACATACCTAGGCAAGCTCCGCCTTTATGGTGCGCTGCTTCCTGCGGCTGACTGCTGTTAACCAAAACACAAGCCTGGGCTTAGTTTGGGTGACAGCAGTCTTACAAAAAGAAAAGAATGTAAAACTTTGTGACAATAAAGAATTTTTATTTATTTATTTATTCATTGATAAAACAGCACCTCTGGCGTCCAAAAGCGGTACTAGTACAGTTCCTATTTCAAAATTACAACCTGCTTTATTCATAAACAGCACCTCTGGTGTCGAAAGGCAAGCAGTTATTAATATTATGTAAACTCTTTTCATTGATGCTATCACCCTAGTCGACAACAGAGGTCGCTACTTGTTTAAATCAAATACAATATACGAGTATATCAGTCACAATAACAAATACCTAGGTACAAGGCACCTCGGGTTTACACGCAAAAGAACACACCTACTTCTGCAAATAACATCAATTCGTGGCAGATAACATGGATAAAGTACTCGTTAGCTAGACGAGAACACCCGGAAATAATGTGTCTAATTGATTCTGGCCGGTGATATGCCCGACCATGGAGCAAATATTACCCATGTGCCCGACAGATGTCAACTGTGCCGTCTTTCACAATGAATCTCCGGTAATTGTTCGTCATCATAACTGTCCATTGCACAGACAAAACCTTCGGTTTCCCAAAAAGGTCACCGAAACGCTAGGCTACGGACGCTTGGGGTAACCAGCTGAAGCTCCTTGCCTGCCATACCCATGCGATCGTTAGTTTCGAGCACTACTGGCTTGCACAGTCTTTAGCCAAGGAGAGCGGAGGAGGCCTGTCAACCTGCGACCATATATCTCGATGCATTCCCACGTCAGTTTTCAGGAAATATTCCTTGAGACTGCATATCTCTCGATTGTGGAGTGTCTTAGCGTTTAAAAGCCTCTCGACTCCACATTGCGGGATATACAGTCTCATAACCGATGACCGTGGGCGATGCAATCGATTTGCAGTCAGCAACGTACGGACCTCTTTGATCCAGTATGTCAAGTTCGGTCTGAGTTCATTTGAGTATGCCGAAAGAGTACATCAAAACCGACATACTCCAACCGTTGAAGGCGCGCACCTTTGTTTCCGCCTGAAGACTATTATGTACTTTTTCTGTGGTGGCCAAAGAAGCGTTCTTCAACGATTGCTTCATGTAATAATAATAATAATAATGGCAACACCCGTATCAATTGATCAATTCAAATTAATTTCATATAAAATAATTTTAATAGTTTTTAATATATGTAAAAAATCAACAAATAATATACAAAAAAAAAAAATAAAATATAAGGAACAAGAAAAAAACAAGACAGGATGACAGACATGTCACCTGAAAAATTAAAATAATGTGATGTTGACAAGATCTGCCGCTCGACGTGCACGCCCACCATCTCCGGACTCGTTGCTCAGCTCCGCCTCGCCGCCGCCGGCCTCCAGCGCCACTGTAAGCGCTGTGACGACCCGGCCGCGGCAGTTGCGTCGAGCTCGAGCGACGAGTACTTCTCTCCGCCGACGACGCCACCACCTGTTCGCCGACGGGGAGGACGCCGGCCGCCGGACCGCTTAGGACCTCGAGGCCCATCGGCTTCTGACAGGGTCCCAGCTCCCGGCGGAAGTGTGCAGCGCATGAGATGGACACAATCCATCAATGAAAATGTCATGCGCTCATACTATGGGGCTACAGAGGGAGGAAACAACCTGACCGCGTACCGTGTTCGAATGCTCTCTGTTTCAGGTGCTTGAGCCAGCTGTCAACGTGTCGGCGCAACGACTGTCGGATCAGGTACGGGTTATCCAGCGTAATCATATGTTGGATGATACTGTGCTTGATCGCCTGCGAAACGAAATGCAGAGTAGCCGTATCATTGCTCACCAGTCGCAGACTGCGGAGATACCACCGCAGCCCACAAACTATGCTGACGAGGGAGTAATGATAGGGCTACCAATGTAAGTACCCAGTGCAATGAGGAGTTAAGAAATGCTTTGGAGGCTGCGATTTCGGGAATATCGTTTCTCGGCAGAACTAAGACCACGCCTGCCACGTTTGCCCATGCATAACGAAATAGGGCACTGATGGCTGCTCTGGATGCGCAGTTATCAATTATTTTGATACCTGCGAGGACCTCACTGATACTCATTCAATCCTGTACTGCGCAGCTGTAGCAGCTTGTCGTGTAGCTCATGTCAAATTTCCCAGTGACTCTAGAGCTACACGACCAAACCAGTAGTACCAGCTTGGCAGCACAGGATTGAACGTCGTATTGGTGGGGCCAGAGCACTCATCGGTAAACTAATCTGCTTCAGGGAGGGTAATACTCGTCCCAGAGTGATGCGCTTTGTGAGGCGGGCATTCTCAGGTACAAATACCAGCCCACAAAACTATATGGCCCGTGTCACGGAGCATCGACTTCCTGAAGCAGAAAGTGTATGCATGGGCGAACCGTATTCGAAGATAAACGACGAGTGGAACGGTACACCCAGAATCGCACCTTCCAAAGCAATGAAAGGTGGGTTTATAGGGACTGGGAACGACCAGAACAAGGTGACTGACACGTGCCTACCGGATGATGATGCCATGTGTTCATTTTGGCGCAGTATCTGGTCGTGCCTGTCAGTCACACTGAAGGTGGGCGGGATGTCGAGAGAGCCTGCGATCCAATACCTGAAATGGGGGCTATTACCATCTGCCCCAAGATAGCTTGTGCAGTCCGTCCGTTACCTAACTGGAAGTCTCCAGGCCGGACGGGCTGCATAACTTTTGGATAAAATGGTTTCCAAGGTCGCACGCTCGCTTGGCATCTCAATTCCAGACTGCTTTAGTGTCTGGTTCGTTACCTCAGTTCTAACAACTGGAATAACCCACCTGCTCCATAAATCAGGTAGCACCGCGGAACCCAAAAATTATAGGCCGATCACCGACGGTCTATAAAGTTCTTACATCCATTTTGAAAACTAAAATTAACAAACATATTGACAGCAACTCCATCATGTCTGCCTCTCAAAATGGATGTAGGAGCGGGTCCCGCGGTACTAAGGAGCTACTCCTCATTGATATGGCCATTAGCCAACAGGTTCGTCGTTCCCGAAAGGATCTGTCGACATGTTGGATAGATTATAGAAGGCCTATGACTCAGTGCCACATACATGGCTGCGGGTGCTGGAGTTGTATAAAGTGGATGCAACTCTGCGCACCTTCCTGATGACGTGTATGGAGGACAGTCCTTCGCTATCCAGGATGTCGAAATATTCAGAGGAATAGCGAACCGATAAGGATCGAGCGAGGAATATTTCAGGGCGATAGTTCCACTTTGGTTTTGCTTAGCATTGAATCCTCTAAGCACACTATTGGAGGATTCAGGTAGGCTATCGGTTGAGGAGAGGTGGTCAGGTTATATCGCACCTCCTCTACATGGATGACCTGAAACTTTTTGCTCCCAACAATTCACAACTGAGGAGCTACTGAAAATTACTGAAACTTTCAGTAGCTCCATCAGGATGGAATTTGGTGTGGACAAATGTGCGGTCATGCATGTAAAGCGAGGAGAGATTATGGAATCCGTGGGAACCCAACTCACGTTCCATAAACCTTAGAGCCCTCTCCGCATCCGAAACCTATAAGTATTTGGGTATGTCGGAAGCGTTGGGTATCAATGTTACTGACATGAAGCAATCGTTGAAAGAACGCTTCTTTGGCCGCCTGAAAAAGTACTTAATAGTCTTCTATCAGGCGGAAACAGGTGCGCGCTTTCAACGGTTGGGTCATGCCGGTATTGATGTACTCTTTCGGCATACTCAAATGGACTCAAACCGAACTTGACGCCCTGGATCAGAGGGTCCGTACGCTGCTGACTGCAAATCGATTGCATCACCCACGGTCATCGGTTATGAGGCTGTATATCCCGCGAAAATGTGGAGGTCGGCTTTTTAAACGCCAAGACCCTCCACAATCGCGATATGCAGTCTCAGGGAATATTAAAAATGACGTGGGAATGATGTGACACTGACAAGGGACTCCTCCAAAAGAGAACTGGCGTAAACCAGTAGTGCTTGACACAAATGATCGCATGGAGGTATGGAAGAGCAAAGAGCTTCACGGACGCTTTTTCCGAGCCCTACACGGGCCCGATGTAGATTTTCAAGCGTCCGTAGCCTGGCTACGTTTCGGTGACCTCTTTGGGAAACCGAAGGTTTTGTCTTTGCAATTATGGACGAAGTTATGATGACGAACAATTACCGGAGATTCATTGAAAGACGGCACAGTTGACATCTGTCGGGCATGTCACCGGCCGGGAGAATCAATAGACATATTATTTCCGGTGTTCTCGTCTAGCTAACGGAGAGTACTTGCATAGACACAACCTTGTAGCCAGGATAATTCATCAGCAACTTGCTCTTAAATACAACCTTGTGGAATCGGAGGTGCCGTACTACAGGTATATGCCCGACCCAGTTCTCGAAAATGGCCATATCACATTGTACTGGGATCGATCCATCATCACTGACAGGACTATTGTTGCCAATAAGCCTGATATAGTGATGGTGGATCGATCAGAGGCGTGCAATGATTGTTGACATAACCATCCCGCATGATGAGAACCTCGTGAAAGCCGAGAAAGATAAACAAATCAAGTATCTTGACTTGGCTCACGAGGTTGTCGACATGTGGGAAGTGGATTCAGCAATCATTGTACCGATAGTCGTGACAGCCAATGGCTTAATAGCCAAGAGCCTCGACCAACACCTCAGGAGGCTCTCGTTAGGCAGCTGGATCAAGGGCTTGATTCAGAAAGCGGTACTGCTGGACACGGCTCGCATCGTCAGGAAGTTCCTCTCTCTGGAGCCCTGACCGCCGGTAGCTTGGACCCTGTTCCCGATACCGGTGGGCTACTATTTTTATATTTTTAAATGTTTTTATGTATTTTTATGTAGAAATATTTAAAATGTAATTTATATGTATATACTATGAAATAAAGGATAGTAATAATAAACTTAACAAAAAAAAAAAAAACTGGAAAACGAGTAACAAGTGTGTCTAAAGAGCTCCTGAATTTTAATTAAAAACATCTTGGAAGTAATAGCAAAATAAACCAAACTTGTTCAAAACCAATGCAAGAAGTTAAAAGCAACCTGATCGGATCGAATTAGTGAAGAAACTCTCAACAACAACAAAAAGGTCAGAAAAGTGTTAAAATTGCGCAAACCAGTGCTAAGTTTACCCTAAGGTACATACAAATACGTGTCCTACCATAGACTACAGAGGCCGTCTGTCATCTGACACATCTAGTGCTACCAACATAACGAACGAATTTTAATTAAAAACATCTGAAGTAATAGCTAAAATAAACCAAACTTGTTCAAACCACTGCAAGAAGTTAAAAGCAACCTGATCGGATCGAATTAGTGAAGAAACTCAACAACAACAAATAAAAAGGTCAGAAAAAGTGTTGCAAATTGCGCAACCAGTGCTAAGTTACCCCTCATATTACAAAATACGTGTCCTACCATAGACTGGTGAGGCCGTCCGTCATCTGACACACTAGAAAAGGCTCAACATAACGAACGTTTTCGTTCCGTTCAGAAACGTTCCATTTCACGGTTCCGACAGCGTTTAGTTACAACATTATGAATACTACAGGAATGTCAGAAGATTACGCAAAACTGTTTCAAATGATGAAAATGAAGAAAACATATCACTAGAGTATAACTGAGACTTTAATGCGTTCTTTGACGACAAATTCAACCAATTTGTGAAGAAAACAAAAAATTAAAAGAAGAAATAGAAACATTGAATAGAAAAAATGAAGCACTTGGACGAAATGAATGAGAAAATAATTTACTGTTACACGGTGTCAAGGAAGCGGAAAATCGTATGAAGAATTATTTATCACTAATAAAAAATATACTTTCTGGAGAATTTAGACATCAAAATTTCAAAATTGAAATAAACAAATACCAGACTGGGTCCAAAAACAAGATGATAAACAAGACCGATATTGATCACCTTCACGTCACAGCAAAAAGGTCAGAAATCTTTGATAAACAAGAAAAGATGCCTCAGCATACTTACATAACAGAAGATTTTTTCAAAAGAAACCATCGAAGCACGTAAAACCTGCAGCTCCAATTGAAGCAAGAAAAGAACGTGGAAATATAGTATTCATTAGGAATAATAAGCTATCAAAGAAAAGTCAGAAGTTGGAAACGAAAAGGGAAGCTTCTACACCTACATCACCCAACAATGTATACGCCACAACGCATAACAGATAAAGGCACTATTGCAGCCCTTCCAAAATGCATTAAAATCGACGCATTCGCTTATATGAGGGCTCGTTTGTATCATTGTCTGAGAAACCAGCACAAACAAAAGGCATAGGAATTAAAAGACACCGGAAACGCGAAGAATAAGGATAAAACAAGAAACATACAAACTAGAAACCAGCAGATCCCCAATCCGGTTGGTCACCGCGGGGATAGACCACTTCCCAAAAAGCTTTTAGAAGCTAATGCGCAGAAACATCTAGATCTGCTATATATAGCAACGCTTAATACAAGAACTTAAAGTCCAATGAATCTCTGCTAGAACTAGAAAAACGCCTGCAAACAGTAAACTGGGTTATTATTGGATTGCTGACATTTACTGATGAGAAAATTGAAGAACATGACAACTATATATTCTACTACAAAAACGAAACTGCGGGATTATATGGAGTCGATTCATCGTGAAAACATTTAAAAAATAATATAATAGAAATTAAAGGAATGTCAGATAGAATAGCCACTTTGATCATTAAGCTCCTGGCCAAAGTTAACTCAATGTCCAGGTATATGCCCCAACTGAAGATGCAAAGGAAGCAACAAAAACGAATTTTGGCAAACTAACTCAACAATACCATGACTCATTTGGATCTCAGTAATACTGTAATAGTAATGGGCGACTTAATAGCCAAATTCGAAAAGAAAAACGAATGAAGACATCACAATTGGACCTAATACTTACAGGAAAAAGGAACGACAATGGACAAAGACTGGTAAATTTTGCTATGGAACATAATTTGCGTGTTATGAATACATACTTCAATAGAAAGAAAAGTAGAAATGGACATGGATGTCACCTGGATGGGAAAAACAAGAAACGAAATCGATTATATTACTACAAATAAACCACAAAACTATTCTCAAAGGTGGACATTGTGAATCAACTGAACTTTTAATACTGATCACAGAATGCCCAGAAGTCAACTATATACAACAGAACTTCAAAATTATCAAGAAATATTCAAAAACCGAAAACGAATCACATTATCATTACCTGATAAGATCTTGGACTCTTTAGAAAACAACTTAGGAAAAATTACAGAATTTGGAAAGTATTCAAGAAAATACGATTTCTAGAGAAAGAACTGAAACAGACAGAAAACAAGGCATTACAAACAAGAAAAGATAAAATAGGAATGAAGGCCAAACATTTAATCGAACTAAGAAAGATTTTGTTTCAAGATAGGAAACAAATAGACAGAAATAACAAAGTTGAGTAAGGAAATAAGTGCGGAAATAAGGAGATAGAAAGAATACAAGAACACAAACAATCAACGTTACATAGAAAACAGGTGGGGTGAAAAGCTTTGAAGGAATTGAGGGAGAATTTAGACTGATCGGAAACATTGTACACCAAAAACAAACAATAGAGTCGAAATTTTAAAATCGCAACAGACTACTACAGAAAGTTATATAGTGATAAGGAAATATCAGAAGTACAGCAATCAAATATTCAAAGAGATGAAAAACGAGATAGAGACCTCCAAAGATTATGTTAGAAGAGGTCAAGGCAATACAATCACAAAAAAGCGGAAAAGCGCCAGAAGATGCCATATCTAATGAACTCTTCGCAACATTCGGCAAAAACATTAAACGTTATTACAGATTTGTTCAATGAAATTTAGATATAGAATACATACCCCACCAGTGGACACGTCAACCGCAATACTTTTTACACAAAAAGGGAATAAAACGACATAACAAATTATAGACCCATTAGCCTCATGTCCAACGTGTATAAGATTTTCCAAAATCCTACTAGACCGCGTAACAAAGATATCGGATGAAAATCAACCACGGGAACAGGCGGGATTTCGAGCGATTTTTCAACGCTTGATCATATCCACACCATTAAACAGGTAATACAAAAAGTAACGAATACGGCATCAACTATTACATAGCGTTCGTGGATTATAATAAAGCGTCTGACTCACTTAAGCACACAAAATATGGGAGGCGCTAGAAAACACAAGGAGTAGATAAAAATATATACGCCCTTATAATCAATATATACCAGAATATGACAGCAAAAGTACGAACAGAAAAGAGTAGGTGAAGCTTTCCTATTAAAAGAGGAGTTCGACAAGGAATCCGTTGTCACCAAAACTTTTCTCAGCAGTCCTTGAATACGTATTTAGACGCCTCGAATGGACAACTTCGGAATTAACATTAACGAACACAACTGAACCAATTTTAAGATTCGCAGACGATCTGATACTAATTACGAGGACGCGAGGAGCCTACAGGAAATGCTCGAACAACTTACATACGAAAGTAGGAACGTTGTCTGTCAATGAACACCTCAAAACAAAAACTAATGACGAATCTAGAAAAGATCCATGAAAGTCAATGGTAATCAGATGGAATACGTGGACGAATACACATATCTTGGACAAATTCATTTCCAAAAGACCTAACAAAGAAATAAATAAACAACAGAATTAATCTATCCTGAGAAGATATGTCCTTAAAAGAAATCATGAAAACCCAGATATACCACTCAAACAAAAGCAAAGTGTTCGATTCATGGCACTGCCTGTCATGACGTACGGATGCCAAACATGGAGTTTAACAAAACAAAATATACGCGCACTAGAGACCTGCCAACATGGGATGGAAAGAAGCATGCTTGGGGTTAAACTCAGACATAGAATTAAACTGACATTATTCGAAAGCAAACCAATGTTACAGATGTGACATACTGCATCAAAAAATCCAGTGGAGGTGTGGACAGGCCACATGATGCGAAATAAAAGGAACAAATGGTCAAAAGACGTAACTGAGTGGTGTCCAAGACAATACAAAGAAAAAGAGGCAGACAACATCGAAGATGGGAAGATGATATAAGAAGTATAGCTGGCGCCACATGGCAAAGGAAGCATACGATCGCAAACTATGGCAAGCTTTAGGGGAGCTCTATACAGTAGCAAGGCAATCTTTCGCAAACTGGTGTCAGCTATTAGAAACTTAATTTAGTATGTAAGAAATATGTTTTGTAAGATTGTTGAATAAAGGCTTTATTATTATTATTATATAATAATAAACTTTATTGTTCAGATAAATGTTACAATATTTACATAGCACTAGCCTCCACTACTAGATTCTGTGTCGTGGAGACTAGTCTCTTCTGTCTAGGGCACACACATTATTAGATCGGTTCATACATAGCATCAGTCATTAATTATCGATGACAAAGACAAGTTGTTACTCCAAACAATTTTTACTAAAAAATATGTATTAACTTATTTATTATGTGTTAATTACAATTTTGAAATTTTGTGGTGTACCGTGTATTGTGTAGATGTGTAGATGTGTGATGAATGAGTGAGTTAGGTGGGTTTAGATCAATCGAACGAAGCCTCATAGCACTTACAAGCCTGCCATTTATTTATGCCTGTGATATAGTTCATTAGAAGAACAGTGTGGAGAACACTGTTCGAATTGCGGAAATCTGTCAAAGTGGGGACAGAGAGTACTAGTTGATTGACTTAAATCATCCTTTATGTGTTTGTGTGATGAATGTGTGCGTGTTGCGTCTATGTATTAAGGAACTTCTCCGTGCTTTCATAGTCCATTCTCGCCAGAAATTTTGAGACATAATTTTGCATTTATTTCTGGTCATAGGTAGTATGTCCATTTTATTATTCAGCTTACTATAGATAAACGGTCCCATATAAAGAAAGCATCTGCGGCCAAAAAGTAGATTACATCTAGGTTTATGCCATTTAGGTTTATTTGTATTTCTAAGCGAGCGCACTGGAGTATCTTACTAGGCTCTGGGCATTTTTGTGGTATTCTCAAAGTCACTGCCATAATGTACAGTTGGCGTACACGCAGAGCGCCAGTTTCTTGGTACAATGTGTCAGTCGGGAAGCGCATTGGTTTCTTAAAAGTTATTTTTGAGAAGGGCGCGTTGTGCACGTTCAATTTTAATTAAATGTGACTTATGTGCTACACCCCATGTTGTAATGCAATAGTTGAGAACGGATTGGCAGAGTGTATGGTATAGCATTTTAAGATAGTTAGCTAGCAATCCGCCTCATTTTTTAAAAATGTGTATGAGCTTTCTGACCATGCCACTTACATGCTCTATTTGTTTTGACCAATTAAGGTGCTGATCAATGTACACACCGAGATACCTGATGTACATGACTTTCTCAAGGCTTGGGCAGTTACATCTTGAAGGTGCATTATTATCACAGGAGTGTAATGTTACTGAGAGATGATCTGGGTAGTTCTAATGCTGGGGCTAAAATTTATAACCTTAGTTTTTTCTTTTCTATATTTAGCGTCAGTAGATTGTGGGTTAGCCAGCTGGAAACTAAATTTACACCCTTGTTAGCAACCTCTTGAACCCCTTCCCAAGTTTTGTCAAAAAGACTAGGGCGGTATCGTCAGCATAAGCAAATATTTTAGCATGGTCTAATTTTTCAGCACAAAGGCTGTTTATGTACAGGATAAAAAGCGTGGGCCCGAGCACACTACCCTGAGGAACTCCGTAATTAAGGTTGGCATAGTTACTGTAGTTTTCTCCCACGCGGACCCCTTTGAGTGCGGTCTGTTAGATAAGATTGGAACCATTCCAAAGCTAGACCCTGATGCCAATGCCCTCTAACTTTTTGAGAAGAATACGCCTGACACCGTATCAAAGGCCTTTATGAGGTCAAGGAAGACGCCAGTACATTTATATTATTGTCTACCTTATTTACAACAAAGTCAACTAAATTATTGACTGCGTCCTCCGTTGACCTTTGCTTGCAAAAGCCATACTGATTTTCAGATATCCAGCCATTCTTGTCAATGAAATTAAGTGAGTCTACTATTCATGATCTTCTAGGATTTTGGATAGGGACGTGAGTAGAGATAGGGTCGATAATTGATGGAACTGTTTTTTTCACCTGATTTAAAGATTGGACATACATTCGCGGTTTTCACTATTGAAGGACTTCTTTACCAGTCGATATGCTTAAATTGCACAAGAAGGTAATTGGTGTGGCAAGAGAATTTTGCATATCTTAAGGGTTCTGTTTGTAACTCCATCCCATCCAGGTGCTGAATTGTCTTTGAGATTTGTTATGATCTTTTGACCTCAGCTTCGTCTGTTGGTGCTGCAAAAAAAGATTCGCTGGGTGGGTCTTTATCAAGAAATGTTGACATAGCAGCGAGTTCCGTTTCCGTCTTCTTAATACGGAGCAAAGTCCTTTCAGCAAGCTGTTCTACTTCGTGAAGTATTGATTCACGTCGTTTAGAAAATCTATGGGATCCGCGTATATCCGTAGTAGTTCTAATCTACTCTGGCTCTACTTTTAATATTACAGATACTTAATAGCCTTCCACTGTCTTTTTTTTTACTATCTCCGTTTGCATCTTCCAAAAAGTTTCTTTTCATTTTCTGTTTTCAAATTTTGCACTAGATTGTTACAAACATTTCTATAGCTTTTATATCGCTGCTGTATGATCGTTATCCCTATTATAAGTTTTTTTGCCTCCATGTAACTGGTCCATTTTTCTAATGCTCTTCAATAAGCCCTCAGTAATCCAAGGTTTTTAATAGCTTTGAATTCGCACAGTCTCTGTTGTTGTAAAGGCGCTTTATTTTCTCACTAAGTATTCCCTGTGAAATCAGTGAAGGCTTTGGTCACGTCGGTATATCCATAGATGCGGCTTCAATCATATTTGCGACTGCATTGGACAAGTTTGGGTAGTCTATCTTCACTCTATTATTAATATTAGATAATAAGTAGGAGATAGATCCTATCGATTGTAAACTATACTGTAAGATCTGTTTATTCCTGACTCACATATTATATTTAGCTGTTCTTTCTTTTTAATAGATGATTCTAAGCAAGCATGGTCCCGTGAATCGATGGCCAGGATAATAACCATATGTCCAGTTATGTCTAAATAGCTTCTGCACGATTTTTCTTTAGATTCACCGCTATATCGATGTTTATACGCCTACAATGACACAATATAGCTTTTTGTTTCATTTGCCGACGATCAAAGGCTTCCACAGATTTTCTCCAGATACACGAAACCTTTACCCAAATCTTCGCCTTATAGGTTTCTGGATGTGGAGAGGGCTCTAAGGTTTATAGAACCAGTGGGTTGTCCTCACGGATTCCATAACCTCTTCTTTCTTAACAGCACATACCTACTTAGGACCCATTAACTTAATCAAATTTTATTCTGAGTGCTTAAGTGGGAATTGATGGCGCTACTGAAAGTTTCAGTAATTTTTCAGTAGCTCCCCTCAGCTGCAAATCGTTGGGAGCAAACAGTTTTAGGTCATCCATGTAGAGGAGGTGCGATATAACCTGTTCACCTCTCCCAAGTACCTAGTAGCCGATACCTGAATCCTCCATAATGCTTAGAGGATTCAGGGGCTAAGAAAACCAAAGTGGACTCAAACTATCGCCCTGAAATATACCTCGCTCGATCCTTTATTGGTTCTCTATTCTATGAATATTTTGACATCCCGGATAGTGAAGGCACCGTCCTCCATTACGTCATTAGAAAAATTATCAGAAAAAGTGCGCAGAGTTACCTACTTTATACAACTCTAGTACTGCATGAACATCAAGCAAAACCAAAAGGACACAAAACTATCGCCCTGAAATATACCACTCTGATCCTTATTGGTTGCTATTCCTCTGAACATAGTGACATCCTGATGTCATGGAGTGTGCAGAGTTGCATCTACTTTATACAACCTCTAGCACTCGCTTGCATTTCATGTATGTGGCACCGAGTGGCTCTTTATAATCTATCCAACATGTCAACAGATCCTTTCGGGAACACTAACCTGTTGGCTAATACGTAGAGTTTTAGTACCGCGGGACCCGTACCCACATCCATTTTGAGAGGCAGAGACATGATGGAATTGCTGTCAATATGCGTTAATTTTAGTTTCTAAATGGATGTAAGAACTTTTTATAGACCGTCGGTAAACACGTGATCGGCCTATAATTTTTTGGGATTCGCGGTGCTACCTGATTTATGGAGCAGGTGGGTTATTCCTGTTGTTAGAAACTGGGGTAGCGAACCAGACTCTAAAGCAGTTACTAAATTGAGATGCTAAGCGAGCGTGCGACATGGAAAACCATTTAACAAAAAGTTATGCAGCCCATTAGGTATCACTTCCTCCGCGCGCCCGCGCGTGTGGTTTGAAATTAATACGCCGGGTATATTTACGAATATCGCGTTCCGATTGTTAGTTTCCGGCTCGTGTTTTCATTCTAGACTGTGAAATTGTGTCTGGCTTGGTATAGTAAGTTTATTCTTAGTGTTTGTTTGGTATTTATTGTAAATCAAATAATTTCGGTGAGTACATTTATTTTCTTACTTGTGAGGGTAACGTAATTTATTTTTCTTTTTCTCCGCGCGACGGTTTTGTTTTTTCTTTTCGTTAACTTAGATTTGTTTTTCTTGTTAATTAATTAGCTATGTCAACTTCAATGACCCCCTGATCGTGGGGGACATTTTCCGCAGAGATAACAAGACGTTTAGGTCGCCGCCGCAAGCATCCGCTAAGCGTTTGTTTTGTGAAATGTCTCCGACCGACAATTTAATAGATGATAGGTCGAAGCGTTTACAAACTGCACCCAATTCTCCCGAAAAGTCGCCTACATTAAATATTTCCAATCGTAGCGACGGGAACAGTAATTATTGCGATTTGATGACCGAGGCGTCTGTGTACCTGGCCAAAATCAACGAGCTGGTTAATGATAACGGTTCTCGTATAAATGTCGCGAACAAATCAGCAATTATGGATATGACTCAACGAGTTACAAGTATCGTGTCTTTGTTAGCTTTAAAATCTGCGTGTAACGAGACAAAGCTTGCTAACACCGAGCGCGAATTGGAAATAATTAAATTAAAATCCTACGCTAAAACCGTTAATGGACAAAACATGTCGTACGCGGATTCTTTGAAACTGCGGTTGCCTAAAGTTACCCCGGCTATTGAATCTAGAGTACCTCTTTCCTTGTCTCGTCGCCTATCCGACCCAGGAGCGATCAGCTGACTATGCGTCATCTTCCGCCACTAAACAAGCTCTTATGAAGGCGATTAGACCGAGTGACGATGGTTTTCAAATAGTCGGTATTAAAAAACCGCCAAATCAGGCGTTGTACTGCGCGTTGCAAATGAAAACCAATTGAAAAGACTAGAATCGGTAGACGCTATAAAGTCTGCGGGTCTTCGTTTAGAAAAACCAAAAGGTCGCCGACCCCGTCTATTAGTCAAGGACATTCCCGCCTCTATGGAAGACAACAATTTTTGCAAGCTATATACCGCCAAAATATTAAAAACGAGTTGCCAATAAAAGAAGACGACTTCATTAAATCCACGAAAATAGTCCGTAGGCGTTCTACCAATAACGGTCGTAAATGGTTAGGAATAGAGATTGAACCTGAGGTACGGAAACATCTTGTGTCTACCAAGGATAAGTTATTTATTGACTGGGCCACGTGCCGTTTTGTTGATGATATCGAGGTAGTTCGTTGCGCGTATTGTCAGCAATTCGGTCACGTGAAAAGCATTGCGCTAATAAATCACCAACCTGCGCTATATGTTCTGAGGCCCACGAAACCAATGTTTGTCCGCATAAGGACGATTTAAATTTTACCCCGGTTTGCGCGGCGTGTAAACGTTTTAAAAACCTTTTGACCATCGCTGCGGGTCTGAACAGTGCGGTACCTATAAATTAAAACTCGAACAACTTATCCTACATACTAATTACTAATTAAGATGGATAGTCTAAGCATAGGGCAATTAAACCTTCACAACGATAAGGTGGCGACATCAGAGTTAGATAATTAATTATTGACTACAACTTAGACCTTGTACTCATTCAAGAACAATATCAAAACTCAAGTTTACGTCACAGGGTAGTGCAGCTGGATTGTAGGGCGCGAGCCGGAATTTATGTTGCGCGGTCTTCTAACTTTACGGTAACGTCTATACGTGACCTCATGACGCCACACTGTGCGGTTGCTGAAGTCTCATCAGCTTCTTTTAAAGTATTCGTTGTAAGCTGTTACTTTCAATATTCAGATCCTGTTACTCCTCATATACATAATCTCCGTCATGTCTTGCGGTCACTCGCGGGCTGCAAAGTGATCGTTGGCGCGGATGTCAACGCGTCATCGTCTCTGTGGTATGGCAAGGTTCGGGCAACCGATACCGAACGACGCTGCGCTGTTGAGGATTTCATTGCTGAGATGAACCTATCGATTCATAATACCCCGATGCACCACCTACTTTTTGCAGCCAAATAGGCGAATCTTGTATTGACGTCACACTTTCTAGTGCCGACGTACGTTTGGATAGGTGGCGTGTCCTACCGGACGCGTCTTGTAGTGATCATCGCCTGATCGTGTACGAATTTGTTCCTGGTTATATTCAGGGTCCGTCTCATATTCCTGGTAATTTCAGATATAGATGTAAAGGTGCGAACTGGGAATTTTTTGGCTCGCTTTTTGCGTGTCACGCCAAGGAGTTCACTCGGGACGGGCTGTCAGCCGAAGAAAGTGCTGACATTATGTCAGAAACCTTTACCTACTGTGCTGACATCGCCATTGGTCGTGGATCTATGACCAATATTCGTAGATGTGACTGGTGGAGTGATTATTTAGTTGAACAGCGCAAAAGATATCGCAGAGCGCGTAGACAGTTAAATAAACTCAAGAGCCGAAAGATTACTGGAGATCTTCTTACGTCCGCTTTAAATGCTTTTAGAGTTGCCAAGTCACGCTACAAAGCATCGGTGGAAAAATCTAAGGGTAACTTGTTGCGGAAAATCGTTGACAAACTTGACAGGGAGGGTCCGTGGTCTCCTTATATCACGAATTTAAAGCTAACAGATCGGTCGACCTTGCATACGTTCAAAACATTAAGGTCAATGATAAGCATACCACGGGCATAGAGGAAACAACAAAAGTACTAATTAATACACTTATCCCTGATGATTCACCGGCTAACGATAGCGACTACCACCAACAGATTCGAGCGTGGGCTCCTGTGCCTGAATCACCAATGTCAGACGTACCATCTAATGACGAATTTATAAATATTGTTAGAAAACTACCGGTCAACAAATCATCAGGGAAGATAAAATATCTAATAGGATGATTAAAGAAGCGTGTAAAACAGCGGGTGATGCCATCTTAACTGTATATAACCGATGCATTGCTGAAGGCGTTTTTCCTCGTAAATGGCGACGCGGTTTCATACGAATAATACCAAAGTGTGGTGATAAACCACCGGATGATCCGAAGTCATATCGGCCTATCACGCTTCTACCATCTTTGGGGAAACTTCTTGAGCGCCTCATCGTTCCACGTTTACTACCGAACGGTCCAAAATTTCATAGTAATCAATATGGCTTCACCATCGGTAAATCAACAGTCGACGCGGCGCTTTCTGTCAGAAGAACCGTTAACCAGTCGGAACACAAGTACGTGATTGGTATCTTTTGGATATTTCTGGGGCTTTTGATAACGCTTGGTGGCCTATGCTGTTGTTAAAATTAAAAACCGCGGTTGCTATAGAAACATATATAATCTCGTTTACTCGTACTTATAAACGGTTCCGCGGTACTTAAGCTCGGTCATTTTTCTAGTACTAAAGCACTAACCATGGGATGTCCTCAGGGTTCAGTTGTCGGTCCTTATTTATGGAATTTGGGTTTTGATGATTTTCTCGCGATCCCGCTTCCTTGCGGCTGTTCACTTACTGGTTACGCGGACGATGGCCTACTGCTCATTCAATCAAGTACCCGAGCCGGACTTGAGAACTTGGCCCATACTTGCCTAAATCTAATATCTCAGTGGGGTGATCGTAACCGCCTAGCGTTTGCGCCGCATAAAACCTATCAACTTCTACTAAAAGGTAATCTTAAATCATTGCCTACTATTAAATTTAATAACGTTCCCGTTAAAAAACAGCAATCCGTATGCTACCTTGGTATGGTCTTAGAAAGGAATTTTTCATTTATCGAACATATAAAAATAGTTGGCGAAAAAGCTAAAAGGAACTTTTATGCCCTAACTAGAATATCCAAAGCAACTTGGGGTCTATCATTCCTAACTTTAAAAACTATATATGGAGCTACCTACTTAGGATGTATGTGCTACGGTGCACCTGTTTGGGCCGATAGGGCCAGCATAGGGGCGGCGCGACGTAAACTGCTTCAAAGCCAACGTTTGGCATTGATATTTTTATGCAAGGCGTATAGAACAGTCAGTACTGAAGCCTTACCCGTTCTGGCAGGTGTACTTCCAGTCGATCTTGAAGTACAGCGACGTGCTTCAATGTACTACTCCGCGAGGGGAGGCCATGGACACTAACTTTGTTACACAACGCGACCTCAATAGAATTTCTAGATTATTTAAACCTCAGACTGACGTCTGGGAGGACCTCTTATCCGAATGGCAAAGTAGGTGGGATAATTCCATCAAGGGCCGGCACCTCCATCTGTTCTTTCCATCCGTTGGCGATCGGCTGGCTAAGACATGGCTGGAGGTTGACCACTGCGTTGCCCAATTTCACATGGCAACTTTAAAAGTAAACTGTATTTTTAAACTTGTTCCTTCGCCTTTGTGTCAGTGTTCTACATCGAACTGTGAATTTGAACAGTCCGCACATCACATCTTGTGGGAGTGTATTCTTTGGCAGAATGAACGCAATATTATGTTGGATAGTGTACAAGTTACATCCGGAGTTGTTTATTATACGGACCTTGTTGAAACTAGAACTAATTTCCGTGCGTTCAGGCGCTTTTGCCATACCTATTATTGGAATCAATTGTAACAGCAAATACCTACTTAGGACCCATTAACTTGATCAAATGTTATTCCGTGGTGCTTGGCAATCTGGGCTTCTCCCAGTTGCAATAATGTCCCTTTGTGCCGATTGGCCTAGTTCTATTCTGTCTCCTGCTTATTATGGAGGGAAGTGGAAAAAATATCTTTTTCTTACTCCTCCGCTATTCTTTTCTGATTAATTTCGGGACCCAAGACAGTTGAAACGTTTCTCCGGGACTCGTCGAGCTTCATTGCTCGGCGTTTTTCTGGCGGTCTCCACTGTTGATTCTGGCTTTCAGGAGTTGCAGTGGGTTGGGAACAGTGTGGCGGGTTTGTCCCAATAATAAAAAAAAAAGCCCATTAGGCCCCTGAGACTCTTAATTAGGGCAAACGGATGGACTGCACGAGCTACATCTTGGGGGCATATGGTAAATAATCCCCATTTGGTTTCCATTTCTGGTACTGGATCACAGGCTCGTTTCAACATCCTGAGTGCAATCACCTTAGGTGTGACTGACAGGCACCGACCAGATATTGCGCCAGAATGAACACGTGGCATCATCATTCGGTAGGCATCGTAAGCGACACCTGTTCTGATCGCCCCAAGCTCTATAGACGCGCCTTTCATCGCTTTGGAAATTGCGATTCTGAGAATACTGCCCACTCTTCGCTTGTACCGACGAATACGGTGTGCCCATGCATGTCTTCTGAGTAAAAAAGTCGATTTTTATTAAGAATAACTGAAATGAACTCTAGTTTATAATTATAAAAAGTTTACCCTGCCCGCAGAAGATGTGGTTATAGATTTTGATTTTGCCACCTGTATTTGTAGGATAATACAGAATGGGATGTGAAATCAAGACCTTATAAAAAATATATTGCTCGAGATAATTTCTTTTTCTCAGTTCCTAAATACAAACTCCTACCTGCCTTATATTTTTATACTCTTTTTTTCCTTAACGAAAAAACAAAAATGACAGCAGTTGCTTTTTACTTTTATATCAAAAGTGACACAGCCTTATTTTCGCACTATTTTCACAATGCAAAGTATATACTGCTTTAATTCCCATACCACAACACGGTGGAGCGAGGGCTAGCCGAGCGGGACCCGGCATGTGTGCGGGGCCCCACCCTTGAGATTCTGAAGGAGATACAGCGACTCTATGAAGAGAGGATGGAGCAAATTAGTAGAGCCTCAGGGTCTACTAAGCTACAAGTGAGTATTTAATAGAACTATTATAACTAGACTAGAACCGGTGTATTCAACATGGCATGGTTGTAAGTGGTGGTGTGCTCTCAAGTATGAGTGTGTGTCTGATTCCAGGTCAGGTAACAATATAATTTTTCTAAGTTATATGTACTTCCTAACTATATCTGGACACCAATGACTGATTATAAAGTGAAGGAAAACATCTTGAGGAAACCTGACTTCTGTAAGTCTGAAATCGCCAACCCATTGAGCAAGCGTGGTGATTATGCTCAATCCTTCCTCTGTATGAGGGGAGAACTGTGCCCAGCAGTGGACGACAGCGTTGATGATGATGGTGATGAAGTAGGAGTTCTGGACAGGTGGCTGGTATTAGAGTATTTTCGTATCACTATTATTTGTTTCTAGTGAGAGCTTTTAAGTTGTAGGTTATCTAACTGCAATAAAATAATATACGACGATAATGATGATTATAACAGAAGGTGTAGACAGAATATAATGGTAAGGTAAAGGTATGTTGTAGAATTGTACCGGAGTAGCTATGTACTATGTCTTGCTGAAGCTGTTGGTGATCGCAGCATCATAATGGCCACAGCCCACTTACACACTAATGGAACCAGGTCTCTAGTTACTCGTTTGTCGCTTTACCCACTATGACAGCAGTCGGGTCCCCCACCCCTGACCGCCGAAGCATTCTGACAATGAAGAAGAATTGAAGAATGACAATGCTGTTATAACGTCTCTTCCTTTGGGCGTAGTAAAAAGTGTGGATTAATAGCCTACAATTCAGCCCCAGGCTATCTACTAATCGTAGAAGGTATGAATGATGAAAATAATTATGATTATGTTATCGTTGATATGATCAGATCCTAGCTACTATCAAGCGGTCAAGCATTACATTTAAACACAGATTTAAAAACCTGTACGTTCTGGACGCCATGACTTAGTCAGCTGGCTTACTCATACTAGTTTGTCAGTTCGATCAATCCGGATCATTGCTTTCGGTTGAGTTCGCGACACAAACATTAAACCGAATATCTGTAAGTAGTTTCGTTTTAGTTAGAAGTATTAATTGATTTTAATTTCTGGCTCTTAATTCCACTAATTTAATGAATCTAACGAAGTGTTTTTTATTCTAACCTATTCTAGATTACCATGAAAGTAAAGTGTTAAACTAATTGTATAGTTATATAACAAAATAAAAAATAACCGAAAACATTTCACTTTCGTTTCCATCACATCTTTTAAATTTTTAAACAAATTGATATGAGTCAAAATGGGCCGACTAGTCAGATGGTTTTAGCTTACCGAGGCACCGAGTAGTCGCCGACTTCAAAATGGCTGACTGGCGAATGGTCACCAGTCCGCTCTCCTGACTAGTCACATCACTAGTTTTTAACATGTGGCAGCAACAAGTGGATCTTCTGAGGTCGTGGGTGGGCGACCTGTTGAGCAAAACACTCTTCTGGCGTGCCGTTGAGAGCTGAGACAGCGGTTACCTCCAAGCTGCCGCAGGAGCATCAGGAAACATAGCGAGGTATATATAACTTTACTTCAACTGTTACTATATTTACTACTACTATACCTAGATAGTAACTTATTAACTGTTGGTATAAGCAGATGTTTGTACAGACAACAGTACAGCAGGCTAGTAACATCTATCAGATTTCTTATTAAATTGTCAACTTTATCTCTAAAGCAATAAATCTTAAGGTTGACTGTCCATTATTATGGTCTTGCACTTTAGGAGATTGAGAATAAAGAGTTTTATTTCATTTCATTAGAAACACCCCACGTTTTAAACACTTCCTTTAATACTTGTTGGGAGTTTTTAGACGTCAAGGACATACAAAATGTTGCTACGGGAAATCTTACAAATACAAGACTTGTAATGTCACTTTTATATTTCACTTTGGTTAAAATTATACATTTGTAAAAAAGAAACGAAATCTTGCTATTACATTTAGTGTACTCGTTATATTATTGAAACCTAGGACTCGAACACCACCTGATGCTAGAAGTAATACTTACCCATTTTCCTTGATAAATCATTGAAACTGAGAGCGGTAGCTCTCAGTGTTGGCAAAACGTATGCCCTACATTGACCGTTAGGCAATCTGTACTCTATTTGACCCAATTGAATCGGTAATCGACTTTTAGCCGTATATCACTACCGGTCAAATTTCAAGAAGACGGTGGTTGTTCCTTCGACGTTACCTTCATTGACGGCGTAGTAAAAATATTCACCGTGACATCGTGAAGTGAGTTATTTCATCTGACGCTGAAGGACACGCTATAGACAGCGCATTTCTAGCTCACTTCACATAGTTTTACGGTGAGATTTTACGGAGTAGACCAACTGGTCCTCATCAGGTGTCCGAGCCCAGAGGGAGGCGCGGCGCCAGCCGTCGGCTGGCGCGCAAAGACTCCGATCTCCGCGGCCTGGTGGAGGTGCTGAGGAGGCTCCGGGAGTTTGACTATTGCACTCTGGATGGGATACACTTCTTTGAAGTCACGGAGTCAGATATATTTGGGTCTGTTGAGTGGTGAGTGAGTTTGATGATACTACGAAATTTGATTTAGTTATTTTAATATTGAGCTGCGGTTAAGCAAGTTAGTGGCCAGTGGGGAAATTACCTAATAAACTAATTGGATTGGCTGACATTTAGAAGTGTCGTGGAGGCCTAGTGTTTAAAACACCAGCCTCTCAAGTATGAGTGTGCGGGTTCGATTTCAGGTCAAGCAAGTACCAAAATAACTTCTCTAAGTTATATGTACTTCCTAAGTATATCTTGGACACCAATGGCTGATTATAAAGTGAAGGAAAACATCTTGAGGAAACCTGAACTTGTAAGTCTGAAATCGCCAACCCGCATTGAGCAAGCGTGGTGATTATGCTCAATCCTTCTCTGTATGAGGGGAGAACTGTGCCCAGCAGTGGGATGATAAAAAGGTTGACGATGATGATGATTATAACAGGAAGGTGTAGACAGAATAGAATGGTAAGGTAAAGGTATGTTGTAGAATTGTACCGGAGTAGCTATGTACTATGTCTTGGTTGAAGCTGTTGGTGATCGCAGCATCATAATACACAGCTCCACTTTACACACTAATGGATCCAGGTCTCTAGTTACTCGTTTTTCGCTCAATCCTTCTCTGTATGAGAGAAGAGCTGTGCCCAGCAGTGGGACGATAAAAAGGTTGATGATGTATATTTAGATAGTTCCACCATAATCATTGTGTTATTTACGTGGTTGAGCAGATATTTTTTCGATCATATGGAGCAATGGATTCTCAGCATCAGCAGATTATTGGCATCCTTTAAAATGTTTCAGATTGAATTGACCAGTGTATGATTGAACGGTTTTTGTACCCTGCTTGTAATGTAACACACTGTTACTAACATTTGGAATCATTTTGTACCCTGCTTGTAATGTAACACATTGTTACTATCAATTGGAATCATTTTGTACCCTGCTTGTAATGTAACACACTGTTACTATCAATTGGAATCATTTTGTACCCTGCTTGTAATGTAACACACTGTTACTAACAATTGGAATCATTTTGTACCCTGCTTGTAATGTAACACACTGTTTTTTTTTTGTTGCCGTCTATCACTTCTTGCTTGGCAAGAATCCTTGTCTTACTTTTCTTTTATGTACCAACTCACTTTTTTCCGCTTTCTCTTTTTAGCGGCGGTGGCTGTCGTGGATTACTCTTTTCCACTGTGTCTATATTCTTTCTTTTTGTCATTTTATTGAATTATAATTTACATATTCTTATAACTATTTATCTTAATCTATTTACAATACTTTTGTTACAATTACTTACATTTCCAGTTATATTTTACGGTTTAGATTCCTGCCGACGGCACAACGCTTGGCTGTGCCACCCTTGTCCTGTTGCGCTCTATGGAAGCTTTTGCAACCTTGAGGCAAAACCGCTCCAGATACGGCCTGGAGTGCTTGTCTGCCATAATTCCGGCGATGGTCGTTTCCGACAAAGTCATTCCTGTACTTACTTCCAGGTCGTATCTGTCGCGGTTATGCCTCGGGCATTCGAACAACAGATGTTGTACTGTTTCTGATGCCTGCTGCCTGCCTGTGTCACACACACAGGCCGGGCTGTCCTTCAATTTAAATCTGTATAGGTACGCGGCGAAGCCGCCGTGACCCGTCAAAATTTGCGCCCAGACAGATGTCCTGTCGAGGCACTTCAAGGCCTTGGGTGCGCGCACCACATCGGGGAAGAACATCCGCGTGACCCCAGCCGTGGCCCCGCCGGTGTACCTCTCGTTTCAGAGCGCTACTGTGCCCTTCCTCAGACGTCGTTTGACGTATGAGACCGGACACCTGTCATACGCCGGGGCGACCCTGGACTGAGCCGCCGCCAGCCTTGCCAACTCGTCGGCGCGCTCATTGCCGGGGATCCCGACATGAGATTTCACCCAAAAGAACCGGAAGATTTTACCTCTCCCCTCTTGCTCCCTAATATTCTTACGAATATGGGTGTAACCAATTGGAATCATTTTATACACCATGCTTGTAATGTAACACATTGTTACTATTAATTGGAATGATTTTGTACCCTGCTTGTAATGTAACACACTGTTACTATTAATTGCAATCATTTTGTACCCTGCTTGTAATGTAACACACTGTTACTATCAATTGGAATCATTTTGTACCCTGCTTGTAATGTAACACATTGTTACTATTAATTGGAATCATTTTGTACCCTGCTTGTAATGTAACACACTGTTACTATCAATTGCAATCATTTTGTACCCTGCTTGTAATGTAACACACTGTTACTATCAATTGGAATCATTTTGTACCCTGCTTGTAATGTAACACACTGTTACTATCAATTGGAATCATTTTGTACCCTGCTTGTAATGTAACACATTGTTACTATCAATTGGAATCATTTTGTACCCTGCTTGTAATGTAACACACTGTGACTATCAATTGGAATCATTTTGTACCCTGCTTGTAATGTAACACACTGTTACTATCAATTGGAATCATTTTGTACCCTGCTTGTAATGTAACACACTGTGACTATCAATTGGAATCATTTTGTACCCTGCTTGTAATGTAACACACTGTTACTATCAATTGGAATCATTTTGTACCCTGCTTGTAATGTAACACATTGTTACTATCAATTGGAATCATTTTGTACACGCTGCTTGTAATGTAACACACTGTTACTATCAATTGGAATCATTTTGTACCCTGCTTGTAATGTAACACACTGTTACTATCAATTGGAATCATTTTGTACCCTGCTTGTAATGTAACATACTGTTACTATCAATTGGAATCATTTTGTACCCTGCTTGTAATGTAACACATTGTTACTATCAATTGGAATCATTTTGTACCCTGCTTGTAATGTAACACACTGTTACTATCAATTGGAATCATTTTGTACCCTGCTTGTAATGTAACATACTGTTACTATCAATTGGAATCATTTTGTACCCTGCTTGTAATGTAACACATTGTTACTATCAATTGGAATCATTTTGTACACGCTGCTTGTAATGTAACACACTGTTACTATCAATTGGAATCATTTTGTACCCTGCTTGTAATGTAACACATTGTTACTATCAATTGGAATCATTTTGTACCCTGCTTGTAATGTAACACACTGTTACTATCAATTGGAATCATTTTGTACCCTGCTTGTAATGTAACACATTGTTACTATCAATTGGAATCATTTTGTACCCTGCTTGTAATGTAACACACTGTTACTATCAATTGGACATTTGTACCCTGCTTGTATTTTGTACACGCTGCTTGCTAATGTAACACACTGTTACTATCAATTGGAATCATTTTGTACCCTGCTTGTAATGTAACACATTGTTACTATCAATTGGAATCATTTGTACCCTAGCTGATGTAACACTGTTACTATCAAATCATTTGTACCCTGCATTGTAATGTAACACATTGTTACTATCAATTGGAATCATTTTGTACACGCTGCTTGTAATGTAACACACTGTTACTATCAATTGGAATCATTTTGTACCCTGCTTGTAATGTAACACACTGTTACTATCAATTGGAATCATTTTGTACCCTGCTTGTAATGTAACATACTGTTACTATCAATTGGAATCATTTTGTACCCTGCTTGTAATGTAACACATTGTTACTATCAATTGGAATCATTTTGTACACGCTGCTTGTAATGTAACACACTGTTACTATCAATTGGAATCATTTTGTACCCTGCTTGTAATGTAACACATTGTTACTATCAATTGGAATCATTTTGTACACGCTGCTTGTAATGTAACACACTGTTACTATCAATTGGAATCATTTTGTACCCTGCTTGTAATATAACACATTGTTACTATCAATTGGAATCATTTTGTACCCTGCTTGTAATGTAACACACTGTTACTATCAATTGAAATCATTTTGTACCCTGCTTGTAATGTAACACACTGTTACTATCAATTGAAATCATTTTGTACCCTGCTTGTAATGTAACACATTGTTACTATCAATTGGAATCATTTTGTACCCTGCTTGTAATGTAACACACTGTTGGAATCATTTTGAATCATATTGCTAATCCATTGATCTATGTGTTCATGTCAAAATGAAAGTCATTGCTACCGACTGTTACTCAATTACCTGCAGATTACTATTTAGATACGCACAGTTTAGGATAGCAGAATGACTATTTTATACACGAAATAAATTTAGAACTAATAATGGAAACAGCAAAATTATCTGAAGTTTTTTCTATTACTTGAAGCTTTTTTATTTTAATGCGCTGCAAAGATTTTATTAAAATCCTTTGTTGTCATATTGTAGTAACTATGTAGATTGTAATGATTTGTTATCATTGCGCAGGCGACAAAAGAAACTGGAGCAGGGAGACTCGGTGAAGGCACGCAGTACCATGAAGCATGACACTAACAGACATAAAACCAGTCGACATTTCAGAGTTGCATAGAACTGTTTTTTTTTAGAACGGTTTTGTTTTTATATAAATGTTTTAATTAATTATACTTTTATTGTATTTTGTCGTGTTTTATTTTGAATTTCTCTCCTAAAATCCTTACGTTAATGAAATGTTTAGTTTCTCTCGATAGTTTTCTCTTTTAGTTTTGGAGATGAAACTAACGATTTGGTTCATTGACTAGTGTTGGACAACAAATTAAAAAACATTTCCTTAAAATTTCGACATGTAGCAAAGTAAATACTAAATAAAAATGGGTACATTTTAATGTAAATTATAAGTAACTAGCTTTCCGCCCGCGGCTTCGCCCGCGTGGAGTTCGGTTATACCGCGCTTTTTAGATTTCCCCCGGGAATATCAAATTTTGCCGGGATAATGCCTCCGCCTATGTTCTTTCTCAGGGTCTAAAGGTTGTCTGTGCCAAATATTATCAAAATCGGTTGAGAGGTATAGGCGGGAAAGCGTAACAGACAGACAGACAGATAGACAGACAGACAGAGCTACTTTCGCATTTATAATATTAGTATGAATTCAAATTAGGATGAGAATCAGCGCTTTTCAAAGGTCTACTTATCACAAAACGATTCACCGAACTAATAAGATTATTATTATAGGTAGGTATTCATAGAACATTAAGATTAAAATAAATATTTTTGTTATTATTTTAGAGGAACTCAAAGAACGTGATCTGTAGCAAAGTGTCGGAGCTGAAAATGTTAAACGAGGCACTGCATAAAGAGAATATTTCAAAAGAAAGGTACAATATTACCTTATACTAGCTAGTAGCTACCAGCCCCGTGCTTGCTTTCACTCGCATACTAGAAAACTGTTTCTTGAATAGTCAGCAAACAGCACGTCTCTATAGGCGCTATTAAGATCCCTGAGTTACGATAAAGATCCTACATGTCATAAACAATAGGTAGGTTTGAGGCGAACATGAGTTAATAAAAAAAAAAAATACATTTTCGGTGCACAGCACGGTTGGCGGACGTCAGACGACTCTTGAAAAAGGAGCGCGCCTCGTGAATTTTCAAAAGAAACTTCTAGAATATCCTAAAAGCTTCGACTCGCTTTCATTGGCCGGGCAGGAACGAAGGCGTGTTCACCATATGGGCATGAATTGTGGCGGGAGTGATTACAAAATAGGTTCGCGTGATAACTTTTTTATAAAAATAATTATTTTACAGAGAGATAAGGCAGCTAAACAAGGATGCCCAGTGTTACGAGCAAACCATCATGAACCTAAGGAAAGAGATGTCCAGCGGCAAGCGTCATACGCCGTAAGTATAATAAGTTATCAATATGATATGTAATCAATATCTTAATGATGCGGAATTTGGGAGTTTGAGCTATATCCCACTTTTCAGGGTACTTAGTTTACGTCTCCGCCGTTTTTTTTTTCTGGATGGAAAATCATCCAATGACCTCTCCCGCCCTGGGCGGAGCGGAAGGGCGTGTCAGACTTTTACTTGTTTCCTCACTTGCCTGTGCGCCAGGGCCACGGTTTCTTTTTCAAACTACCTGCAACCCTGACAAAGGAGGCATCGGTCTTCGTGGACTCCATCACGATGTGCACATCTCTTTGAGGTGCGCGTGAAACACGACACGCCTTCGACTCGGACCTGGTCGTTACCGGGCGGCGAGCTGCCCACTGCTCACCACCCGCAGGCCCGCGCCTTCGTTGGCCGGGAGGTCGATGCTGTCTCCCGACCAGGGCGTCTCCTGCGGCGGATAGCGGCGTGAGGGCGCTGGGATTCCCGCTGCCTCATGCGCTTCGCCTCCTCCTTTGCCAGCATCACTGCTTCGCAGAAGGAGGTGACGGCCTGCCATGCACTCTCGCTCCGGACCATGGGCTCGACTAGGGTCAGACGCGAGACATCGCCGCCGATCGCCGCTACGAGGACACGGCGGAGCTCTACCCAAGCCTCGGCGGACCTCCACCGTATGCAGTATCTCACCGTATTGACCGTGTCCTCAGGGCGATCCACACAATTGTGACAACCTGGCGTTTCCTCTCGCCTTATCCGGAACAGGAACCTCCCGAAACAATCGTATCCGGTGAGGACTTGCGTCAGGCGGAAGCTGAGGGCGCCGTGGCGCCTCTCAAGCCACTCCTCAAAGAGGGGACTTACCGCCGCTATTGTGGCGTACCAACCACTGGGTTGCGACAATTGCACTCTCATTGTCGCCATGAGATCCCGCCGGAGCTCTGTCCGCCATACCGCGATTTCTCGTGGCAGCGGAGTTATGCCCCGGCGTTTTGCCTCCTCTCGCCAGTCTCACATGTGGGCGAGGGCTTTGGCCTCCAGATCCCATGGCGGCAATCCGGCAAGGAGGCTTGCTGCCTCAGCGGAGACCGTGCGGTATCCCCGGACCAGCGGAATGGCCATGACCCTCTGGGACGCGGTCAGGCATTGGGCTGGTCGCTTCCTTAGCGACCGCGACCACACCGGTGCCCCGTAAAGGGCCATGAACTGCACGGCTCCCGCATATAGCCTCCCGCAGGAGGTTTTTGGTTCCCCTAGAATGGGAAGGAGCCGCCTCAGGGCAGCCCCGCCCCATTCTAGTCTAGGTGCCAAACGACGGAAGTGCCAGGACGAGTCCCAGGTACTTCATCATCGACCCGACGTCGATGTGAACCCTCCTACCTTTATGTGGGAACCCAACAGTGGTGCGTTTCGAGGACCATGGAAGCACATGGCCTCAGACTTGTGCAGGGCCACCGCGAGTCCCTATTGCGGGATCCTCTCCACGATTGTCGCAGCCCCGAGGGTCGGTGCGTCAGCCGCCGCCTGCTGCGACCTCCCTTGTACTAGCCTGTCGTCAATAGGGAGGTCGGCGCGCAGCACCCAATTCGATGTTCCACAGATGCGGCCCCAGGACTAATCTCTGTGGAACACCGCACGACATCTCTCGCTGGTTCCACACTCCTTGGTGACCGGGGTAGCCCTGTCCGTCAGATAGGCCTCGACCACTCAACAGAGATAGGTGATCCGGTGATGCCGGAATGCCTCCCTGATGCAACTCCAGGGTAGGGTGTTGAAGGCGTTGGCGATGCCTAGAGACACCGCCAAGATAACCCCACTCCGGGCCACAGCATCTTCTTCGCTGTACCCTTACAGTTTGTTTATATCCGTCGACCCATCAGTCCGTCCTCAGCTTACCTTCCAAACGGTTAGTGCTAGAAACATGAACCTTGCATGGATATTTGTATTAACCACGTCCATGAAGTGCTCAACTAAAATCACAAAAGTATTTTATTTTTGTGGTGTCTGGAGTGCGTGGTACCATTTGATAGGTCTTTGAAACATTGAAATGCCAAATATCAAAATGTTTCATTTTTCATTCTTGATATAGTTTTTGCGATGCAGTAAAGACCCAATTCTTCTAAACGAAATTTAAGCAAATCTTGAGTTTTGTGTGAGATTCTGTAATACGGATAGAATCACAGAATCGTATTACGTATTAGTAGCCTCCTCTATTCACCATCCACCTCTGTTCAAATTTTATTATTTAATGTTTATTCTTTCTGATTGTATGTTGTAGCGAGGTGACCATGAAGGATGCGGAGGTGATGGCTGGAATGTGCTGCACCGGAAACGAGGTATATAACGGTGTTATGTTGGAGTTCTTCAAGTTTAAGTGCTAAGAATTGTTTTACTTCGGTCCATACACATGATACTCTCGTGGTATCGTGTATTTTTCTTATTGCATGGATTTTGTTAATAAATGCTTATTTTTACATACGATTTAGACGAATAAGTTTAACGTTGCTTCTTTTTTTACCATAAACAATATGTTGCTTAAATCGTTTATTCTATTAATTTATTTGTTCATACTGGTTACTAAATTTGTAGTCAGACCCTTTGTTAACATTTTTGAACGTTCAAATCCTATTAAATAATGCTTAGCACCGTTTTGTATTGTACAGTCGGTGGCCCAAGGTAAGTGTCCACCCTACCTAGCAGTTCACCGGGTGAGGTAGACACTTACCTCGGGTCACCGACTGTACATGTTGATCCCGTGTGCGGCCTTAGTGTGGCGAGTGGGAGCCGGTGCAGGATTTCAGCGAGATGCTGCGGAACGAGACGCTCAGGTATCAAGAGCGCGTGCAGAAGATGGAGGCCAATCTTAAGGTATCCTATGTGACTTGATTGGAGTAGATGTTTATTGTGATTTATATCCACTGACTGGTTTAATCTTAGCTTTCGTAAAACCTCATAATCTAAGCCCTGTATCCGGCTAAGAGCCTGTACCAAACGCTTTATTCGAGTGAATGGTTTAATTCTGTTCCATTCTACGTTCATACGACACCGAAATAAATATGTAGGACCAAGCGCTTATCTGCTCCCTCAATTTATTTTTTCGCATGTGTAACTCTCCAACATCGTTGGGTGGCGGTGGTGGTAGAATGATTTCATTTTTCATTCTTGATTAATTCTGTGTTCAGAGGTTTCACTTCGAGTGGAAGATGAAGAATGAAAGGCAAAAAGTGCATATTGTGATATCGAGTATAGAAAGGTTTCAAGCCCCATCCCCCCCGCAGTCCAGCGGCGACAGCATCCGCGCGCTCCGCAAGGTTAACGTGGCGCTGACGGAGGAGATGCACTCCATGCGGCGCGTGTGTGCCGCGCTCGACGAGCAGTGCCGCGCCGCCAACATGCGCGCGCAGTTCAAGGACGACATCATCAAGGAGATGCGGCGCCAGCTCAAGCAGGCCAAAGCCAAGGTAAACCTATCAAATGCAACCCTGTTCACCTGGCGGGTAGGTATAAATAACATCACGCGGTTGTTACTTGCTAAGGACTGTTCAAAAAAGGTATCTTCGATAATCATCTTGTCAATAAATGAGCATAAACGTCGCCCCACACAGGAAAAGTACTAAGTTACTGAAAAATAAACTACTTTGGTACTGTCGCATTTTATTTAAGTACTTACGTAAAAGTGGCTATGTTCCCTACTTCGACTACTCCAGCAACAGATTATAATTTTTTACTCAACTTAAAGTTTATTTTAATTTGCATAGTTTTAATCTATCATATTGTAATCATGCTGACCTCCAGGTTTTGTCATCTTCAAAAATGTCATAAAAAAAGCAGGATCGCTTTACTTGAATTTTCCATTTTCCGGGTAGCTATTAAAATTTCAAAACTACATTTTACGTTTAAAAAAGTAAATAAACGTAATCAGTTCAGCTGCTCACAACAAGATAATGCGATTTTCAACGAACAGCGTTCTTTTATTTTTAACATGTTTCAGTGTTACAGAACAACATTTATACTACACCACATAATCTATATATATAAAAATGAATTGCTGTTCGTTAGTCTCGCTAAAACTCGAGAACGGCTGGGCCGATTGAGCTGATTTTGGTTTTAAAATGTTTGTCGTAGTCCAGGGTAGGTCTAAACGGTGAGAAAGTAAGGAAAAAATTATTTAATAATAATGATGTATGAGCTTCATTGTTTTTACTTCTTCTCTACACTTTAGTGCTACCCTGGTACCCTGCACCTCCAAAAAGGAGACAAAATAAAACTCACTTACAAGAGCAATGGGAGAATGGCAATGATAAATGTCACAACAATACAATATTAGTTTGAAGTTGAAGTTGGCTTTGTGGCTTTTTATTATAAACTTTAAACCGGCAGAGAGTATTTCTTGCTTTAAACGAATGCATCAACGGCTGAAATTTTTTTTATAAGTACGGTGTATGGTACCAGGGTAGCACAAAAGTGTAGAGTCGAAACAATAAAGCTCATTCGTCATTATTAATCTAATATTACATCGATGAAGTTATTTTGCCTACTTTGAGGAGTTGCAAGGTACCAGGATCGCAAAAAAGTGTAGGAGAAGTCGAAACAATGAAGTTCATTCATTCACACAGGAACAACGGGAACGGGATAAAAAGGATATCCTTCTCCCAGTTCTTAGCTACCTCCCTACCAATTTTCAGCCAAATCGGTTCAGCCGTTCTTAAGTTATAAATAGTGTAACTAACACGACTTTCTTCTATATATATACAGATTATCCTAATTTAAAGTAGTAGTAGTAGTAAATAAGATCATGTCATATTGCCTTTAGGGCGGAACAAAGTTCGCCGGGACACTTTTGTGCTACCCTGGTACATAGCACCTCTACAAACTAGGCACAATAAAAGTTCTTTGATGTAATTATTATGGTTTAATGATGAATGAATGAGCTTCACTGTTTCGGCTTCTCCTACACTTTTGTGCTGCCCTGGTACCTTACACCTCCACAAAGTAGAGAAAATCAAATTTCTTCTATGTATTAGTACTATTAGTGATTTAATGATGAATGCAAAGCCAATTACAAAGTGAAGGAAAACATTTTATGGAAACCTGGCCTTTTGTAAGTCTGAAATCGCCAACCCGCATTGAGCAAGCGTGGTGATTACGCTCAGTCGTTCTCCTCTCTAGCTATCCCCAGCAGCGGGACGATAAAAAAGGCTGATGATGATGATGATGATGAGCTTCATTGTTTCGATTTCTCCTACACTTTTGTGCTGCCCTAATTATCCTAATTTAAAAACTAAAAAATAAGATCATGTGATATTTATTGCCTTTAAGGCGGAACAAAGTTCGCCGGGTCAGCTAACGGGTCTTCTAGCTGACCTTGCGAACTTTGTTCCGCCATAAAAGCAATATGACATGATCTTATTTACTACTTTTTAAATTAGGATAATCTATATATATAACAGAAGTCGTGTTAGTTACACTATTCATAACTCAAAAACGGCTGAACCGATTTGGCTGAAAATTGGTAGGGAGGTAGCTAAGAACTGGGAGAAGGACATAGGATATCCTTTTTAACCCGTTCCAGTCATTCCTGTGTGAATGAATGAACTTTATTGTTTCGGCTTCTACATTTTTGTGCTACCCTGGTACCTTGCACCTCCTCAAAGTAGGCAAAATAAAACTTCATCCATGTAATATAGATTAATTAATAATGATGAATGAGCTTCATTGTTTCGACTTCTCCTACACTTTTGTGCTACCCTGGTACCATACACCGTACATCTTAAAAAAAAAAAAGTCTCACCCGTTGATGCATTCGGTTAAAGCAAGAAATTCATACTAATATTATAAATGCGAATGTAACTCTGTCTGTCTGTCTGTCTGTCTATCTGTCTGTCTGTCTGTCTGTCTGTCTGTCTGTCTGTCTGTCTGTCTGTCTGTCTGTCTGTTTCGCTTTCCCGCTTAAACCTCTCAACCGATTTTGATGAAATTTGGCACAGACAATCTTTAGACCCTGAGAAAGAACATAGGCTACCTTTTATTCCGGAAAAGTTTGATGTTCCCGAGGGAAATCTAAAAAGCGCGATATAACCGAACTCCACGCGGGCGAAGCCGCGGGCGGAAAGCTAGTTTACAGATATAAATGTAGAAAATAGGGTCTCATCACTAAAGGCCCCTCTCCACTTTCACAGCTAAAAGAGTCGTGTACAGAGATAACAACCCTGAAGTCGAAAGACTTCGTAAGCGGCGACGCGGAGTGCGGGCGTGGCGCGTCGGCGTCGTACGACTCCGTCACGATCGCGTGCGTGCGCGCACAGCCGCGCCGCAAGCGCGACGTGCCGCCGCGCGACACCTCGCTCAAGGCCTTCGACTGCCGCACGCCGCTGAACCAGTCCAACGAAGATTCCCTGAATATTGATTGATGACTTTGTATTGTCCTCATTATGGTAATAAACTTTGGTTTAGTTTTTTTTTTTAATGGAAACAGTAATTTTACTAGAAATGTTTCAGTGAAAAACTGATTTTTATAATCTGCTCCTGCCCCGACCACATTGGATTTATTGGCATTACACACTTTGCATAATCATGAGACATAAAGATATTTTAATTAATTATTGTTTGCCGGAATGTGAGAATTTATAATAGCATACTTTTAAGGTGTTATAAAAGATGTCCTAATGTAATTTCGTTTATTAACGTTTATTTAGAGAGCGATGTTTATTTGATACATTTTCACATGGTATACTATGAATGTAATTTCATTTGAAATAATTTTATTATTTAACCTTTAATCAAAATTAAAATATTGCCTAATACTTAAGTCTCTTGACTTAAGTATTAGACAATATTTTAATTATATTAATATTTTAATTAGTGCTAATAAAAATTATGACAGAAACGAATCGTTGAAAATGGTGAAAATGTTCAAAATACTTACTGCACGAAGTCCGCCGGAGCCCCGCAGCGGCGCCTGAGCCGTGAAAGAAATCCTGTCTGTTGTATGTTGCCTGCCGCAAGCATGGTGTATGGTTGCTGCACGCATGGCGCATGCACAAAAGAGATGATGATGTCTTATTGAGTATTCCGTGGGCTCATGTATGTAGTTATAACCAACATAGATTGATTTAACAGTGGGTCCGAAACTAGGCACAGCGTGTTTCTTGGCGATCCCAATACTACACAAACTTACTAAGTGAATCAGTTCTATTACTGCATTCATTAAATTTTACTTTTAGAGGCCAACTTAACCAACCACAGAGTGTACATTTTCTTTAATGAATTGATGTATGCCAAAAGAGGATTCCAACTGTGAACTCTACTATAGCCTGTAACAGAGAGTTCATTAAATCCCTATATCCTTAGTTATATGATGGTTCTACTTTATTGGGTTCCGTACCTATAAGGATTCCTATTCATGAGACTTCGTTGTCCGTCTGTCCGTCCGTCTGTCACCAGGCCGTATCTCATGAAGTGAACTAGACAGTTGAAATTTTCAGAGGTTATGTATTTCTGTTGCCGCTATAACAACAAATACTAAAAATAAAATATTTATGGGAGCCCCCTTAAATATTTTAGTTTTTTATTTTCCATACAACAAACATGATATTTTTGCCGTTTTTGCTCCATATTTATAACGGAAATAGATAGAAGCTTGAAATGTTCACAGAATATTTGGTAATATATATTAAAACTAAAAAATATGGTCAACACACCACTCGCCCAAGGGCGCCCGGCTGTCCAGCTATGCGCATACGCTTAGTACCTACTATGATCTACCGTCAACACTGTGTTGTGCACTTGGTAACCACACTGCAACAATTTCTAAATGTATTTGGGAAAAATATAACGTACCTAGTGTAAAATATAACGTACCTAGTGTAAAATATAACGTACCTAGTGTAAAATATAACGTACCTAGTGTAAAATATAACGTACCTAGTGTAAAATATAACGTACCTAGTGTAAAATATAACGTACCTAGTGTAAAAGTGATTGGAATCGATTCAGTTGCTTTTTCTGAACAAACTATATTCAGGTTTCGTCTAAATAAAAAAAAAAAAACTTAGTATATTTGTTCATCAATAGTATGCGCTTATATTGAAGCCAAATCATCCTCCCTTATTCTATAAAATGCTTGACGTATCTAAATACCTACCAGTTGCTTGCGATAAGTAACCTAAAAATTAATGCTCAGAAAGTTATTCTACAGAAAAGCAAATGATTACACGAAAAGGCCCAAGATACAGGTAAAATTATAGGTTTTGTGTCAATTTCCATAAATAGATTTCACTGAAGCCAGTTGAAATAGTCAAAACATAGGCCTAGTGGTTAAGTCGTGGTGGCCTAGTGGTTAAAACACCAGCCTCTCAAGTATGAGCGCGCGGGTTTGATTCCAGGTCAGACAAGTACCAATATAACTTTTCAATGTAAGTTATATGTACTTTCTAAGTATATCTTGGACATCAATGACTGATTAAAAGGTGAAGGAAAACATCTTGAGGAAATCTGGACTTTAAATGTGAAATCGCCAACCCGCATTGAGCAAGCGTGGTGATTATGCTCAATCCTTCTCTGTATGAGGGGAGAACTGTGCCCAGCAGTGGGACGATAAAAAGGTTGATGATGATGGTGATGAAGTACGGAGTTAGGACAGGTGTATTGGTATTTAGAGTATTTTCGTATCACTATTATTTGTTTCTAGTGAGAGCTTTAAGTCGTAGGTTATCTAACTGCAATAAAATAATACATAATGTTGTTTTTCTTTCGACGCGCTTATGAAGGGTTCCCTTCATCTCGTGCATCAGGAATCTTTGTGATGTTCACAATTTATTGTTATTATACTCACTCAACGACAAAGTGCCTTTTTATATTTATTATCTGGTCAGAAACCATGCGTTAAGGTAAGACACTTCACGGCTACTTACCTACACTTTGATCATGATATCTAATTATGTCTAATGAGCATTCCAAATTGATTTAAGTATGTATCTTGTGTTTGGACCAACATGAACACTAACTGCTGCACATGTTTACTTTGAAACGTTTTCAATATGTCATATTTTTTACTGATAACGAAATTATCAATCATTAAGTTTACTTTGCAGATAGAATAATAGACCAACATTATTTTATATATTATTTATTTATTTTAAATGACGTATCAAAGTTTGGCAGTGAGTGGACAAAACTTTTAATTATTAACTTAGGGTTTAATAAAGCTGAATATTACCTATTTATGTTATTTTTTTGTTTCTCCTATATCCAGTGTTGTGGCGGGAGATCGCCTCGTACCGCCAGCCACGTGTCCCTCACAGCACGCGCCACCGCCACGTCTATGCCCAACATATCCGTCATAGAGAGAGTGCGTTTGTTCTGTTTTTAATTAGCTTTGATGTCCGAATGAGTCAGGTTGTAATTAAGAGTAGCTAATTGTCGTTATAGTTTGTGTCTGTGTTTAACCATCTTTACTGTGTGCATTTTTATTTATAATATACGTTGTTATTTATAAATAATCTCTATAATAAAATAATAAGTATGCACAGAAACAATCCAAGGTACGGTTCTTGTACTAAATTTTTGTCCAACAATGTTTGATAAACTTACTGTATTGGTTTGCAGTCCACGTCGGTCCCGGCGCTGGTATCAGACGCTTCGATAACCGACCTTTACAGTCACTTCAAGAGATGCTGTACATCAAAGAACGGAACGTTCGTCGGTCGGTTCAGGCGCCCCAAAGGATCTCCCAGAAATAGTAACACAAGAGAATTTCCTAGGTGCAGTCCCAAAAACCCTCCTAAGACATGTCCGTCCCACAACTCTCATAATAACTATACCCACAAGGATTCTCTTAAGATCTGTCTGCCCAAAAACTTACCTAGGATTTATTTCCCCGAGCAATCTCCTAGGACTTGTCTTCCCATTGAGAGAACAGGTTCTAGGAGTTCACCTATCAACTTTCCGCTCAAGGAATCTCCTAAGACCAGTGTGTCAAAGGAGTCTTATAGTAGTCAGAAGTCTCCTAGGTTCTGTGTGAAGCCCAAGAAGACTAGATTCAAATGTGAAAGTGGCACGTCTTCACACTCCAGCGATGAAGCAATGATAACGGCAAACAATAGTGAATGTGTTGAGGACCTGTACTTCAATGATAAAGCTGAGACAAGCGGCGGTTCTACTCCTCGGTGAGGCATTTCCTAGAGCTTTTTTCATTATGAATTTATAACTAAAGATTTGGAACATCACATCGATTATTCAGTTCGCATGTTATATAGGAAGATCCAATACAGCGATCTTTTATCAATTTGAACTGCTAAAATATTTTCAGGGATCTGTATCCTAGTATTAATATTAACCTATTGACTACTTACTTGATTTTATATTAATTCCAGTGCTCAGGTCATAAATCGACAAATCGTCGATATTATCGGGTCGTGCAATTAAGTAAAAACAAACATCATCATCGTATCGCTCGTATAAATACATACTACTGAGGCGGCATGGACAAGAAATATTTTGTATTCATTAAACTGGGGTTGTATTCATTAAACTGGGGCGTCAATAGGTTAATATGTAGCAGAGTGTTGTATTTAGACTAAAATCTTAGTCCATTCATTCACGGCGTCCAGACATTTACAGCATTCACCATTTTATTTTTCTCCTGTAACCTAATCCTATAAACAGTTATTGAATATTTAATGTCTATCTAAATATAACTTGCAACATGTTGGTGGCACCAATGCACGCGTGTCTAACGACTTGTGGACGTTTTTATGTCGGCGTCCTGCTTGCAGGGGTCACAACGTTAAGGAAAGGAGCTCCGATTGTATGAAGGTGAGTATGACACGTGTTAATCAATTACTTTGTTTACACATTTTTGAGTTTAACCCTAGATAGCTAACCTCCGTCGAATCGACGGGTATGGCACAGAAATATTGCTGTTTCTTATTAACGGTGCACTCGAACTTTTTATCTTTTCTAACCAACTCAGTCGCCAGTGAGGTCTATGAAGTGGCGCATGCGTCGGGCAGGTAAGTGTTATAGTTATTGAGGTACTTGAGTTTTGCCCGTCGTTTCGACGGATGGTTAGCTTTAACGTCGTTTTTTTGTTTGAGTGTGTGTTTATATTTTTAACCTAGGATTGTGTTTGTTATAGATTTTTATAATGTCTTCGTTAAATGATGATGATATATCGTATATTATAAACCAAGAGCTTTCTGATGACTTGGATAATGCTTCTGCCAGTGAGACTGAAGACTTTGTGGAGGAGGATGATGTCCAAAGTGACGAAAATTTTGAACCGTCTGATTCCAAAGAAAATCATATAACACATCGAGACTCGTCTTCAACTTTACATCATGATCGAGCATCAAGCTCTAGTGCTGTGGCTCCAGAAACCCCATCCAGCAGTATCAGTCAACTGCCTCAAAGGAACATACGAGGCAAAATTAGCAAATGTTTGGGCTATCACTAAAGGGTACACTTCAGTTAGAACCTCTGCAAGGAATATCGTGGGAACAGCTAGGGGACCTAACTGTTCATGCAGAGGTATTACAAGTGCAAACTCTTGCTTCGAACTTTTTTCACAAATGAAATTATTGAAGAAATTGTCAAATGGACGAACGTCGAAATATCAGTGAAAAGAGCGATAAGTATATCAAACTGTAACCGCTACACAAGGTGATACTAACACTTTAGAAATAAGGGCGTTGGTGGGGGTTCTCATTTTATCTGCAGATTTGAAAGATAACCATTTGACTTCAGGTGATTTCACCAGAACCACAATAATTAGAATTGAATATTTATTCAATTCTAATTATTGTGGATCTGGATATGTTGCTGCAATGAGCCGTGAAAGATTTGACTTTCTTGTGAGATGTATGCGATTTGATTACAGAGATCTCCGACTGCAACGATCACAGAACAATCTCTTTACACCCATCCACCCATGTGGATACTTTCGACCAGATGTGCTCTAACATGTCAAGTAGCCGAAAAACCAGTAGATGGCCAATGTGTGTTTTTATGAAATGATAAATATTGCTTGCATCAATAGCTACATTATACAGTGTCATAATTTGTCCACAGCTGGGCAAAAGGTAGTTCCACGTAGAAACTTTATGAAAACACTATATTTTCAACTAGCAGAGCCTTGGTTGAAAACAAGACTGACAAAAACTGCGATGCCAGTGCAAGTGAAAGATAAAATCAGGAACGTGCTTTTAGTGCATCCGTCCACTAGTCAAGGTCAGCAGACATCAAGTGCATCATCAGGACATGTAGAAGAGTCTTCTGCTTCCTCAGCAGGAGAAAATCGCAAAAGGAAGACCTGCGGGAAGTGCCATTACAAAAAAAAATATGACCAAAAGTGTTTGTTCAAAATGTAAAGTATCGATTTGTGGTGAACTAAAAATTGATTTTTGTGTGACATGTGCTAAAGATATATAATATATTTTATGTTATAGTAATAGGCTATTATGTCTTTCAAGTCTGATAAAACCAAATAAATAGAAATATAAATGTTTCTAGTTGATTTTGAATGCCAAAGTTTATAGTGATAATAAATTCTTATTTTTTAGGTGATCTCAGCTGATTTAAAGTTAAAATACTTAAATTTACTAAAATTAATTAACAAAATATTAAAAACCAATTCAAAAAATGTATTTTTATTAACCCCAAAACAATTAATAAGCTTATATTTATATTTATGGAGAAAAATTTTTTTTTTTACATACCCGTCGTTTCGACGGATGATTAGCTTAAACAGGGTATGCCCAAACGTTAGCTATCTAGGGTTAAAGTTTAATCGGAGGTGTAAGTACACTTCTGCCTCCCGTACTGTGTGTGTACCATAGTATGTACTTATTACATACCTATTTCTAAATTCCTAAGTTCTCTTTACCTTATTCTCTTTCCAGTCTCTATGTACTTATTCTACACTGGTACAGTCAGAAGCAAAAATATGTATACATTGCCAAGGCTCCAAAAATATGCAAACATCTTCGACTTTAAGACCAAGTGCTCAACTTGAAGAGCATAAAATTGTAGCCACCGGTTCACATCATAAATATGTATACGCTCATTGCTTCATTAAATTATGCCCACCACGATAGGAACAGTACTATGTATGCACGCTTCCATCAATAGCATGTATTCACGCGTTGGTTCATAATTTAATGAAGCAATGAGCGTAGGTATACATATTTATGATGTGAACCGGTGGCTACAATTTTATGCTCTTCAAGTTGAGCACTTCGTCTTAAAGTCGAAGATGTTTACATATTTTTGGAGCCTTGGCAATGTATACATATTTTTGCTTCTGACTGTATTAGGTTCAGGAACCGACGAAGTGCGGGTCGTTGCAAGGCAGCTTACTTTAATTAACAGTGTTACCTATATCCTTACGTGGCTACCTTGAAACTAGTTGTGACTAGTCCCAAACTAGTCGGGTATTAGTCGCTAATTGGGCGAAAGTAATTGTGACGTCGACCAATATGGACTGAAAACGATGAAGGAAAATCTCGTGAGGAAACCGGCATGTCTTAGAGCCAAAAACTTCGAAGACACGACATGTGACATCTACCAACTCGCACTGGGCCGGCGTGATCGATTACGGCCCACTCCCTCTCAACGAGAGAAGGCCTGTGTCCCCAACAGTGGGATCATTATAGGCTGTTTATGACCAAAATATGTATGTAGATAAATAATTCCGATTGAATGCAGATTATTATCCATACTAATATTATAAATACGAAAGTAACTCTGTCTGTCTGTTACGCTTTCCCGCTTAAACCGCTCAACCGATTTTGATGAAATTTGGCACAGGCAATCTTTAGACCCTGAGAAAGGACATAGGCTACCTTTCATCCTGGAAAAATTTGATGTTCCCGAGGGAAACCTAAAAAGCGCGATATAACCGAACTCCACACGGGCGAAGCCGCGGGCGGAAAGCTAGTACTCAATAAAAATAATGTTTTTATATTCTTTCAGATGAAACCGGCGTCTCCTACTAAGACGTTAAAGTGAGTTTTAACACTTCACGTTTCTTATCTGGTCCGATATAAAAATCATTTTATTTATTATGTATTGTTTCAGGGAAATAATAGAAGCTGCAAAGCGTCAATCATGCGACAGGGCTCCGCAGGTAATAAATTTAAACAGAATTGTTAAAATAACATATTAAACGGGGGCATTTCTAATTCGCTGCTCCATGTTTCTTTTGTCAACATCAGAAATTCAGGAACAAATTGTCAATTTAGTTTGACAACCTTATACGTAGTAAAAGTGCGCAGTGGTGCACACCCCAATTTCAAGTTAATAAATATCAACTTTATTTCAATGAGAATTATGTTGATTTCAGAGTGACTAACACTATTGATAAAGTTATAAAAATGTTTGATGCTGTAGACTAAACTGAATTTAAACTCATATTTATTGTTTACATTTTTGGCGATGTGTGTGACATGTCGTAAAATCAGACCAGAATCTTTAGTGGATTTATATTCAGTTCGATATTTCTAAGTTAGGTTCCAGGTTTTGCGCGCGTCTTTGTCTTCCTGAAATTGTTGCTTAGACGTTTTCAATAAACTAAGTAAATAGCGACATTACTAAGCCTCGTCTTCTCTTTAAAAACACTCACCAGAATTCGTTGTAGAATGTCGATGGTGAAATTCTTTTCTTCTTCTTCCTCAGCCTATAGATGTCCACTGCTGGACAAAGGCCTCCCCCAAGGCTTTCCACGATGACCGGTCTTGTGCTGCCCGCATCCATCGGCTTCCCGCGACCTTCACCAGGTCATCGGTCCACCTTGTTGGGGGCCTCCCTACGCTGCTTCTTCCAGTACGTGGCTGCCACTCCAGAACCTTACTGCCCCATCGGCCATCGGTTCTACGAGCAATATAAGCAGCCCTGCCCACTGCCACTTAAGTTTAACGACTCGCAGAGCTATGTCGGTGACTTTAGTTCTTCTGCGGATCTCCTCATTTCTGATTCTATCACGCAGAGAAACTCCTAGCATAACTCTTTCCATTGCCCTTTGTGTGACTCTGAGCCTTCGTATGACGCCCATTGTGAGCGACCACGTTTCAGTTCCGTAAGTCATCACTGGCAACACACACTGGTCAAAGACTTTAGTCTTGAGACACTGTGGTATCTTGGACGACGAGAAGATGTAGCGCTTCCCGAACGCTGCCCAACCAAGCTGGATTCGCCGAGACACCTCTTTCTCGAAGTTGGACCTACCTAGTTGGACTGTTTGTCCCAGGTATATATACTCGTCAACAACTTCGAGTGCAGAGCAACCAACTATAATTGGAGTGGGTGCGACATGAGAGTTCGACATGATCTTCGTCTTATCCATGTTAATTTTTAGACCCACTTGTTGGGAAGCTCTGCTGAGGTCATTGAGCATTTTGCCCAAGTCTTCCAGGGTCTCAGCCATGACCACGATATCATCTGCGAAACGGAGATTAGTGATGTACTCGCCGTTGATGTTGATGCCAAGTCCTTTTCAGTCCAGGAGCTTGAAGACTTCTTCCAATGCAGCAGTGAACATTTTAGAAGATATGACATCTCCTTGTCTCACTCCACGCTGGAGTTGGATCGGTTTCGAGTCCTGATCTTGGAGACGGACTGACATGGTGGCGTTTTTGTACAAACACTTTATCACCTCAATGTATCGATGGTCAATTTGGCACCGCTGGAGAGACTGTAGCACCGCCCAAGTCTCAATCGAATCGAAGGCCTTCTCATAGTCCACAAACGCCAAGCATAGTGGTTTGTTATACTCCTCGGACTTCTGTATAACTTGCCGCAGCGTATGAATGTGGTCTATGGTACTAAAGCCTTTTCGGAAGCCTGCTTGTTCAGGAGGCTGGAAGTCGTCGAAACTGCGAGCGAGACGATTCGTGATGACCCTAGAAAACAGCTTGTAGACATGGCTCAGGAGGGATATCGGTCTGTAGTTTTTCAGGAGGGTATTGTCACCTTTTTTGAAAAACAAAACCACCACGCTGCTGTGCCACGCCTTAGGCGTTTCGCCTTTAAGAATGACGGAATTAAATAGCTTCTGAAGCGCTTTAAGAACCGGTTTGCCACCCGCTTTCAGAAGCTCAGCCGTAATTCCATCATCTCCAGCCGCCTTATTGTTCTTGAGCTATTTCAGGGCCATACCAATCTCGTACAGGCTGACCGAATCCAATATCCACCGTCAATCAAAACAAACCATACCTGTTATTATAGAGGCCGGGATATCGTCGGTGTAGTGTCGGGTTAGTCTGGCTCTAGGATCATTAGCCAGGCTTACAACAGGTGCGTGTGTTGATGTGTATAACTCTCCGTAGAATTTCTCAATCTCACCCAAAAGATCGGGCTTGGAAGTGACGATCCTACCATCCCCAGTCTTCAGCTTCGCAAGTAGACTCTGTCCAACAGACAATTCCCGTGCGTGTCGCTTTGGAGCCTTTATTCCGCTCGGTAGCCTCTTTAATACAATTTGTTTTAAATTGGCGTATATCGCGAGTCAGAGACTTTGAGATTTGTCTGTTAAGGCATCTAATACGCGAAGCGTCATCAGGGGATTTTAAGATCACCTCCCGTCTTCCTTCCATTAGCCGGCGGGTGGGACCGGAGATCTTCTTCTGTCCTTTTGAGGGTTTTGTAGAACTTAGACCCTTCCGTTTGGAGAGTTTCCACAAACCTGTTGTTGTAGTCGTCCACATCTACGCATTCACCGAGGCATTCGATGGTGAAATTCAGTTCCCTCTAATGTAAATGGAGTTAGCCCTAATTCGTTATTAACGACATAATTTCGGAGTGTTGTTATGTCTATGTTTATCTCATTTTGTGACGAAACAAGCGGACGTCGCCAGCGGAAACCGTCTCCCTACACGATACACGCGACGCGGTTTTTGACTAATGAACAACCTGTGTATACAGGTTGTGGTTTATGTGATAAATAATGTTTTCCTCGCAAGATTTGTCGTTTGAAATTTTTTTTTTAAATTCTATTGAGCGGTAAGGTGAAAATCAACCCCCATTTTTGTAAATGGGGGAAGATTTATGCGTTATGCAATCTTTATACGGAAATTAACAATTAAACTGTAGATTGTAAGCAGATTCCATTAGGGCTAGATTTCAGGAGTATTCTTTGAGAAAATATTTATGAGATAAATGCCCATTTCCCTAATAAAAACTCGCTGTCAACCCCAACGAGTTTGTTTAGAGAATAAAGAACACAAGTGGGCCACCGTCCCTTCAAAAATGACTATTTACGACGATCTAAATATACCCGCGTGCACAGTCCGCGTCGTCGCGGCGCATCCATTCGCGCGCAGACCACTGCGCACGCGCACGTTAACTGTTTGTCAATAACTGTGTAGTGAGGTGTCGATACTATCATGATGTTCAATGGATTGTTGATGTGTGCGGATTCCGACGCTAGTGATGTTACTAAAGTAAGTGTGCTCTAGTGTTGTGCCCTCTCTGTTGTACACTCGAGGTTTTGTGGTAATAATAACAGTTATAGTTTGTTTTGATTGACGGTGGATATTGGATTCGGTTTACAGTTCTAATTTCAGTTTATTGAATGTGGAAAACGTTTTCAGTTGATATTTGACTAGCTCTGTGCCCCGCGGTTTCACCTGCGTAAGTTTCGATCCCGTGGAATACATAACCAGATAAAAACTACACACCAACTCTTTTACCACCCTCCAAGTGTAGAGCTATTATACAAACCACTACTAAGGACAATCAAGGGAAAAATTGAATTTTATCAAAATCTTTTCGGTAGTTTCGTGAAAGTAACAGACATCCATCCATTGATGCGCATGTGTACTTACATATATGTACAAGTAATAATTATAACGTGATTATGTTTACCTACATAAACCTTGTCTGTCTCAACTCAACCCAGCCCTTACTTATAATATGTACTAGCTTTCCGCCCGCGGCTTCGCCCGCGTGGAGTTCGGTTATATCGCGCTTTTTAGATTTCCCTGGGGAACATCACATATTTCCGGGATAAAAGGTAGCCTATGTTCTTTCTCAGGGTCTAAAGATTGTCTGTGCCAAATTACATCAAAATCGGTTGAGAGGTTTAAGCGGGAAAGCGTAACAGACAGACAGACAGACAGACAGATAGACAGACAGACAGACAGACAGAGTTACTTTCGCATTTATAATATTGGTATGGATATCTGCTTAAAGTATTTATTTATTCTTTCGCACATAAATTGTACAGACGCGGACTTACTAAAGTATATTTACGTATTATATTCATCTTTAGGTCTTAATATTTATTGTGTAGCTCAGAAGTGGCAACTAACGGTTCGGTGCAACTTACTTTGATCATTTTTATTAGATCATCAATTGAGATATTTTTGGTCATCAATTAACAGACTTGCCACTTTAGGATATTGAGTAAATTACTTCTACTGTAGTGTAGAGTTCATTTGATTGAAAATACTAATCTCAGGAACTACTGGCTCCAATTGAAAAAAATATTTTCGTGTTGATTAGTCCATTCATCGAGGAAGACTTTTATGTAACATCATCGCGCTTAAGAGCAGCGAAGAATTACTTGATAATGTGGAAAAAACGGGCAAAATTATGTAGCTTTGAGTTTGTAACCTTGTCCCGTCAATTTCTGTTATTATGATCGCAATTAAGAAGTTTTATATGGACAACTTGAACCGTTAACGTGGACCAAGTTACAATGACAACAGCTAGTTACAGATATACGTTAACCGGGGTTAATCTGAAACTAGTGAGGATTTATTCAACTTTTTTAATTCTTTTCTTTTTCTTACCGGTTCCTCAAACTGGTGATATTCTACCCTTTGGTGTGTTTATTGATAGATTATATTGCGACTCACCTTTGTTTACACCCTTCTCCTTTCTCCTTTCAGACCTCTCTAAAGGCAACTAAGAGATCTAATGTTTAGTACACATGATCAATTAACTATGTAAATTTTTCTTCATGACCATCTATTGTAACGGTGTACTTCTAGCAATAGTCGCTACGGCGTGCTAGATACTCGGGCAACATAATATAATACCCCTATCAACAAAACCTATTTCAATTTAAACAAATATTAACTTTATTTCAATTATAATAAGTTCACTTCAGAATGACCGGTACTATTCTATAATCTGTGCCGGTACTATTGAACAAGTCGTAAAAGTATTTGAAGTTTAGCGTAAACTGAACTTTTTGTTTAGGTATTAAAGTATTTTTTCCATAAATATTTGTTTACATTTTTGACAATTATCTTGCAATTTTACCATATGTAATTGCCATAACATCGGTTGCCGGCTGCAGTTACCATCCACCAGACAAAGTCTTGCCGGCAAGCGGATCGTCGTGTTCCGGCATGATGTCTGGTGAAGCCGTACGGAGGTCGGGTCTGACTTCTAAGCAGTTGTGTTGCGAATTGCGTTGTGTGTCGGGTACGATGCGCCAAATGTTGTTGTGTCGGGAGTTTGGTCGTGGAGAGTCTCCAATTCAATCTCCCTCTGGCGCAGCATCGTTGATCGTGTTGTTCGGTTTAACACTGCATCACCTCGCTTAACTGCCGTCTTCCTTCCTATTCACTCAGTTTTTTTTGAGTGAATAGGCTTAATAAAATAGTGAGTTTTACCATCAACGATTGCATCACTGGTTACCATCAGGCGGGATTGCGGTCAAGCACTAGTTAGTTATAATTATTAAAAAAATAGATCAAATCGCCAATAATCGTATTCCCACAGCCGAATCGTATTTGTGACTACAGGTGAACAGCATACTCATTACGTTATTTATTTTCGAACCCATACTTCCTAAACTACAAACATCTCAGCTAACCCACATCCGTCGGGCGCCGTCGGCGCTTGTCCTCCGTCGAATAGTTCCAAACTGTCGTAACTCTAGTGTATACTCCACGATAGAAGAACGAGCTCTTCCGACTTACCTTTGATCAATTTTATCGCAACCTCAATGAGGAATATTTGGCTTTTAACTGCCGTACCCTTTATAATATTGTGGTCGTTAATAGTTTTTGAACATCAACGTTGGTTAAGAGATTATATTTATTCTGTTATCTTTATTGCTGAAATGCTGTATAATGGGTTCCTTCCCTGGCACTTTTGGTCATCCCTGATCACTCTTGGTAATGGTAGTTTTCTCCTTTTTGGCTTGTCCTGACACCTAATATTAATAAGTTTTGGGATGTAAATATCAAAGGGTGGGTTGAAATTATTGAAGTTTGTCAATAAATAAGCGACATTATTTCCACGTGTTTAATGTATCGTCGTGTAACATTCGTCAAGCTTATTTCTCATCAGTATAACATTTCATCCGACGCCTCACAACTCGAGCGGGTTTCACACTACGCTTCACTGAGCGATGGGGAGTACCTACCTATAAATAAATAAATAAATACTTCCTTACCTCTAACAAACATATGGTACAGATCATGTGTGATGGCGCGGTGAGCTTACCCGTCGATAACACATTGAGGACTCTGTGGTGAAAACATGAGGGTAATGATGCAGCTTCGTGATTGATTGCTTACTGAATAACTAAGCAGCGGGCACGGAATTATGTCCTTTGTAGTGTTTTAAGTGTATACTTTAAGCGAGTTGGGCGGCTTTTAGTGGAAAAGTAATGATTTCGAGAACAGCGATGGCCTAGTGGTATCAGCCGCGACTTCCGCGTTGTAGGTCGTAGGTTCGAATCCCGTCAGGTGCTTAACATAGTGTAAATTATTTCATCACTAGCTTTTCGCCCGCGGCTTCGCCCGCGTGGAGTTCGGTTATATCGCGCTTTTTAGATTTCCCTCGGGAACATCAAATTTTTCCGGGATAAAAGGTAGCCTATGTTCTTTCTCAGGGTCTAAAGATTGTCTGTGCCAAATTTCATCAAAATCGGTTGAAAGGTTTAAGCGGGAAAGCGTAACAGACAGACAGACAGACAGAGTTACTTTCGCATTTATAATATTAAGTATGGATTAGTGCTCTGAAAATCGTGAAGGAAATCATCATCGAAACTTCGAACACATTTGAATCTTCCAACCCACACTGGGCTCGCGTGGTGGATTACGGCCCACTCCCTCTTACCGAGAGGAGGAGGCCTGTGTTCCAGGAGTGGGAAAATTATAGGCTGATTATGTTATGTATGTAATGTATAGGTAATTTTGAAAATTAAGTTATTGCATACTTTTATGTTTCCTTTGCTGTCGGCAATGCCCATGACTGCGTTCCAGGTTCCATTGTTTATAATCCTTGATTCCTTTTGAATTTTCAATCTTTAGAACGTTGTCTGACTAAAGATTTTATATTATTCCAAACTTGATGTTTGTTAGATGGCATTTATATATTTATTTATATCAAAGTTCCTTGCACTTACACCCTTATATGATCCATTTAGGTGTCGAAATTTTCAAGAAACCTTCCTTACAGCTCATCTCTGTTTTATAAGGAATTAGGATACTTTTTATAATACCTACGTTTAATGTAGTACGTTTTCGCGGAATAATTTCCGACTTCCACGCGGGTGCACCTACGCATGAAAGCCAACAATATTAAGATGTAAGTAATATTGAATTTTGTTTGTACAGGACAGTGGCGCCACCAGCAGCTTGGTGGACAGCACGAGCGCAACCTGCGACGCGAGCGCAACATACTACCACAATAAGCTGTTGGCTACACTGCAGATTGTAAGTACATCCTGTTTGCAAAGTGCTGCTGTCCACTGTTAGATTAGGGACACTCCACATTCAGTAATAACTTTTCTTGCTCGGTAGATGAGTCATTAACTTAAAGTATTTGAATTGGCAAGCCGAAAGAATATCTAATGGCTACAACAAGACCACAATAAGTCCTTTACAATGGAACAGCCCTTCGCGCAGTCAGATAATTACAAAACATATCGCAACAATATCTCTTACAAAGAGTTCATTAAGTATCCAAAAACTATTTGAACGTCTTTGTAACAGTTGCAGAACAAGGAAGAGACGATCAGCGTTCAGGCCGACAGCTTGGCAGTCGCGGAAGAACGCATTGCCACCCTGACCGAGCGCACCTGCGAGCTAAAGAAGGAACTGGATCGGAAGACCAAGGAGGTAATACAGCATCAGAGTAGTTAGAAACTTGAACGTTTATCTATTATTCCTATCTTGGCAGTCGGTTAGTCAGGTATCGTCTTACTCAGTAACTGGGTCGTGGAGTTCAGATAAAATCAGTCGCTCCATGTAAAGTACCCGTTTTCAGATCCATCTGGGTAGAAAGGAAGCCGTTCCCAATGTAGTTGGGGAAAGGTTAAGCACATGATACTGGCCCTGGTCTCTTGTTCACAAACTAAATGAAATTTAAGTTCAATGCAGCTTTTTCTTTTTATTCCATTAAGAAAAGGACAGCAGATAAAATATAAGTTTAAGATCTGTCAAATTAGTGCGCTCGTAAATTGACGTAGGTATTTTTGGTCGCCATGTTTATAATCGCGTTTTAACTGTCTATGGAGTATAGAGTATCTTAATTTGACAGTAATCCTGTCAAAGTAAGATACTCCATAGACAGTGGAACTAAAATATTGTCTTCTATCCGTTTCTTAAACAAATAGAAAGGAATAAGATGCACTTCATTTAACATAATTTTAGTTTGTGAACAAGATAATCCGTGTCAAGGAGTAGTTCCCTTTCGTATCAATAAAGCTGCCTGTATGAGTATTCTTGCTGCTGGGCTTTTGTTACAAACCGCCTTTTTCGTAGTCTATTACGTTTATCAATGAATGAGTAGGTGCGTTAGGTAAGTTTATTATTATTAATAAGGGATACAATTTAGCTGTTAGGTCAAACAATGTAAATATCGTATAATAATGATTAAACGTGTATCTTCTAGTACTCAAGTCTGCGAAAGTCCGTAGAGTGCTGTAAACCTGTTCAAAAGGTAGACGTCTGCCTCGTCACGGACAGACCGGTAAGTAATTAGGATTAAATGCTGATGTGTAACCTTTACAAAATTTGATGTTTAAAAAATAAACTTACATTTAAAAATATTAAAATTTTAAAGTGTCGGGTCTCTTTTTGGATTCAATTAGACACGCACTCCATGCTTTTAAAGCTGAATTTATATAATGTATTTATTTCGATATTTTTACCTGCACGGCTAGCGTAGCGGTCAAGCCACAGAAATCGTAATTACGATTTCTGTGGGTCAAGCTAATGACTGCTGCACTGCGTGTCGTGGGTTCGATTCCCACACGGAACAAATATTTGTATGACCTACAAGTAGTTGTTCCAGGTCTGGATGTTTGTGTTTGTGAGTTTTTGTTTGTAAACGCACCCGCGATACAGGAGAAATTCCTAGTGTTGGACAACTTTTTATATTTAAAAAAAAATATTATAAAGTTAAACGAAATTTAATTTTATACGGCAAAGAAATAGGCGAAAGTTGAGTTCAAAGTTGATTTTATTACATTTGTACAGTTGTTAGTTACAAGTGAAGGAAATTAAATCGTGATAAACAGAAGAAATTAATATTGAAACATCTATCATCCACGATGTGCTTGGAATCGTTCTAGATGGAAGATCAGACAGACATAGTGAACACGCTGGAGAACAACTTGTGTGTTATAGAGGACCTCTACAGGGAGTGTTTCTATGAGGTAAGACCATTATTATTCACACGTGTAAATAAGATATTAATTTATTTATATTTCTCTTAATTGATTACACTTGTATTGTGCTTAACGTAACATGTGAGGTATAATTGTAGATAACAATCGCTATGTAGGTGAACTCCACATGCATACAAAAATTAAGTTGTAGAAAGGGAAATAACATGAGAATATATATACATATATACTTACGTAAATGCTGAAATTAAATAAAATACTTTTCAAATTAAAAAAAAAAACATAATTTACACTTTTAGTAAGTTGTCCGTCGGTCCAAGTATTAGTCTGTCAAGCTTCTTTTTATCTGGAACGCGAGGGGTCTGAATTTGAAATTAGGTAATATCGAATATTTATATCGACGGTACCTAGGACCTAACAATGGAGCTTCTAAATCAACGCATTGAAATACGACAATACTAAATAAACATCTAATCTTATAGGGAACATCCCGTTAACTTAGGATAATCATATTTGGGCAAAAGCAAGTTCTCACGTGAAAAGTAAAGGAAAAAAATTGTTAATTTGTAGTTTCACCACATAAAAAAGATCTGAGGTATCTAAATATACCTATATCTAGACTTTTATTCTAAATTGTTTTCAGACAGCAAAACAAGAGAATCTCATAGAAATGCTGCGCAGTTCCTATCTGGACGTGCGTCTGATGGACAGACAGAAGGCGGACCAGATCGAACGTCTGCAGACAGTCATCAACACGCAGCAATGGTCGCTGGACAGGTGTCAAGTATGTATGAGGCGCCTACTTGATGATTTACTAGGATGTTATAAAAACGCGTTCTTAAGTTTAGCTATTCACCAGTACTGCTAAAAGAACGAAAACAATGAAATATATTTAATTTATGACACGTATAGGAAACACAAAAATCAAAATTAGCACATTTGAACTTTTAACTTAAGCTACTGCCAGTGCTAGTCTTATAAAAAAGCCGATATACCTACTTAGGTATTGAATTGAGCATGAAACTGGATAAATGACCCAAATGAGTGCAGTTGTTCAAAACGTGATGATTATACACATTTTTTTTTTTTTTTTTTTTCGGGTTGGAAATCCTCATAGGATGTCCGCCGCCCTAGGGTGGGCGACGGGGTCTGTCAGACTTTTACTGACTAAAACCACTCCGGTGTCTCTTCTATCACGAGCGCGCCTGGGACCGCGGGAGTCTAAATTCTTCCGCAGCCCCACACTCAATGATTATACACATCACCCAACACCAAGAGGTATTCTTTAGAAATCATCGCCTTTATTCAATAATACGAACACACATTGATAAGATCTAATATAGGTACATAGAGTTGTTATTTCCCTATTTTGTGTTATCATAGTTAGAAAAATTATACATTTTCAACTCTATGCGATTCCAAAAAACTAACCAGGAGAGAGTAGTTAAAATGACAGATGTATCTTCATACAAACATGTAATAATAGGTGCACCGTATAAAACTTGGAAGCTCTGCCTCTGCCGGAGTTATTCTATGGAGGTGAATTCGTGCTAATTCGGAAACACTAAGATTTTTCAAACTCATGTTTTTTCTGGTTTAGCTTCTTACTACATAGTTCTATATTCTACATAGTTTTGGTACGAGATGTAGGTCACCAATAAAACGGAGAATAGCACGTGTAACATTGATCATACGTGCTGGCAACTAATATTTTTTACACAAGAAGTTGGTAAGGGGAACATTATTTTTTAATAATATTACTTATATCTCTGCAGGACATTGCACTGGAAGTGGACGGCCTGAAGATGGAAATTTCTAACTTCCTGAACAGTTCCAATTCAACAAACAACGACTCGGTACTTTTGGACTATAGAATTGAACTAACACAGCATGTTGGTGTGACAACACTAACAAGATGATATAAATGAAGAGCACACCGCTATAGCTAGCTAGTAGTAAACATAACAACTGCAATCAATAGTCATCAACCACTAGTTGCATGGATATTGAAGGGATGATTCTAATAACAAGATTGGAGAGTCATATCATAATTAAAAACTTGCGATAAATCAATTTTCAGTGGTAACACTAGATTTACAAGCGAGAATGAGAATTTTTATTTGTAAACATAGGTTAAAGTGTGAGGTGCTAAAGATAAATATTATACATCTGCTATGTTTTGCCCAAAGGCGTGCACATATACATACTAATTGACATGTATATAAATAGGTACTATGTTAAGTTGTCATAAATAAGTAACAATATAAAAGACAATATCAGGCACATGCATAAATATAACCCAATTGCAATAAAATGTCCAATGGATGCCTTGAATTTTATCTGTAGTTTGGAATTATTATTCAAATACTAATTTGCCAGTCAGAAATTTATGCACAATGTAATATGGCCTGTCAACTAAATAGTCATTTAGCTTCTTTTTTTAAAAAAATAATATTTTCTATTTCTCTTATGCGATATCTTTTGTTTGTACTGCTACGAACTTAAGATTTTCTTTAAGATTTAAACTAAGTAATATCGTTGACGCGCGATGACTGTACATACTAATCTCATAATATCAGAACACTCTGTGTTTTATGCTTAAATAAAATTGTATAACATATTAAATTATTTTATAAAACTTTGTAAATATTTCAATAAACAATTTCACTTTGTATACTTGTTTGCTTGGGCCAGGGTATGTGGGAGCGCAGTGAGGAGTCGGATGCGCCTGCGCCGGGAGTGCAAGACGATCTGCACGACATCAGGGAACAGCTGTTGAGGCTGCAGCACTTACTCACTGTAGGTGATGTGTATGTGTGTGTCTTTCAGGACCTGTTAGTTCTGAGGCAGACCTTTCCAGTTATTAGATGACAAATAATACCTCTGATGTTAAGTGAGACTGAATAATTTTTTTCCTTAAAGTCATTGCCTCAGATTAGGAATTTATCCCGTATCGGGGTGCGTTTACAAATATTTAACTTTGCGTACGGAGCAGATATTTGTATGACCTACAAGTAGTTGTTCCAGGTCTACAAACAGGCCGGGAAGCGAACCCAATATAATACATAACTAATAAGCATAACATAATTGTGTTTCACATGTGCCTCGAAGAGATGTCAGCACATTGTGACGGGGTGCATTAGGTGTCTGGCAGGGCACAATCCTCGTTTAAACTATCTATGTACCAATTTCATCTATTTTTTTAAATTTCGTTCTGCAATTATTCCTTGAAAGAGTAACAAATATCCATTATTCCATCCATGCAAACGATCGTGTTTATATCTAATATTGTTACGGGCTAGCGATACTGAAATGTCGGTTAAGGTTTTATTGTTAAAGTTGGTACAGTCGACAGTAGGTAGTAGTAGAACGTAGTTGATGTCGCTCCGAAGTCTCCCCTTCTGTCCACGAAGTCCGTGTCGTACACACAACAATACTACAGAAGTTACTTCACGTACTTCTTGAAGTCTCGTTGCAGTTGTCGCTCTAGATATTGTCGCGCAATATTGAACCTTATGCCATTGACATAGGCTGCATTCGTAATAATATTAGTTGGAAGTAATATGTTGGTCTGGCTCAGTCCCAATAAGTTGTGCATGCCTGAAAATAGTTTATTTCAAGAGCCTTGTTATGGTTATACATCCTAAAATTTAAATTTATTGTGTTGATTTGCTTGTATTTTTTATTTATGTTTATTTTTTAATGTCAACTTGCAGTTCGATTCTTGTTCATGTGGATTAAATGAAGAAAATGCGAAAATTAAGAAGAAAGCAGAGAGCCTAGAAGTGAGTATGGGTACTAGTGATAGGTACTCTAAACTCTGGAATCAAGTGTTGCGGACAACAAGACGTAGGTCCGTATTACAGAACGTCACTCAAAACTCAAGCTCTGCTTAAGTTTCGTTTGATGCCTTTTGATTGGTTGTAACTAGTTTTAAGAACGTTTAAACAGAGATCAATGCTTGATTTTCCTTCTGTAATACGGACTTTAAGCATCACATACATGGTAAGCAAAAGTCGAGGCACCTGCTTCCCCACCGTACAAGGATATGACTAGATACTAACGATTTTCTTGCTAAAATAACTTGCATGTCAAAGAGATGTCAGAGGTCTGTCTGGGTATAATATGGGTAGTGTTGATTTATAGCGCAAAATAAAAAATAGTTTGCAGATCAAATCAGATCATAAATTATGAACAAGTTAGTCACGCTAGCAAACCATACACTGTAAGTACACAATTGAACGATAAGGATAGCAAGACAGTTCCTAAGTTCATGTTGTTCGGTCGATGTTTCGATTATATTATCTAGAGAGTTCTGCTCACACCGCGTATTATTGTATTTGGAGCTCGGCTGAGGCTAGAATCTGTTTAGTGCCACGAGATGGCGCTGGGATTCCGAAGAGTCAAACGAAAGATCCTGACACAGTTGATCGCAGTGTGCTGGGATTTGTTTGTCGCAGCGACAAGATTTATCAATGAAAAATACTTGCTCACCAGCCAGCATTACTCGCTTTGCGGTGAGATGGTTCTGGTAGTCACCCGACGCTGGAGGCTGTTCCGCTCTCTTATTGCTTCTCGTTGTTTTATTTTGTTTAATAATTATAAACTAGTCTAGCTTTATGCAGTCAAGCACTAGTTTATAATCATTATCATCACTGCTTACCATCAGGCGGGATTGCAGATCCCGCCTGATGGTAAGCAGTGATGATGATGATGATGGTATGTAGTGATGCAACAGTTGATGGTAAAGCGCGCCAGTTTATTAAGCCTATTCACATAAAAAACTTAGTGAATAGGAAGGAAGACGGCAGTTGAGCGAGATGATGCAATGTTAAACCCAACAACACGACCAACGATTCTACGCCAGAGGGAGATTTATCTGGAGACCCTCCACGAGCAAACTCCCGACACAACATTTGGTGCATCGTACCCGGCACACATCGCAACACAACTGTTCAGACCCGTCCTCCGTATGGCTTCACCACTGACTTTGTCTGATGCCTTTAATGTCCTAACTAACGTCCACAGCGGTCCTTATCTTAAAAAATACAACTGTTCTTATTTAGATCAATACTATAATACTGCCATCTATGGTTCAGTAGCAAGTGTATCCAATAGTATATACCCCCGCAGATAAAGAAAAGATCTGAAAATGGCGGCGGATAGTTATGGTACGGTTGACAAAATAAGGCATTGCTCAATCACAAACCAAAAGCTAAGATAGTAAAATGGCAAATTTACGTTGTAAATATTGTTATTTACAACGTAAATTTGACATTTTACTTGTCTGTTGTTGTGTTTGTTTTTATTGTTGTTTTTGTTGAGTTTGATTGTTCAAATTCAACAAAAACAATAATATCAACAAAAACAACAAAATAACAGAGACTTTAGCGGAACGAAATTAACGATAACTCGGAGTGCGTCAAAGTAGCTTCAGTAGTTTGGAAAGCGAATCCTGAATTCCTGATCGATGATTGTTTTTTTGCAGTGCTTACTTCACTGTGTGAGTATAGACTAGGGTTGTAACGGAGGCTTCTTAGCGGAGGCGGAGGCGGATGCGGAGGCGGCGAGTCTCACCTCCGCGGATGCGGAGGTTAACGGAGGCGGAGGCGGAGGTGAAAGTACATATAGAAAAAAATTAAATTTATGGTTAATTGAAACAAAATTTTTATTTTAAATACGCACATTAATAGTAGTATACTTGGTAAAAAAAAACTATTACCTTCTTGTAATGAAAATTATGGAGAAACAAATTGTGTTTGCCGCATTCCCACCTCGCACTAGTTGATTCTTGACCATTTCGCGCTCAAACGCGGCCGGACGGTTGTCGAGCGTTGCAGCTTGCGCGTTATTTATTTTATAAATACGTAAATAAACCTCCGTTATAACTCCGCAAAAAATTGTGCGGAGGCGGAGGCGGAAGCGAAGATACGATTTCTTGCGGAACTTCCGCAGTAACGGAAGCGGAGGCGAAGCTCCGTTACAACCCTAGTATAGACAGCGATAGAGAGTGAGTGAAAACGCATGCGAGCGGACGCCATTTACAGATCTTTTCTTTAACTGCGCGGGTTATAAAACTCTTTTTTCTGTTTTCATCAGTAATAAATAATAAACAAACGACAAGCAGGTGTTTGATGGATTTTGCTTCCTTTGAATATTTACGATGACTTTACTACTAAATTAGTATAAACATAAGAAAAACTCAAAACAATAAACCAGAATTTTGAAACATTCGGCAATTTTCATAATTTACTTAAATAATATTAATTAATAAAGGCTTTTCTATGGCAGATAAAAATAGGTGAATTACGAGACAAGATATCTGAGTTAGAATGCACGTTATCCAACAAGTGGGACACCGACTTGAAGTGGAAGGCAGAGATCGAGACGAAAGAGAAAGAAGTAAGCCTGTTTCATTCATCCCTGTCTATTGACTGTTCCAAAGAACAAATCCTGTTCACATTAAATTACTTAATTATTATTACAAATTGGGTTCTACAGGTGCCTATGTTTTCAGATCACACAGAGACATTATGTATATGTACATTTATGAAAGCATTATGTATGTTCGGAAAAATATTGATCTTTTTAAAAAGATAAGTGACAGGCACAACTTTAATACTAGGAAGAGAAACAATTTAGATCAACCTCGGTTCAGACTGGCTAATGTAAATAGTTCTTTTATGGGGTACTGTGTAAAATTTTATAATAAAATACCGCTAGCGATTCAACAACTCAATGAGTCTATATTTAAAATATGCATTAAACGCACGCTGTGTAAACAAGCATATTATAAACTGGAAGATTACATTCTTTATAAAAATGCTTGGCTAAATGCCAGTCCTGCTCCACAGCCACAGACAATTTTGTAGGTTTGGAAGAGATACCATTCCCCTTTTTTGTTGTTTTCCAAATATTCCTTTTTTATTTTTATTTGTTTATTTCAATTGTGCACAAGATTTTGCTACCATGATTTTGCAAATAATATAGTATTGTATAATGTAAAAACACTTTTCAAGTTTGTGAATGTGAGGCACCATGGACTATGTTTTTTTTATATATATATAACTTGTTTGACATTACGAGCATGGCAGTTGAGAGTTTGTCATGCTCACTCACATGTCTTGCTGATGGTGGCGCGTGTTGTTGGGTCATTTGGTGCCCTTCAAAATGGTTGAGCTAAGTGGGGCTGATGCGCGCGTCATGCTCGTGAACGGGGGCCGTCAGTGGAGATTGGTCATCTCTTAGCTGCCAGTGGGCTTAATTAATTTTCTATCTTTTCGTTATTTTTTATAATTATACATTGTGCTCACATGATAGAAGCAACAGAAATAAGTAACGAAGACATGTAATCCATATTATGATTTTAAAAGAGTGTCCATGGAGTTTCTTGCACGTTCTTCTCCATAGAGATCTACGCTTTGGAACGTGCAATTTAGCTTCACTTTTCTTCGACTGACCGACATTGACTATTCAAAAGGACAACTGTTGGTTAATTTGAAATAAACAATTTTGATTTTTTTGATTTTGATCCAATGGCCTTTCATTTTTATTAGATACTTTTTTCACAGACAGTGATAGATCACCGCCACTAAGGCCTAGGCCGCACTACGGTTAAACCGCTGCGGTTTTTCCCGCGACTGATTTTTTCGCTACAAAATGCTCGCGGGAAAAAACCGCAGGTGCGGCCGCTTGCATTAGTCTTCTAGGGGCACAAATTCACGCGATTAATAACCGCCGCGGTTTAACCGTAGTGCGGCCTAGGCCTAAATATTATAAAAAGTTCAATTTAGTAGAGCGTTGTCAGTCACACTCGTGTGACCATCACTTTATTTTGAAGTTGGCGCACATAAGAGAGCAGCTGCTACATTCACAAAACTGCTCCAGGCAGCAGAGCTCCGCCATCGAAACGATCTCAACTCAGCTGGAGCAGACGAAAGGTAAAATGATTTTTAAACGGTTTTATTTAGGGTTATGCCTGATTACTTTTAGTTTTTTTTAACCCAATAAAATTTTGCCCGTCCAGCCTAGGCGTAGGCGTATGTATTTATCATTCACGTGAGCAGTAGCTATATCAAGTGGTAGAATATTCTATCGACCTCGACGGTGGTTTTCTTTGAATTCACATACCTAAATGTTAACCGGACTTCATTTTGTAGCTGTATTGTGCGAGAAGACGGCAGAGGTGTCGGAATTGCGCCAAGAAAACGAAGCGCAGGTGAACAAGATCAAAAAACTTCAGGAGGAGCTGGCGAAAGCAGATCAAATCATCAAAGAGGTACAGTATCTTGGACTCTTGACATGACAGCGTTATTTTGGCGCGGTTGACGATGAAGTGTTTATTTAATATTCTTTTCAAGAAAAACTAAGGTGATTTTTCAAACTGTCTACTTGTCAATTGTCTACTAAAATTGTTTATCGAGTAACTCAGTTACAGAGATAGTCGCTTCTTGAGAAAAACTAATATGAAGTCGGCTTCGGCCTGCGACATTATTAGCAAAAGATAGATGATGATACAATTGTCATGCCGTTTTGTGTATCGTATCGTGTAGAACTCCACGATACGCAGCGAGGTGGTGTACCTGACGACGCAGGTGCAGCTGTGGCGCGCGCAGCTCGTCGACAGCAAGCGGCGAGTGCACGCGCTGGAGGACGACCTCGCGCGCATCACGACACACGCCGCGCACGTCGAATCGTGCTACAGGTAAAATACTACAACATTCAGGGAGAGGGCAAGGGAGCGTGTAATGACACGGCCGCTGGTTCTAGTGCTCCTAGAGTAGCTAGGGAGTCAAAGTAAATCCTGAGCACAGCTAGAGAGTCAGGTTCACCTAAGTCAAAGGCAACTTTACTCCCAAAGAGAAAACTTTATTATTTGAAATAAAAAGCAATAGATATTAATTATTTGGTTCACGAATTGTTGGTTGAGATTGTCGGCTGGACCACAGGTTATAAATATAATAGACTATAGAGAAGATTTATCTTCTTATTTCTGCGAGCAATAGTTTCCGCTCATTGCCAAAAAAGTTGGTCAATTTGATGGGCTAACACGTAATGGAAAACTCACCGTGGTTAGATGCCCCTCTCCTTATAACCAGCAAGTAGGTACTGGACCGGTCATTAGGGCTACATACAGGTAAGGACAAGTTTTTGATGATGACGCCCTTGAAACTTGTAAGTTTTGTTCAGGGAGAAAGCTCAGAGCGTGGCGGAGTTGCAGGCGCACCTGGAGCAGGTGCACGAGCGCGGCGCCGAACTGTGCGGGGAGGCGCGCCGGGCCGTGGCCGCCGTGCGAGGCTGGATGCGGCGCATGCGGGACAAGCACAGGTAACGAGGGAAAAGAGACTGTCATAAATATACAAAATACTCAATATGGATATGTTGCACGTTAGCGTTGTAAAGCCAGATCTTATAAGTTATAGTTATGTTAAAGAAACTTTAAGCTTATTTACAATTGGTCAAATAAAAATTTACCTCACATGGCAATTTTGAAATTTTTACTACGAAGACTTTTTTTAACTTCGAGAGATGAATGTGGTTTGTTTCTCTATTTTTTGTTGATACCATATGCACCACACATGATCGGCTAAAAGTTTGAACGTCGTACCTAAGTATTTAAAATCGGAATGGTGTTTCGTGTTGTTTTCCTGGTTGCAAATTGAATTATTTTAAACGGTGGTAAATAATTAATTTGGACTTAAAAGCCACGTGCGAATACAATATCTTAAATAAGTTATCATTCTCCTAGATTGTAAGTCAACTTACTGTCCCCACGGGCGCTATATGACATCCATAGACTACAGTAGAACAAAAAAAAAAGTAAACAGAAACCTACCTCGAATTCTTAAGGTTGCATACCAAGGTATGTTTCTTATGATTAACAAAAAACGAAGTCCATGCATTTCAGGCGGTACACTCTCTCTATCATTTTTCAAAAACAAAGTTGCACTTATAAACGTCTACTAATAGGTAGGTATCATAAAAACAATGAACATATTAAAAAAAATCCCCCACACTAGGAAGTTCTCCTGTCTCGTGGGTGCGTTCAAAAAAACTCATATACAAACAGCTAGAATCAAAAATTTGTTTCTTGCGGGAATTGAGCAGCACGCAGAGCATCCAAGTGGTAAGCAAGTGATGCAATTATTGATGGTAAGGCGCACTAAGTTATTAAGAGCCTATTCACTCTGGCCTTGAAGACACTTAAATTGTAATCCGACGGAAAGACCGTTGCGAAACGCTTCATCCGGAACCGGTGGATGGAAGGGTGATGGCGGAATTATGTCGTGTAGTTCCCGTGCACCCTCTCCAAAATACATCCTATAGAACACCGAAAGACTGGCTACCTTAAGCAGTTCTAGGCTTTGGAGACTGTTCTTCGTATGTAAATAATGTCTAAATTTTGCAGAAAATTGAAAACTTCCAAATGCCTGCATAAAAAACCCCAACTCGCTACGACCTTTTTAAAAAAAGAACATGAACTGAAAACTAGTCAGATTTATGTATCGAATAGTGATAATCCTGAGCATGGTTTTGAAAGTATCGGCACTTACTAAAAAGTAAAAACTAAAACCCAACTACGACAATAAACGACGCTGAAAAAGTATAAAACAAGATTTTCAGAATACTGAACCTAACAAAGTTGCTAATGTAGTTGCAAGTAAATGGACACAGTAGACTCTACCAAGATGCCTTCGTTGTAAATTGACAATAATGTCATACAATACTATTCTGAAGTATGTAATATTCACTATGTAGAGATAAATTTTCATGTTTGGAAAGGCGTAGTCACACGTTACATATACCTACCTACCGTAGCACCTTGACGACGTGTGACTACGCCTTTCCAAACATGAAAATTTATCTCTACAAAGTGAATATTACATACTTCAGAGTCTTCAGAATAGTATTGTATGACATTATTGTCAATTTACAACGAAGGCATCTTGGTAGAGTCTACTGTGTCCATTTACTTGCAACTACATTAGCAACTTTGTTAGGTTCAGTATTCTGAAAATCTTGTTTTATACTTTTTCAGCGTCGTTTTTTGTCGTAGTTGGGTTTTAGTTTTTGCTTTTTATTATTTGTATTATTTTGGTGTTAAAGTGTATTTGTGGTGCATAATATTACCAAAAGTTAAATTGATGAACTAAAAACTAGGTACTTGACATATTACATCTACACGCACATATAACAACATAAGCCCGAAGGCATATAGTGTAGAGGCCTTTTTATGGGAGTTTTAGCCAGTTATCAAACTGTTTCCGCCTTCACCGCGTGGAGTTACTCCCAGCTTATGTCGTTTTCATTAGTGCATTACATATTCTATTAATGTTCACATTGCTCTACATTGCATAAAGCGATTCACAGTTCCCGTGATCCGGGCTTTACTCTTATCGCTCATATTTAACATAATTAAAGCATTCTTGTAATTATGTACAAGCATAAAGTACTCGTGAAGCTCTTTCACGTCTCAACACGGTATATTTATTTTAATTTTATATTCACATAGAACTTTTTGTCCGCTAGAGGGCTCAATACTAAATTTGGTGACAAGCTTTATAGTTCATAACTAACAGAATATCAAGGCCTTTCTAATGGTACTACAGTGATCTTATTCTGATAAGGAATAAAAAAGCTATGAACGAAAAGATGTGAATTATATGCAACCAGCCCATGAATACAGGTAAAGTCACGAGCAAATGCTAGCAATATATATATAATTTATATATATTCAAAATGTACAAGTAAAGAGCTTTCAAATGATACCAAACACGCTATACATATCTTAATTTTATTTTTTTACTCTGTATGTTTTGTCCGCTAGAGGGCGCCACATTAGATTTTGTGAAACCCCATATAGCCTATAACCAGCGGACAATTAAGACGCTTCTAATGATATGTCATTTGTCGAATTCTGATAAGTAGTTTAGAAGTTACGAGGGAACAGATGAACATATATACTTACATACATACATAGCCTGTCTAAAGCCTAACCCTCCTTTTGCTTTGCCGTAGTCGGGTAAAAAGTAATGCGAATCTTAGGGTTATACGATTTGGGCATGCCACAACAGCAGCGGTATGTCCCTTCTTTGAGGTGCGGCTAGAGAGGCGCCACGGCGCCCTCATCTTTGAGGAGCGGCTAGAGAGGCGCCACGGCGCCCTCATCTTTGAGGAGCGGCTAGAGAGGCGCCGCGGCGCCCTCATCTTTGAGGAGCGGCTAGAGAGGCGCCACGGCGCCATCATTTTTCGCCTGACGCAAGTCCTCACCGGACACGGCTGTTTCTGAAGGTTCCTGTTCCGTATAAGGCGGGAGGAAACGCCAGGGTGTCACCACTGTAGGGATCGCCCTGAGGACACGGTGGAGGTCTGCCCGGCTTGGGAAGAGAGCTCGTAGCGGCAATCTGCGGCGATCTCTCGCGTCCGAACCTGGTTCAGGCCATGGTCCGGAGCGAGAGTCCATGCCAGGCCGTCACTTCCTTCTGTGAAGCAATGATGCTGGCAAAGGAGAAGGCGGAGCGCGTGAGGGAGCGGGAATCCCAGCGCCCACACGCCTCTAGCCGACTCAGGAGACGCCTTGGTCGGGAGACAACAAACTCTCGGCTACCGTAGGCGCGGCGAGCTGCCCGCTGCTCGCCGCCCGCAAGCCCGCGCTGTTAAGGACCAGGCCCGAGTCGACGGCGCGTTGTGTTTCACGCGCGCCTTAAAGTGATGTTACCACATCGTGATGGGATCCACGAAGACCGATGCCTCCTGGGCCAGGGTTGCGGGTTGGTTAAAACAGAAACCATGGCCCTGGCGCACAAGGTGCAGAAACACGGGTGGCTTTTAATCAGTAAAAGTCTGACATGCCCTTCCGCTCCGCCCAGAGCGGGAGAGGTCATTTGATGATTTTCCATCCAGAACAAAAGAGGGATATCAGGGTCAGCCTGGTCTAACTACGCTGGGGTCGGTGCAATTCATTCATTCATCGTCGAAGATGTTTTAAACTTATTAGTATCACTCATATAGGATTTATTTTTTATTTCTTATCTTCTATTTTTATTATATTGATCGAACCATTGATAAAAAAAAACCGGCCAAATGCGAGTCGGACTCGCACACCGAGGGTTCCGCCGTACAAACGTAGCGGTTTACAATTTATGACGTACCTACTAGCTTTCCGCCAGCGGCTTCGCCCGCGTGGAGTTCGGTTATATCGCGCTGTTTAAATTCCCCTCGGGAACATCAAATTTTTCCGGGATAAAAGGTAGCCTATGTTCTTTCTCAGGGTCTAAAGATTGTCTGTGCCAAACTTCATCAAAATCGGTTGAGAGGTTTAGGCGGGGAAGCGTAACAGACAGACAGAGTTATTTTCGCATTTATAATACTAGCATTGATTTAGAATTTTTCACAGTTTAGAGGCAATTAGATTTAAGAAGTGTTTGATATGAATTTCAACTTTAATATCTCTACGCGTTCATGTGAAAAAGGGTAGGTAATAAGTTTATAATTATTAAAAAAATATTTTATGTCATGTAAGCAAAAATAATATTTTAATATTTTATGTAACTTCAAATTTATCATTTTCACAATTTTTCCTTTATCTGTCTGTACTATAATATAACGTTGCTTCGTACCGAATTTCAAGATTCAGAGTTCACGGGAAGTACCTTGTAGGCAAAGAGATTTAAGATATATGTGTGTCAAAATGGCATAGAAAAACTGTGATCCCATGGTTCAGTTCCGCCATCTAGTACAATATAGCAAAATTAGATCGACAATTGGAGACATCAAATAGTAAAAATGAAATAAGTTTATATAAAATATATTCAGCTATTGCCCGATAGGTGGCCAGTGTGGTCTATGTTGCCAGATCCGATTTAATACCCTAGTATAGTTCAAATCGGGTAAATAAATACTGAAAAGTAAATAAATTAAGTGAAACTTGTCTTGTACAAATAAAAACTGTTTTAGAATTTTATTCGCTACTATTCATTTACCGTGACACCGTCTATTGGCATTTTAGATGTTTTATGCTTACGAATTATTTTAACGCTCAGTTTATTGCGATTTTTTAGTGTAATAGACCTTTTAGGCCATAAAGCGCATTTTGTTTTGCAATTTTCGTTTGCATTTCGTTTTAGCAAAATTATTCTTTTTACACGTTTGTTTGCAAATATTTTTAAATGGCAATGCAAAAAACTGTGGTAGGGTTTGTATCATTTCGATATAAAGTTATCGATAATATTCAAAGAAGTTACTACGACGATGTTTTTTCGCATTATGATAGCTTGAAACAAAAAATTAGGAAGCAGAATAATTATGGGTAATTTCAAGTTTACAAGTTTCTTATTTATATTATTCTTTTAATAATAGGCGTTAAAGTTTAAAATTGCCAATTAGTACTGAAAATCTAAATAATTGCTTATTTTTTAATTTTTAAATAATTCATTTATAATCAATATACATAGGAAGGTCGTTTATGCCTTTGTGATAGAACTCTGAGGATCTAGACTGCACAAACTGTGTGAAAGCAGAACTGCCTCCTGGGAAGAAAACTTCTTGTCACGTAGTTAATTGTCCAAATCACGACAAAAATGGTAGTCTGCTGGAGCAAGACCTATACAAGATTCGTACACCATTATCTTTAAAAACGGCAAAAAAATCACGGTTATTGTATGGGAGCCCGCCTTCAGGATTCATTTTATTTTAATTATTTATTTGTAATTTGAATATATAACCAAATATTCTGTGAACATTTTAAGCGTCTATCTGTTTCCGTTATTAATATGGAGCAAAAAAACGGCAAAAATTCACGTTTGTTGTATGGGAGCCCCCTTAAATATTTTATTATTTTTATTCTTAGTACTTGTTGTTATAGCGGCAACAGAAATACTAACACATTCTCTGGAAATTACAACTGTCTCGCTATTACGGTTTATGAGATACAGCCTGGTGACAGACGGACAGACGAACAGAGAAGTCTCATGAATAGGGTTCGTTTTACCTTTTAGGTACGGAATCCTCAAAATCACAAAGTAGCTCGCAATCATTGTACTACATATACGTACCTACCAGTGGCGAAGGGTGAAATTTTGACAAAGGGAAGCCGGTCCAAAAAAATAAACACTTAAACACTTACCTACTGCAGGATATCTTGGAGGAGGTCTTCAGATAAGAATAGTATTAAAAGCCCCACCTTCACCATACAAAAAAGGACTGATGATTTGATAACAGTGTCTTTCAAGTATGATAAAAGCGGCAACAAAAGAAAAAAAAAGCCTTTTTCGACGTGCATCTCCATACCACACATGCATGCTTGTTAGTAAGTACTAAGTTAAGTACCTATTGTTAGGGAATAAGAGTCAAGAAAAAATAAAATAAAAAAATTACAAAAATAATAGTGTTAAAAACCGAACCACACAAACACCGATCCAAAACCAACAAAAATATTAAGCAAAAATAAAGCAAATTATACACAATCACAACGTTATTTATATTGTAATGCAATGCGTCTGTTTTTTTTTAACAAAATGAGCTAAAATGATGTTATAAAAATTCGGATTACTTTTCATTTTATTAAGCAAATTTTTTTTAATTGACATGATAGCCAAATCAGACAATCTCTGCTCTTTTTGGCAGTTTCGCACATATGTGTGAATGCGTTTTAAAGCAGAAAATGACCGCTCAGCTGAAGCTACTGAAATGGGGAGGGTCAGAATTAAACTGCAAAGAGTCGAAACTTGAGAAAATGCGTCTTTCAAAGACGTATTCTGGAGCTGTAAAAAAGCTCATAGGTGTCCAATTTATTTAACGACGCTGACGTAAGACTTTAAGTTCATTCAGCAGGTAGTCAGTTGAGCAGCACTCTATATGAATTAAAGCCATAATAACAAACAAAATACACAGTATTTAACCAAATCTGCGATTAAATTACGTTACAGAATCAATCACAGTTTAAATACCACAAATATTAAAATATAACAAACGAAAAACACGAAAAACGAACACATGTCACATACTAACAATAATTTATTTTCAACCAAACGAAATGGAACACGAAAATCAAAATATGCCAAAATAAAAAGAATATGACTTGCGAAGGATTTCATTATAACGTTTCTTTGTCTCATTCTAATAGAGGAGAGGAGAGAACTGCAAGCCGGTCGGCAGTAGCCTATCTTTTCTCAAAAATTACGGACGGTTAGCGATCATTAGAAAGAGATGTCTGATACGCTCTGTCTCTTTTCGCCTCATAGTAAAACGTTGGCCGAGATAAGCTGTAATTCGTCGAGTTACCTTTAATGTAATTTAGGTACGAAAAATTTAAGCGCTGATTAATTTACGACTATAAAATGAAATGTGATACTTAGGGTATTGCTAAGAATTACTATTGCTATTGTAAATCGCGCAGGCATTTGATTAATAATGCTTTGTTAATGAAATAGAATGTAAATACTTTTGTATGAATATGGAACTGATTTTTGAAAGGTAACCCGGTGGGAATCGGCTTGTATGGACTCTTCGCCACTGGTACCTACATATTTTATGAATATATTTCATTATAAATAAGTTATGTAATCTATGTACTTATCCACTTAACCGTAAATTTTATTCCATTTTTTACGGTTAAGTAAAAAAGTACTGAAATTAATAACTTACTATTTCATTTCTAATACAAGGTACCGATTCTTTTTTTTTTTTAATTTGATCGACAAGTGTTTCCAAAGTAGAAACTTCTCTTTTAAAATGCATTGAGCATAATTTCGTCGAATGAGACGGAAGCCAATTTTCTTCTCTACGGTCTATCTGGACAAATCGTATCCACTTTTTCCCTACGACATTATTTTTATTCGGAAACCAAAAATAACAAAAACCTAGATAAATGAATAGTAATTGTTCATTCAATTTTGTTTATTAATATGATATGATTATGTTTAAATAGGGTTAATAATAAATAAACTTGAAATATAGTAATATTTTAAGTTTATTTAGCTATATTTTAAATGTCAATAAAATACAACAAAATGTATTCATCTTAATAAGTATTATCGATAACTAAATCGATAAACAACATTACTACATCTCTACAAGAAAATAGTAAAACTACTCAACAATAGAGGGCGCTTATTACAATAATGGAAAATTTTCTAGAACTAAGATTTTTTAAAATTTGAATTGCAGACGAAATATAAATAATTCATAGAAAAACATTCCTTAGTTAGTTAGTTAGTGGTCCAGTCGTTTTACTATAACGAGATGTACAGTAACACAAAGCGCAACATGGCATATTTCCTT